>OX393558.1:38190653-38600653 GCA_947650365.1 Chamaelirium japonicum | reverse complement strand
CACGCAAAAGATTTTGAGGGCGACAAAAATATTTTGAGGGCGTGATAAAATTTTGAGGGAAGAGGCAATATTTTAAAGGTGGCAATAATAATTTAAAAGTGATGTTATTTTTGAGCGAGAGAACAATATTTCGAGGGTGATAACAATATTTTTTGAGCGAAAATAACAATAGTAATATTTGATTAGTCTATATATGAATGCCCGTGCCTGTGGGTATTGTAACTGCCGCCTTCGACGGCAAAACACATTCGTACCGCTTTCAGCGGCAACACAACCCTTGAGCATCGCCTCCCCCCACTCCCACCGTCCTCTTCAACGAACACACTTGGCCACTTTCTGTAATAAAATCACTCGTTAGGAACGAAAAAAATATTGTTTTAAATCTGAAACCCACACAATAAAGGAGGGGTTCATTTAATACAATAATAATGGTGAAATCATTAAATTCTAAAACTTTAAAAAAAAAGGGGCAAATTACAAAACGTCCCCTGAACCTTTTAAACTGGTTTCAAACATGTTCTAGCACATAATTAGCGAAATAACCTAAAAAATGCATGAAAAGAAAGAAATAGAAACTAAAGGTTGACTACATAGTACCCTGTAACAACAATATCCAAACAAACGTACGTTTTTTGGGATTCGGTTGTATCTAAACAGGCTCTCAGCTTTTTTTAGGGATTATGGGCTCCCAGAATCCCAGATCAGAGCGAATCCAAACAACCAAAAAGAAAACCCAATCAAACCCTATGATGAATGCAATTAAATGTACAGGTTCACCCAAATTTTATAGCACTTGAACAAAGTTGCCAAAATATCATCTTATATATTGGTATCATGTGGTTTGATTGGGTGAATGCAATTACCACCTGATATATTGTTGTTATAAATCAGATCTTATATATTCGATTGGGTGAATGCGGTTACACCCAACAATATTGTTGATATATTCGATGAGATAATAACAATATTAGATTGGTATATTCGATGAAACATTCCTATGCGGTTCACCCAAACTTTGTATTGGGTATTTGGGTGAAATTTTGGTGAATTTCCTATGCAGTTCACCCAAACATTCCTATGCAGTTAACCCAAACTTCGTTCAAAAATTTGGATAAAATTTGGGTAAACATGTATGTGGAATGCAATTACAATGTGAAAAGAACAAAAATAATAAATTTCAAGTTTGCCACATAGGAATGAAGTTTTTCTAGTCAATGAGATAACAACAATATATAGATGATATTTTGCACAATATATTGTCACATAGGAATGCAGTTACACCCAACAATATTTAAGATGTTATTTTTGCCAACTTTATAAGTGCATAAGAATGTTGATATATTCGCTGAAACATTCCTATGCAGTTCACCCAAATTCAGTTACACCTAACAATATAAGATTGGTATCAGGTGGTTTGATTGGGTTAATGCACTTACACCTAATAATATTGTTGATATATTCGATGAGATAACAACAATATATTGCCACATGGGAATGTCTTATATATTGGTATTAAGTAGTTTCATCAGGCGATTTTATTGGGTGAACGAATTCATCAGGTGGTTTGATTGGGTGAATGCAGTTACATATAACGTATATCTTATATATAGCACTTGAACAAAGTTCACCCAAATTTTTTCTACTGATATACCAAAAGATCATCCATGTACAGGTTTGCAGCCTTTGACACTGCTCCTAATGATGTTTCATATTTCCCCCCTTCGTCCAGAACTTAAATAGACTACACCAGCCATACAAAGCGTTACAGCCCACATTCACAAATACCAGACCTCGTGGAGGAGTTTGTACCGTGCGTTCGTTAGCTGGGCTCCATCTTTGATGGGGGGGGGGGGGGGGGGGGGGGGGGACACCGGAGGAGTCTTGTTGTCGATGACGGCCGTTAGTGGGGAGTCTAAGCAAATCTTCATGTGCTGGTTGACTCAGTTTTTGCAGAATCTTCTGTGCGGCAGCTTGGTTTTGCAGTGGATGGAGCTCATCGGGATGCCTTGCAATAGACGAAATCATCGACCAATCTGCAATAGAATCAAAATATATATTAGCAACAATCTAGAGAAGGGAATTAAGTTTTATTTTCTTTGGGAGGAGGGGGCTATTTCAGAGCACACCACCTAAACCCTAATTCCAGTCCATAAGGTACATACTTATAGTGCAGACCTTCTTCGCATTCCTCTACATTGATGTCCACCAAATCTATGAAATATGACCTATAATTTTCTTTGAAAAAAATTCAATCTACTGAACATTCAAAATCACAAATGAGAGAGAGAGACACGGAGAGACCAAAGGAATCGATGCCACCATTTGCATGGAGTTTTGATAGTTCTCTCTCCAAAGGAAGCAATTCAGCAACATACAGCAACATCGTTGGATATGATATAGCTATTTCTATAATAACTATAGAAATATATTAACCAATTAAAGACATGTATATGATATTTGTGAACCAACCAAGAACAAATGAAGCATCCAAATTCTATAGAGCATGCAAAGAAGAAGAGCAAATAGAGATACTTGGACGTACCAAGCAATTGATGTGGAGCCTAGTCACAGCCGGCCATTGCACTTACACCCATCCCTAACCATGCCATCGAATGGTTGCATTGGCTGGCAAAGGTGTGCAGGAATATAGGCAAGTACAGGCCGGGATTGGTGGCTCGGGTGACGCTGTCAAAAAAATCAAATTGGAGCAAACCTCCTCATCATTCTCCATGTCAACCCCCTACTTGTTGAAACACAGAGCAAACCCATCAACCCTTTAAAAAAACATTAATTAACCCCTTTCGAACAATAACCAAATGCAAAGCAAGTTGGTGTTGGGGGAAAAAAAAAGAGCAAGAGATTCCTTGAAAAAAAAAGAAGAAAAAGAACAGGAACAAACCCAACCCATCAAACAAACACACAGAGAGAGAGCCCATAATTCTCTTTTACCCAATTCAAACCCATAATACTTTCTACAAAATTTTTTCTTATTAAGTTACATAATTCTCTTTGTTTTTTTCTTTTGATCTCTACTTGATCAATTCACAGTTTAAAAGGGTTTACCTATTGAGGTGGAGGGTGGCTGCCGAAGAATCGAGTGTAGTTGGGGTGGAACGACCGGTGGCTCTTTAGCAAAGTCATCATCCACGGGGTATGGATGGCCGTAGCTCCATTCCGATGATGGTGGGATCTCGAATTCCGAAACACTGTATTATCTGGAATATAGTCCTGGATTATAGCAAAAAAAAGGGAGCAAATCATTCACCCAACGGCTAAATACATTTGCCGAACCAAGTTCACACAGGTACAACACATCTAGAAAATTGAGTTTGATAAGCTCATCATGTTGTCGATGACATTGCTTGGAACAAAGTATGGCTACACCTGAGTATGAACAAAGTATTAGGCTACACCAGCCATACATCTACCACAACTTGAACAAAGTTCACCCAAATTGTACTGATACACCAATAGATCATCGATGTATAGGTTTGCAGCTTTTGACATTACAAAAGAACATACTTTTTGGTCTGCACATGTGTTTACCCTAAATCAAACAAATAGGGTACATTAATTTGTTCTTTAGGGTACATGAATGTTCTTTAGGGTAAACAAATTAGGGTATAGGTCTAAGTACCAAATAAATTACCCTAAAGGTCTGTTCTTTAGGGTAAACACATGCAACAGAACAAAATAACACCCTAAAGGTCTAAGTATCAAAGAAATTACCGTTAGTTCTTTAAGGCCCTAAAAGTCTAAGTATCAAACAAATTACCCAAACAAATTACTTGAACCTTTCGGGTCTGTTCTTTTGTGTTGAAAATATTACCAATTGGGTAATGTGTTTGATACTTAGACCTTTAGGGTCTAAATCAAACAAATTCTAGTAATCAAGAACCATGATTATAGTAAGCAATTCTGTTATAATTCTGTAAGCAATTCTGTTATAATTCTAGTAAACAATTCTAGTAAGAAAACTTCTCCCAAAAGGATAGGTCTCACGAAATCTAGTAAGCAAGAACCAAGAGAGAAGTAGATCAAACTCCAAGCTAGAATCAAGAGGGGGGCATCGGAAATCTAGAGAAATCCAATAAATTTCCAAAATACAAAATTTTCACCAACATTTGAAAGAAATCCAATAAATTTTCATTTTTTTTACTAACCAAATTCAACATCGAAATCAACAAATGTTCTGTCAAAAAAAACAAAAAAAAAACTGATCATGAGTGCTAAAGGGATGAATCATGGGGTTTGAGCACTGAAGACATACATGAAGAGAAAGAATGCAGTCGGAGGGCGCTTTGGCGCGTTGGAGTCTTTAACTCTCTTCTCCCTCTTGCTCCTCTTCTCCTTTGGTTCTGACGACACCACCCTCTTCCTTCAATTCATCAGAGCACCCCAAAAACACCAACCAGTTGAAGATCACATCACGAACCCAAAATTGCTTCGAAATTGGGTCACTGGTGCTTTACCTCTGCCGGTTTCTTGATCTTTGCAGCTTTCTCAACAACCTGAGCCTCTGATCAGATTTTAAGCATACAAACAGGGACAAAAAGAATATGGCTGCCAATCGAAGAGAAAAAAATTAGATGAGAGAGAGAGAGAGAGAGAGACTGAAGGGGTGTTGGTCGCAGCCGCATCTGCATCCTTCCTCCTGGAGCGAGAGATCTGACAGGGAGAAGGAGAGAGATTAGTAGGATTGGGGCTTTCGATCGATTCCCCCCTTCGACCTGGATCTCCCCGTCCCCCCGCACCCTCTTCCCCTCCTCCACTAAGTCTGCTCCCCTCCCTCCTCTGCTCTGCGAGAGATGGAAAACAAAAAAACAGAGATCAGAGAGAGAGAGAGAGAGAGAGAGAGAGAGAGAGCCTGAGGGGGTGTGGGTATTGGTCGCAGCCACATCGCCTGAACCCTAGCCTAACAGAGAGAGAGAGAGAGAGAGAGGGGGGGGGGGGGAACGTAACTTTGACTGCCGGTTCTCGTTGGCGTCGGTGTGGCCGTTGGACTCCTTGAGGGCAGCACAGAGGCGGCCGATGAGGGCATCGAGGGAGCCCCAGGTTTGGCAGAGGGGGTAAGGGTAGGGATCTGGGGGGACCGGGGTTGTAGAAGAGGGGGGGAGCGTCACTTTGACTGCCGATCCTGGTTGGGGTCCGGGTGGCCACCGGACTCCTCGAGGGCGGCACGGAGGTGACTGATGAGGGCGTCGAGGGAGCCCCAGGCCTAGCGGAGAGGTTAGAGGTAGGGATCCGGGCGGCCGGGGGTCACAGAAAGAGAGAGAGAGAGAGAGAGAGAGAGAGAGAGAGAGAGAGAGAGAGAGAGAGAGAGAGAGAGAGAATCGGAGAGAGAGATTGAGAGATCGTGTGGTGAAAGGGGGGTGGCTGCCGGAATACTCTAGGGCGGTGCAGAGGCGGCCGATGGGGGCGTCGAGGGAGCACCAAGTATGGCTGAGGGGGTAGGGGCAGGGCTCCGGGGGGCCAATGGTCGGGGGGGGGAGAGAAAGAGAGAGAGAGAGAGAGAAGGATAGATCATGTAGTGAAACTGGGGTGGGGGGTTGGCTTAATTAACGGGAGAGAGAGAGAGATCATGTGAGGTGGTAATTGACGGGGGGAAAAGAGATCGTACCGGGAGTTGGTGTAACTGACGAAAGAGTGAAGAGAATTGGGGAGGTGTGGTGCTACGATGTTAGCCATAAAATTCTTCAACCGTCACTTATGTTTGTATCCAACGGCTCTCTTTATCCATTCGTAGTGAAATATTATATATATATATATATATATATATATATATATATATATATATATATATATATATATATAGAGAGAGAGAGAGAGAGAGAGAGAGTGAGAGAGAGAGAGATGCGTGCTAGGGTGCGCCGTGCGGTGCGTGCGGCGCCACACCGCACCGCAACCGTCTGATGCACCGCTGCGGTGCGTGCGATGCACGCAGCGGTGCATCAGACGGCTGCGGTGCGACACCGCACGCACTGCACGCCGCATTTTAGTATTTCTCTCTCTCTCTCTCTCTCTCTCTATATATATATATATATATATATATATATATATATATATATATATATATATATATATATATATATATATATATATATATATATATATATATATATATATATATATATATATATATATATATATATATATATATATATATAGGGGCATGCTTCAGTGCGGTCTGCGGTCCGCGTCCGTAGCCGTCCGATGCACGCGGCGCGGTGCGGTGCACCGCATTGGACGGCTACGGGCGCAGACCGCAGGACCGCATTTAAGCATCTCTCTCTCTCTCTCTTTCTATATATATATATATATATATATATATATATATATATATATATATATATATATATATATATATATATATATATATAGGCGTGCTAGGGTGCGGCGTGCGGTGCTTGCGGCGCCGCACCGCAACCGTCCGATGCACGCAACGGTGCATCTGACGGCTGCGGTGTGACGCCGCACGCACTGTACGCCGCATTTTAGCATTTCTCTCTTTCTCTCTCTCTCTCTCTCTCTCTCTCTCTATATATATATATATATATATATATATATATATATATATATATATATATATATATATATATATATATATATATATATATATATATATATATATATATATATATATATATATATATATATATATATATATATATATATATATATATATATATATATATATATATAGGGGCATGCTATAATGCGGCATGCGGTACGTGCGGCACTGCACCGCAGCCTTCTGATGCACGCGTTGCATGCATGCGATGCACGCAGCGGTGCATCAGACGGCTAATATGCGGTGCCGCACTTACCGCATTGTAGACACACAAATTGTGTCTAACCCGGACCCGACTGGAATCCACCAATGCGGAGGTAAACCCGACACGCACTCGGACTCGTACCTGACTTGCATGCACCGACTCGGAGGCAGACCCGACATGCACTCGGAACCGGACCCGACTCGCATGCACCGACTCGGAGGCAGACCCGACACGCAAGCGGAACCTGACTCGCACTAAACAAAGGGCCGGGGGGGCCATCCCCAAGTGGGGCCCTCCCGGCCCCCTACAATAAAACCGAAGCCGGCCCCCAAGGGGTGGCCGACCATGCAAGAAAAGATAGGAAAGAAAGAAAGAAAATAAAGGAAAGAAAAGAAAAAGGAAAGAAAAAAAGAAAAAGGAAACAATACCGCCATGCGCGGGGGGAGATTGCGTTTGACGTCTACATAAGCGTAGATCTGTGCCTGTGGGTGCAAATTTTAGCAAGAAGTCTACAAACAGCGGGACCCACCGGCCCTGCCTGGTGGGCCCCCGGAGACTACAGTGGGACCCACCGGCCCTGCCTGGTGGGCCCCCGGAGACTACCACGGGACCCACCGGCCCTGCCTGGTGGACCCCCGGAGACCGCAGCGGGACCCACCGGCCCTGCCTGGTGGGCCCCCGAAGGCTTTCGAGGGACACTGTGGGTGAAAATTTTGGCAAGAAGTCTGCAAACAGCGGGACCCACCGGCCCTGCCTGGTGGGCCCCCGGAGACTACAGTGGGACCCACCGGCCCTGCCTGGTGGGCCCCCGAAGACTACCACGGGACCCACCGGCCCTGCCTGGTGGACCCCCTAAGACGGCAGCGGAACCCACCAGCCTTACCTGGAGGATCCCCAGATACGACAGTAGAAACCGCCATATACCCCGGAATCCCTCTTCTAGAATTCTATAAATAGCAGAGCCTTCGAATGTAAAAGGATCCGATCCAATCTCAGATCCAGAATCTGATTTCCAGTTCTGATTTTCAGAAACCAGAGCTCTGAAATTTCTTTCTCCTCACCCTTCACCTCTCCTTGATCCTCTTCTTGTCTTTGAAGAGATCAAAGAGGCTGCAGTAACACTCGGCCTGTCGAGGTTACTTCGAGAAAAGTGTTAGTGAATTCGGGTTGCTCCCTATAGCACGGAGACGTAGGCTTCGGCTGAACTCCGAGATCACTTCTCGTGTCAACACTCTCTCTGATTGCATCTCTCTGTTTACATATCAAAGGCTTCAACTTCAATCAACAGATCGAACAACAATCTTCGACGTCAACTTCAATTTCAATTGACTGGTGCTGCGAGAGTTTTCGAGTCGGCACGAAGATTTTCCCCCACAGTTTGGCGCCGTCTGTGGGATCCGAGCAAAAAGTCCAGCTTTCCGCTACTACTCGATCGGTTAAACATACAACCAATCTTGATAGCCAAACTTCCTCGCCCTCTCGGTTGATCAAACAACTGATCGGACGTTGGCACTCTCGTTGCACCCTTCGTCCTCTGAATGGCGAGAACCAAACATCAGGGTCAACCAGAAGGAAGTAACACTCAATAACAACCTCGTCCTGAGACTCGTTCAATGAGTCAAAGGCTCAACTTCGGACAGCCCCTTGCTGTCCCCGAGATGGGAGTTCGATCAGGAAGTGGCAGATCGGTCGATCGATCTATTGCCCATCCTGTACGATAATCGGTTGGGCAAACTGCCCCCACTCCTGCTGAAGACCCTCCATCGACCTATCAAATCTCTGCGGTCGATTTCCAGCTACTCCAATTGGCGAAGCAAAATGCCACCCTCACCGTCGAGAGGGACGCTCTTAAGAAGGCAGCTTCTGAGGCTGGGATTGCTCTTCCTAACCCCTCTACAAATGAGAGGGTCGACCTTCCTCGACATTCAATTCACTCCGAGCAACGGAGATCAATGGGCACTACTGCCCTCGAGAGGATCTGACGCGACCCAACTCCCTCTGCTGCCCCCTGGAAGCAAAGTGTTTGGGATCGACTCGAAGAGGAGTCTTCCCAATCGTCTTCTGGCCGCAACTGCGACAGGAGGATACCTTCAAAACTCAACATACCAGGGAGGCACCAAATGAAAGGCGCTCCTTCAAAGAGTCGAGTTTCCCCTTCCATTCCACTCCAACGCGGACTCGGATCGGACCTTCGCCACCGACTCCAACCCGCTGATATTCAGAGGCCTGAACAAGACCTCTCGATTCTACCTCTCGATCTACATCCAGGTCGAGGGCACGGTCGGAGAGATGGATATTCCTCCATCGGACCTCTCCATCGAAGTCTCTTCGAGACAACATTTCCAAGGGGATGGAGAACTCCAATCCTCCCCAAATTCAACTGCGTTAGAGGAGATCCAACTCTCCATATACTTGCCTTCAAGCAAGGCTTGACGCCACACGAAGAAGAAAACAACGTGCTCTGCCGCACCTTCGCAGGAAGTCTCGACGAGCCGTCTCTTGACTGGTATCACAATCTCCGAGCTGGGTCCATCACCCAGTTCGATGTTTTGGCTAAACTCTTCGTGCAGCATTATCAGCTCAATCTGAAGCCCGAGAAGAAACTGGACTCTCTCTATCGGCTAAGGATGGGTGCTGACGAGACTCTCCGAAGTCTCACTAGGAGGTTTCGCAACGAGCATGCTGCCCTCTCTGGAAGACACTTGGATGATGAAGCCATCATGTTGGCTTTCCAGAACGCTCTCCGCTTCGATCTACACATCTACAACGACTTCATCCGTAATCCCCCTCCTTCTCTGGGAGCTATGTTCGATCGAATCCAGAGAGAGATCGAGGTCGAAGACGATCAAGTCGCTCGAAAAGGGCGAGAGACGAAGCGAAAGCCTGCTGAAAGAGAAACTCCAAAGTATGCTGCAAAAGCCCACAATGCTGAGGCAGCAGCCCCTCCAGCCAACAAGCGGTCAAGAAATGATGGACGCCGATCTCCTCCAAACAAGACCACTTTCACCAAGTGGAATTTACCAATCGAGCAAATCCTCGATCGCATTCAGCACGAAGAGTTCCTCCGATGGCCTAATCCACTGCAGCCCGACACCAAGTTCACTGCAGATAAAACAGTCTACTGTGATTTCCATCGCAGTCATGGGCATTCTACCGATCAATGCCACCGACTAAAGTATCATTTGGAAGATCTGCTACGTATAGGACATCTCCAAGAATTTGTCAAAGGCAGGCAAGATCATTCTGTCAAGCATCGACAGTGAAGATCTCCCTTGAGATTGAAAGATCTGGGGGTTAGAGATGGTCAACTTTCAAGCAACTATTCGTATTGCCAGAAAACACAGCAGCAGGAAACTAGCTCCCAACTGGGAAAGTCCAGACATGATCGAAATCAGGAGAAAGCAAAGGATCCTATCAATTGCCACGAACTTGGAAAGCTAGACATTTCAAAATGCTCTATCCTCGATGTAAATTCCAAGCTGGATAAAGATTGCTTTCAAATATTCATCTTATCGATTCAAATTCTGGAGCAGTTATCTACATTCGAATTCAAAGCTATCTGCATTCAAATTGCCAGGTCGTTTAACAAGTTTGGGTGATTGAGTTGCGACTCAACCCCTTACAGGCAAATGTTAAACGGTTTCGGGTTGTGCTACAACACAACCTTCAAGTCACTGGTCATTTAACGAGTTTGGGAGTTTGTGTTGCGACACTACCCCTTACGTGCAAACGTTAAATGACTTTCAATTTCAATATCGTCTAACAAGTTTGGGTGTTTGAGTTGCGACTCAACCCCTCACATACGAATGTTAACGATTTCAAGTTGTGCTACAATACAACATTCAATTTCAACATCGTCTAACAAGTTTGGGTGCTTGAGTTGCGACTCAACCCCTCACATACAAATGTTAACGATTTCAAGTCATGCTCCAACAAAGTTCAATATTCAAGTTATTCAACAGTTTGGGTGATCGAGTTGCGACTCATCCCTTTACATTCAAGTGTGTATATGTATTCAAATATTTCAATACCATCCAAAACACAGCATTCAAAGAGTTCAAACACAAGACATTCAATTTCAAGCACCAGAAAGATATCTCTATTATCAAAAAATTGATCAAGTACAGGAGTGAGCTGTTACATATCGAAAGTTTACAAGATTTAAACGACAAAAAAGACGACAGAAGATCTCAAGGCTTGGCCACACTTTGCACGCGTGACTTCTCTCCTTCAGATTCGCCACGAGGCTTGCTCGCAACTGAAGCTTTCGAAGATCGGACACTGCTGACATGTGCCCTGAGTGCTTCAGCTGCCTTCTCAGCTGTTTCCTTGTAACTCTTGCACTCAGACAACGCATGCTCCAACGCCTTCTGGGAAGTCTCCTCTTTGGCAGTAAAAGCAGCGTGTTGAGCAGCAAGTTGTTCTTTCAGCTCCTTGATCTCGTTGGCGCGACCACAGGACACGTCCTCAACCTTGACGATCCGATTCTTCAAGGACTCGAGTTCGTGACTCTGCGCCTCGCAACGGTCCTGCAGCCCCTTGATCTCCAGCTTCCCCTTGCGAAGATCCTCGATCTTGGCCTTGAGAGAGGTTTTCTTCGAGGACAGGAGTTCCCTCAGCCTATCTCTCTCCTCGCTCACAGCCTTCAGTTCGGCCGTCAAACGGGTTACCTCGGATGCGGCCTCCCGTTCTCCTGCCTTCCTGGAAAGCTTGCTTGCGATTCTCAAACAGGCTGAGTTCTGCAAATGGACAAAAAGTTAGAATTATTCTGAAGATACAATTCGAACAATAGATCAAAGCATATGCACATACCTCTATTTCAAGCCGATCGAAGGCTTCTTCAAAAGTAGCATCCGGAAGATTGCAAAGCTTCCGGATCGCGTTAGTGGGATGATTGATGTCTACATCACTCAAACTCCTTATCTTCTTCTTAGTCGAGCCAGCAGGTGTACCTACAATCCATGCAGCAATTCTAAGTGTTAGTATATTTTCAAGCTTCAAAGACAAGGAAGTCAATCAAAACAGGTTAGTACAGATACCTGAAGCCTCGACTTGGGGAGCCTTTCCCTTCCCACTGTCGGAGCTCTTACCCTTGGGGGTCGATTTCTCCTTGATGGGGGTTGGCTCTGGCAAAGGATGAGGAATAGCATCACCCACCCGGCTTCCTCTCTCCAAGTGAGCAGGAGAGGGAACATCTCGAGGAGGTGATGCTCCCCCTTTGTCTTCTTGTCCACTCGAGGAGGTGAGTCCTGCCACCATAGCAGCAACTTCCTCCGCCAGAGATCGCGAAGGGGGTGGGGGTTGTTCAACCTCCACACCCCCACTTATTGTCGCCCCTTCGAGACGGGGAACCTCGGGAGGTATTTGATCGAGAGGTGCAGGGTTGCTTCCAACCCCACCACTCCCCGATAGCTTGATTTTAAAGCGCAGGGGGTTCTTCTTCAATTCCCCAAAGTCGTAAGTAGGAATCACCTTGGGGCCATCGCCCATTGCATCCATTACCCCCTCCATTTTGTGAGCCTTTGCCTCATCTATGAGGATCGGCTGTAATTCCTCGTCAGCACCACCAGTGGGGGTGGGAGGAATTTCTTCCTCGCCACCCCCATGTCCTTGACCACCATCAGTGGGGGTGGGAGGAATCTCTTCCTCACCACCCCCATCTTCATCGTCCTCATCTTCACCATCTTCTTCCTCGTCACTGCCTGTGCCCTCAACATCCTCATCTCCGCCCTCCTCCTCCCTCTCTACCTCCTCTTCTTCATCTTCATCCTTCTTTTTCTCCTCATCCTCCTCCTGTTTGATGGGGATTTTCCTCTTTTTCTTTGCCGGGCCTTGGCGAGGTATCACCAATTTCTCCTCTGAAGGAAGTGCGCGCCTGGCTCCATAAACCTTTTTCTCGAATCGAAGCCTTCTAACAATTTTTCCAGACTGAGGGTCCTCCTCGTAATCGGAGTAGATAACCTCATTATCTTCATAGCGAAGCTTCGATCGGTGGAGGAGGTTGGCCTTGCCATGTCGGACTGGGCAATTCGAAAATTGCTTCCACGATCTAGTCCCACATGTCAACTCCAAGAAGAGGTTGTCAAGGACCCCTACTCGCTCTGGAGGCCAAGAGAGAGCTCCTCCTGTGCAGTACATATCAATCTCATCATGCACTTTATATCGGGGCACCTCAGGAACAAACATCGGGGTCCAGGCACCAGACACCGACAACGGCCAGTCAGTGTAGAGCTTATCAGAACCGATAGTGTCAGCGATCGGCCGAAGAGCAGACACACCTGTCAGATAGTAGAATGGGCTGTCCTTCCTCCAGGCCCATCGGTAGTGATAGAAGAAATACCCCAGCTCGATTCGGGCTTCTTCACCTTCAGGGAGGCTGGAGTAGCATTCCCTTAGCTCCTTCTGAAAGTCCGACTCTACGCGACAGAAAGCGTAGATGATCCTCCAGGAGTTTCCAGTGACCTGCCCGGGACAGAGACCGGAGGTGTTCAGCAACCTCGCGGCGAAAGGCAGCAGCGGAAGGCGCAGTCCACAGTTGAGCTGGCCAATCATGACGATGGTTCCCATCACTTGCTCCTTGCTCGCCCACGAGACAAAGGTTGTCCGCCTATCAACGCCGAAGGCGGATAAAACTCCAGGGAGCGCTGGTCGAGCCTTTCCTTCTGTGAAAAATGACAGCAACTCCTGCAGCTTCTCCCTCTTGGCGTCAGTAAGTCTGCTGCCGATGTTGTACCCAAATTCCATCTCCGCCTCCAAAGGTAGCTGCGGGCAGAGGACAAACTTTGCCTTAGGGATCTGCTCTGGCCTTGACGGTGCAGAAGCAAATCCCACTCCTTGGTGCCTCTTGCCCAGTTGGCCAAGCTCGATCAATTCGGCCCTGCCTTTGCCTCGGCCCTTCGGAGCAGAAGAAGCCTCGACGACTTCCTTGCCCTTCCTCTTGGAAGGAACTGCACTCTTCTTCGAACTGCCCGAAGATGCCATTTGACCGATCGAAAGGAGACAAAGAACAAGGGAGAGGAAGCAAAGAGTCTGGACTTCGAAAAATTCTGAAAGCGTGAGGCAAGAATGACAGCGAGAAAGACTTATATACCCAGGGTAAAAATGGTGCACGAATCGAGAAGACACGTGTCTTCACCATATCAAATCGCGTGTTTTTGCAGGTACACGTGGCATCCATCCGTAGCAAGCGCTAAATCAGGCGAACAGTCGGACCAGACGAAGCGTCAGACCCATCGGTCCACATAAACCAACGATTCAAGCAAGCCACCGGTCTGAGTAAACCGGACCGCCGGTTCAAAACCACATTCCGGCCAACCAAGGATTCAAAGCAGAGAAAATCAAACACCATCGATATTCAAGAATGCCAAAGATCAAAGAAGAAGCACAAGCTATACCACTTCCTCAAAAGTACAGGTTCAAGACTCAAACCTTGACCGGCTGATTTTAGCCGAACGGTCAAATATGACCGTTCGGCCAAAATCAACCGATCGATCGATTTTCTACTAGATCCGGCGAAAAACTGAGGTTTTTTACCGATCACCCAAACCTTGACCGGCTGATTTTAGCCGAACGGTCAAATATGACCGTTCGGCCAAAATCAACCGATCGGTCGATTTTCTACTAGATCCGGCGAAAAACTAAGGTTTTTTGCCGATCAACCAAACCTTGACCGGCTGATTTTAGCCGAACGGTCAAATATGACCGTTCGGCCAAAATCAACCGATCGGTCGATTTTCTATTAGATCCGGCGAAAAACTGAGGTTTTTTGCCGATCACCCAAACCTTGACCGACTGATTTTAGTTCGGCCAAAATCAACCGATCGGTCGATTTTCTACTAGATCCGGCGAAAAACTGAGGTTTTTTGCTGATCACCCAAACCTTGACCGGCTGATTTTTAGCCGAACGGTCAAATATGACCGTTCGGCCAAAATCAACCGATCGGTCAATTTTCTACTAGATCCGGCGAAAAACTGAGGTTTTTTGCCGATCACCCAAACCTTGACCGGCTGATTTTAGCCGAACGGTCAAATATGACCGTTCGGCCAAAATCAACCGATCGGTCGATTTTCTACTAGATCCGGCGAAAAACTGAGGTTTTTTGCCGATCACCCAAACCTTGACCGGCTGATTTTAGCCGAACGGTCAAATATGACCGTTCGGCCAAAATCAACCGATCGGTCGATTTTCTACTGGACCGGTTGAAATCAACCGACCGGTTGAAATTGACCGTTCGGTCAAATTTAACCGATCGGTCAAATTTAACCGATCGGTCAAATTTGACCGATCGGTCAAAATTGACCGATCAGTCAAAATCAACCGAACGGTCAAATTCCCACTGGATCGGTCAAAAAACCATGTTTTTTGACCGATCACTCAATCCTTGACCGGTTGAAATTGACCGTTCGGTCAAATTTAACCGATCGGTCAAATTTGACCGATCGGTCAAAATTGACCGATCGGTCAAAATCAACCGAACGGTCAAATTCCTACTGGATCGGTCAAAAAACCATGTTTTTTGACCGATCACTCAATCCTTGACCGGTTGAAATTGACCGTTCGGTCAAATTTAACTGATCGGTCAAATTTAACCGATCGATCAAATTTGACCGATCGGTCAAAATTGACCGATCGGTCAAAATCAACCGAACGGTCAAAATCCCACTGGATCGGTCAAAAAACCATGTTTTTTGACCGATCACTCAATTCTTGACCGGTTGAAATTGACCGTTCGGTCAAAATTTAACCGATCGGTCAAATTTAACCGATCGGTCAAATTTGACCGATCGGTCAAAATTGACCGAACGGTCAAAATCGACCGATCGGGCAATTTTCCACTGGATCGGTCAAAAAACCATGTTTTTTGATCGATCACCCAATCCTCGGACGGTCAAATTTGACCGAACGGTCAAAATTGACCGAACGGTCAAATTTGACCGAACGATCAAATTTGACCGAACGGTCAAAATTGATCGAACGGTCAAAATTGACCGAACGGGCAAAATTGACCGGTCAGTCCTTTTTTAACGCTAACACTCGACAAAAGCTTCTCTGCATGTGTGACAGGGGATCGTTAGCTTTGCACCACGAATCCAAGCCAGCCAGATGATCTCTAGCTAACTTGGAGGGGGTAACTTTGGGTGCAAATTTTGGCAAGAAGTCTGCAAACAGCGGGACCCACCGGCCCTGCCTGGGGGGCCCCTGGAGACTAAAGTGGGACCCACCGGCCCTGCCTGGTGGGCCCCCGGAGACTACCACGGAACCCACCGGCCCTGCCTGGTGGACCCCCGGAGACCGCAGCGGGACCCTTCGGCCCTGCCTGGTGGGCCCCCGAAGGCTTTCGAGGGACACTGTGGGTGAAAATTTTGGTAAGAAGTCTACAAACAGCGGGACCCACCGGCCCTGCCTGGTGGGCCCCCGGAGACTACAGTGGGACCCACCGGCCCTGCCTGGTGGGCCCCCGGAGACTACCACGGGACCCACCGGCCCTGCCTGGTAGACCCCCTAAGACGGCAGCGGAACCCACCAGCCTTACCTGGAGGATCCCCAGATACGACAGCAGAAACCGCCATTTACCCCGGAATCCCTCTTCTAGAATTCTATAAATAGCAGAGCCTTCGAATGTAAAAGGATTCGATCCAATCTCATATCCAGAATCTGATTTCCAGTTCTGATTTTCAGAAACCAGAGCTCTGAAATTTCTATCTCCTCACCCTTCACCTCTCCTTGATCCTCTTCTTGTCTTTGAAGAGATCAAAGAGGCTGCAGTAACACTCGGCCTGTCGAGGTTACTTCGAGAAAAGTGTTAGTGAATTCGGGTTGCTCCCTATAGCACGGAGACGTAGGCTTCGGCTGAACTCCGAGATCACTTCTCGTGTCAACACTCTCTCTGATTGCATCTCTCTGTTTACATATCAAAGGCTTCAACTTCAATCAACAGATCGAACAACAATCTTCGACGTCAACTTCAATTTCAATTGACTGGTGCTGCGAGAGTCTTCGGGTCGGCACGAAGATTTTCCCCCACAGTGCCGATCACTCGATACGAAAGACAAGAAACGAAGACGGGTCACCATCGACTTTATGTGCAAGATTCAAATAAATTCAAAAAGGATTGAGCCATAACTACTCCGCTAGAAAAGGAAAGCAAATAAAGTGGCTTATTCCCCTCATCAATGGATGAATAAATCCTGGGTAGTTATGGGAGAGATATTAAAGGGATTTAAATAAATCTTCCCATATCTCTCCCCTCCCCTCCTTCACCTATAAATAGAGGGGGAGGGGGAAGGCTCAAAAGGTCGGAAGCTGAAGACAAAGCGAAGAAGCTCTGCAGAGAAGGAGACACACCCTTCATCAACCCAAGGCTTCACGAGGCACAGGCAAGCCTATCCCTTCGGGACCGGCTTAGTCCATTGAAAGTCCTCATCAAAGTGAAGACCCTTGCACAAGAAGATCAAGCCTTCGACTCCGTGCACGAAGAAGAAAGGTCGGAGAAGAAGAACCCTTCGACTCCTAAGACGCCAGAAGCAAATACCGGAGAAGAAAATCGGAGAGGCACTATCCCGTCGTCTCCAACAACCCTTCGATTCCGATCAAGCCCAAAAGCTCGAAGAAGAAGATTGAAGCGGCATCATCCCGTCGTCTTTAACAAGCATCCGCTCCATTCACAAAGAAGAAGGCTTGGAGAAGGATACCCGAAGTAGCGCTACACCCGTCATCTTCAACAAAGCCTTCAAACTTCGATTACACCAAATACGCCCAGAGAGAAGCCGACGGCATAACCGTCACCAGGGTCGATCTGGGTCGAAGACAAAGACAAGACGAAGGAGCTCTGCAGAAGAGGAGATGCGCTCTTCATCGACCCAAGGCTTCACGAGGCTCCAACAAGCCTATCCCTTCGAGACCAGCTTAGTCCATTGAAAGCCCTCATCAAAGTGAAGACCCTTACACAAGAAGATCAAGCCTTTGACTCCGTGCACGAAGAAGAAAGCTCAGAGAAGAAGAACCCTTCGACTCAGAAGACACTAGAATTAAAGGCCGAAGAAGAAGGTCGGAGTGGCACCACCCCGTCATCTCCAACAAGCCTTCGACTTCGATCAAGCCCAAAAGCCCGGAAAAAAAGACCGAAGCATCATCACCCCGTCGCCTTCAATAAACGCCCGCTCTATCCACGAAGAAGAAAGCTTGGAGAGGAACACCCCAAGTTGTCGCTACACCCGTCATCTTTAAAGCAAAGCCGATGCTACAACTGTCGTACGAAGATCGGGGCTACCCCCGCCATCTTCAAAAGAACCCTTCGACTCTGATCACGCCAAAGAAGCCCGAAGAAGAAGAGAAGCAAAGTCATCGCTACACCCATCATCTTCAAAGTAAAGCCGACGCTACAACCGTTGCACGGAGATCGGTGCCACCCTCGCCGTCTTCAAAGGAACCCTTCGACTCCGATCACGCCAAAGAAGCCCAGAGAAGAAGAGAAGTCGAGCTGACGCCGAAACCGTCGAGTAAGCCAGAAGCCTTAGCCATCACCATTCGAGGAGAAGATCAAGTCAACACCGAAGCAAAGGCAATGCAAGAAGCCAAAGCAAAAGCCCTAGTAAAGCCTGCGCCAAAACGCAAGTGCCAAAGCCAAGCAATTACGTCGGTCACGAGCAAAGCACCGCACGTTCTAGCCAATACGACGCGAAGTCCGGAAGAACTAAAGCATCGCAAGTCTCTACCTTTCTACGTTCAAGCGCAAGCGCCAAAGCAAAGAAAAAGTTAGAGCCACGCCAATGCAAAGCCAAAGCCAAAGCTAAAAGCACGATCGACGCCATGAACCGACGATCAAGGACGCCAAGGTCTATCAAGGATCGAGGAAGACACAAATACCGAGGAACGAAGCCGAAAACCCTTAGCCGAGGAAGCACGAAGCACGAAAGGGACAAAAGCAACGACGGATATTCTTTAGCCTCTCAAAGAACCCTTACCCTGTAAAGACCTCTGTCATGGGCAACCCCTTCAGAGCTCTCGCACGAATACCACGTGGAGACACAAATCAAAGGGACCCTCCAGAGGATCTCTTCCATAATCTCCTGATCAAATATTCGCTGCAACCGACTCACCACCACCGAGCCCCCGGGTCCTGGCCTCTGTAATCTTCGTTTGTTTGCAATAAAGACGGCCCTGATCTTTTTCTGTGCATACACGCATGCCGCATTATAGCATTCCCCTATATATATATATATATATATATATATATATATATATATATATATATATATATATATATATATATATAGGGAAATGCTTAGGCGCGGTCTTGCGGTCCGTACGATCCGCATCCGCAGCCGTCTGATGTGGTACACCGCACCGCGCCGCGTGCATCGGACGGCTGCGGATGCGAACTGTAGGACCGCACCTAAGCATGGCCATATATATATATATATATATATATATATATATATATATATATATATATATATATATATATATATATATATATATATATATATATATATATATATATATATATATATATATATATAGGGGTATGCTAAAATGCGGCATGCGGTGCGTGCGGCATCGCACCGCAGCCGTCTGATGCACTGCTGCGTGCATGCGATGCACGCAGCGCGTGCATCAGACGGCTGCGGTGCGATACCGCACGCACCGCATGCCGCATTCTAGCACTTCCCTATATATATATATATATATATATATATATATATATATATATATATATATATATATATATATATAGAGAGAGAGAGAGAGAGAGAGGAATGTAACAGTGAGCTGTGAGCTGCCGGTTTAGAAAGTGAGCTGCGGGTATTTTGAGCCCCCTAGGAATTTTGGAATTTGATGACATTTGGTGAGGGTGTTGTCTAGGGTAATATGATCATCCTCACCAATGTTCATCAAATTACAAAACTTCTAGGGGGGTCAAATGGTCGAAGCAAAATCTGTCGTCCGCAATCACTGTTAAAATCTGCAGACTTTACTTCGGCCATTTGACCCCCCTAGAAGTTTTGAAATTTGATGAAAATTGGTGAGGATGATCATCTTACCCTAGACAACACCCTCACCAAATTTCATCAAATTCCAATACTTCTAGGGGGGTCATAATACCCGCAACTCATTTTCTCCTACCGCAGCTCACAGCTCAATGTAAAAGCCCTATATATATATATATATATATATATATATATATATATATATATATATATATATATATATATATATATATATATATATATATATATAGGGGCATGCTATAATGCGGCATGCGGTAAGTGCGGCACCGCATTATAACCGTCTGATGCATCGCTGCGTGCATGTGATGCACATAGCGGGTGCATCAGACGGCTGCGGTATGGTGCCGCACTTACCGCATGCCCATATATATATATATATATATATATATATATATATATATATATATATATATATATATATATATATATATATATATATATATATATATATATATATATATATATATATATATATATATATATATATATATATATATATATATATATATATATATATATATATATATATGATGAATGGGATGCTGCCTATCAAAGCAGCGTTTTTTACTGCTTTGATATATTGTTTGACCATCCTAGAAGTTTTGGAATTTGATGAAATTTGGTGAGGGTGTTGTCTAGGGTAAGATGATCATCCTCACAAATTTTTATCAAATTCCAAAACTTCTAAGAGGGTCAAATGGTCGAAGCAAAATCTGCAAAATCTGTAGTCACCGTTAAAATCTGCAGATTTTGCTTCGATCATTTGACCCTCTTAGAAGTTTTGGAATTTGATGAAAATTTGTGAGGAAGATCATCTTACCCTAGACAACACCCTCACCAAATTTCATCAAATTCCAAAACCTCTAGGATGGTCAAACAATGTATCAAAGCAGCAAAAAACGCTGTTTTGATAGGCAGCATCCCATTCCTCTCTCTCTCTCTCTATATATATATATATATATATATATATATATATATATATATATAGGGAAAAGGGATGATGGACCTGAGGTGCAGCGTCATTGCTGCACCTCAGGCATGGCTTTATCATCCTAAACGTTTTGGAATTTTATGAAATTTGGTGAGGGTGTTTTCTAGGGCAAGATGATCATCCTCACAAATTTTCATCAAATTCCAAAACTTCTAGGGGGGTCAAATGGTCGAAGCAAAATGAGCCGTCTATAGTTACCATTCAAATCTGCAGATTTTGCTTCGACCATTTGACCCCCCTTGAAGTTTTGGAATATGATGAAAATTTATGAGGATGATCATCTTACCCTAAGAAACACCCTCACCAAATTTCATCAAATTCCAAAACTTCTAGGTAGGTAAACAAGCGAGAGGTGCAGCGTTGTAGCTGCACCTCGGGTGCAGGCTCCCCGCCCCCATATATATATATATATATATATATATATATATATATATATATATATATATATATATATATATATATATATATATATATATATATATATATATATATATATATATAACGATCCAGTGAGATAACTTTTCTATGAGATAACTTTTAGAAACCTATCTAGAGATTTTATAATTTGATAAAAATTGGTGAGCATGCTCTCTATGGCAAGTTGATCATCATCACAAAAAATCATCAAATCATATATATATATATATATATATATATATATATATATATATATATATATATATATATATATATAGAGAGAGAGAGAGAGAGAGAGAGATGGTTAAATGTAGTCCTGCGGTCCGCACCTGCAGCCATCCGATGCGGTACACCGCGCCACGCGCACGGCATCGGACGGCTGCAGATGCGGACCGCACGGACCGCAGATCGCAGTGAAGCATGCCCCTATATATATATATATATATATATATATAAATATATATATATATATATACATATATATATATATATATATATATATATATATATATATATATGTATATATATATATATATATATATATATATAGAGAGAGAGAGAGAGAGAGAGAGGGGATACGGGGTATAGGTTGGCGGCCTATTTCGATTAAATGGGCAGCCACCCATTTAATGCCCTTAGGAGTCTTAGAATGTGCTGATATTTTGTGAGCATAAGCATCTTATCTTTGATAGAACACCCACAAAAAATCAACAAATTCTAAAACTTTTAGGGGCATCAAATGTATTATTTCAGATTAATGGTGACAACGAACGCTCGATAAAACTTCTAACATTTGATGCCCCTAGGAGTTTTAGAATGTGCTGATTTTTTGTGGGTGTTCTATTTAAGATAAGATACTTATGCTTACAAAAAATCAGCACATTCTACGACTCCTGAGGGCATCAAATGGGTGGCTGCCCATTTTTTTGAAATAGGTTGGCAGCTCATTTCCCGTTTCCTCTCTCTCTCTCTCTCTCTCTCTCTCTATATATATATATATATATATATATATATATATATATATATATATATATATATATATATATATATATATATATATATATATATATATATATATATATATATATATATATATATATATATATATATATATATATATATATATATATATATATATATATATAGGGAAAAGGGATGTTGGACCTTAGGTGCAGCGCCGTTGCTGCACCTCTGGCATTGTTTGACCATCCTAGAAGTTTTGGAATATGATGAAATTTGGTGAGGGTGTTGTCTAGGGTAAGATGATCATCCTCACCGATTTTCTTCAAATTCCAAAACTTCTAGAGGGTTCAAATGATAGAAGCAAAATCAGCCGTCCGTAGTCACCGTTAAAATCTGTAGATTTTGCTTTGACCATTTGACCCCCTTAGAAGTTTTGGAATTTGATGAAAATTGGTGAGGATGATCATCTTACCCTAGACAACACCCTCACCAAATTTCATCAAATTCCAAAACTTGTAGGGGGGTTAACAAGCGAGAGGTGCAGCAACGATGCTACACCTCGGGTGCAGGCTCCCCGCCCCCATATATATATATATATATATATATATATATATATATATATATATAAAACATGGCACGACGCTTTCATGCTGACTAGACAAAATGGCACCAAAAGCTGACTAGACAAAAAAATTGCTGACTAGACAATTCATACATTTGGCAAGATAGTGTTCGTCTGTAGCTTTAAAAGAGGAGATCGTGAGAGAGGCCATTCCCTAATCTCGGTTTCTATTTTCCAAATCGCTGCCGTCCATTCAGCCTGGCGATGCTGGATTAGTGCAAGGTTGCAATCGGCGAATGGCCCGGCGCGGTTGCGGGGCTGGTGGAGCTACTCCGGGAGGGGACGGCGGCGGGGAAGCGGGACGCTGCCACGGCGCTCCTCAACCTGGTCGTGTACAGCGCGAACAGGGCCGGGGTGGTGGCGGCGGGGGCGGTGCCGCTACTGGTGGAGCTGCTGACGAGGGGATGCCGACGATACATTCGGGCTGCTGGCGCTGCTGTGCGGGTGCTGGCGGGGGTCACTGACGATGCGCTCGGGCTGCTGGCGCTGCTGTGCAGGTGCGGCGAGGGGATGAAGGAGATTAAGGGGGACCGGAGGGTGGTGACGATACTGGTGGACCTGGTGCGGTTCGGGTCGCCGAGGGGGAAGGAGAACTCCATCACTCTGCTGCTGGGGCTGTGCCGCGATGGCGGGGAGGAGATGGGGGGCGGAGGCTGCTGATGAACCCCCGGAGTGTCCCGTCGCTGCAGGCGCTGGTGGCCACCGGGTCTCAGAAGGCGGGGCAGAAGGCCGACGCGCTCCTCAGATTGCTCAACAGATACTGCTCTCAGTCTCAGCCTCCTGTTTGATGACAAGGGAAAGAGTTGACTCGCAAAAAAATAAGTCTCTCTCTCTCTCGCTTTCTCTCTCCCTCTGTAATTAAATCTCTCTCTCTCTCTCTCTATCTCTCTCTCTCTCTCTCTCTCTCTCTCTCTCCTTCCTCTGTAATTAAATTTTAAAATAATAGGCGGGCTGTGTTGGATTAAATGGGTCTTGCTATTTGCACCCACAAAATTGAGCATTCCAACCTCCTCAAGGAGGTTGGATGTTCCCGGTCTCTCTCATTGATCTATATCGAGGGCTTTTGGTCATTTCATCATGATAAGTAGTATGAAATGATCAAAAGCCCTCGAAGGAAATATATATAATAATCTCTCTCTATTTCTCTCTCTCTTCTAGGGGTGGCAATGGGTCATTTCGGGTTGGGACATATGTATAACGGCAAAGCACCCAACTCGAATCCGATCCGTTTAATAAACGGTGTCAAAAATTTAAACCCAAACCCGACTGTCTAATAAACGAGTTGACTTGAATAGACCCATTTTACCCATTTACTAATTGGGTTAGTTTGTGTCGGCACGGGTTGGCTCGGGTTGGGTCAACAAAACCCATGTAAACCTGTCGGGTTGGGTCAAGACAAGTTGGATTGGGCCGGTTTTGATCGGGTCAGGTTGGCTCGAGTTGGTTCGGGTTGGATCGGGTCGAGTCGAGTCAGGTTGACACGACCCATTTGTTAAACGGGTCAATAGGGTTATAAGTACAAACCCGACCCATTAAATAAACAGGTCAATCGGGTCGACCCGTTTATGACCCGAACCCGTTTAGGCCAAACCCGTCTATTTCTCTCTCTCTCTCTCTCTCTCTCTCTCTCTCTCTCTCTCTCTCTCTCTCTCTCTCCCCTGGGGTAGCGGAGTTGGGGGGTTGGTTGGTCACACCGAAGGCTCCTTCTTCGTGCCAATCGGCACGGGCATGCCGAAGGCGGTCAGGTGTGTTGTCATCGCATAAGACGGTGGGGGTGGTGATGCCTGGGGGGGGGTGTTGCCGCCGAAGGCGGCCCGCTGCAGTGCCAACAGGCACGGGCATGCACTAGTATATATATAAAGGATGTCGGTTTTGTGGTGACTAGACAAAATGAAACCAAAAGCTGACTAGGACAAAACAAAGCAAGCTGATTAGACAAAAACGAATGTTGACTAGACAAAAATGACAATGATGAATCTCATGCACCGAAATAGGATCAGATTATCTCACCTTAAATCTTCACCGTCCGTTGCACAATCTCATCTTTAGTACTATAGACCACTAAAAAAGCCTCCATTTAGAAAAACTTTCATTTTCATTCTCGTCTAAAACCGAGCCATTATTGTTTAATGGATTTGGAAAATCCAACCGCTGTTATTGATCTAATTCTGATCACAGCCACAATTGACTATCGCCCCATGCACAATGGGTCGTTAACAGCCGTCTCGCCTTATTCCACGCCCCCCACGTTCGTCCCTTCCTTTTCTTCCGGATCGCGAGCATGCGCGTGCGAGCCGTTCGTTTTTCTATGGTTATGATTATAAATCCTATCACTTTCTTTCTTGCAAACTCTTTCATGTAAAATATGTAGGAGGAGATCTAATCGACATCCTCATCAAAAACTTGAAGTCACATAACTCTGAATGCCCCTCCATATTCCATGGTTTTTTTATCTTTTTTTTTTTTTTATCTGTGATTTCGTGCTTCGCATTATTCTTACTCATTGGTTTCAAAAGTTAAGTCCTCTGATCATATCATGCTTTTGTATTTCTTGCTTCACATTCAAATCACATCGGATTTGAATTGCCATCTTATTCGTTTTTTTTTTTTTGAACCCTTTCATGCAGATCATATACACAAGATCCTGATCGTCAACCTCATCCAGCAATTGATGCCAAAGAACCTTACCATGCACCTCCATAAAACATAAGAAATTAGAAAAAGCTAGCATCTTAATATTGTTGTATATCTCTTTTGCTCTATTTTTATTTCTTTTGGTTGTTTCAATTTTTTTTTGTTAAAATCTTATTGGTCAGTACCCCACACATTCCAGTGTTGTTGTTTACATTAAAGTTTAAAATATAGCACACATATTTATTATTGATTTTATTTTATTTTTTGTTCATAGAAAGGGGGGGTCACAACAGGACCCCAGGAGGCCACAGCTCGGCACAAAGCAGAAATCACTGTCACTTCGATGAGTATCCACCGCTTGATCGGCGAAATCAGAAGGGGGAGGTGACGCCATCGACCGACGCAGGACCACAGCACCGTCACCTGGCGACGCAACACACCGACGCACCGCACGCTGGTAGAAACACATGGAACCACCGCACGGCGGCGGGAACACACAGAAACACCCCAAGAAAAGGGAAAGACAAAACACCAAATTAAAAAACACAAAACTAAACACCAAACAAACCAACCACAACCACCAATGCCACCAGGGAAGCCACCCACCACCGGTAGGTCGACAACACTAAAAGGAGGAGCTGCAACTGAACCTCGATCCGTCGTCGATTCGTCGTCCGTCGCCACACACCTTGTGATATGTGCCAACGAGCATTAGAGGGGGAATTAAGACCCATCCGGAACATCCGTCACCGGCATGCCGGGTACATGACATCCGTTTCTTTGCTTGCCGGTTGGGGTTGAGTGCAATGCTATGGTCGGGTATGGGTGCAACGAACGACTGAGACTTGGGGGACAGACGATGGGGCAGATGATTTGGGTTCGGGGTTTGGGTAGGGGGGGGGGGGGGGGGGGGGGGGGGGGTTCGCACCGGAGGCGCCCACTCCGTGCCAATCGGCACGGGCATGCACTAGTGTGTGTGTATGTGTGTGTGTATATATATATATATATATATATATATATATATATATATATATATATATATATATATATATATATATATATATATATATATATATATATATATATATATATATATATATATATATATATATATAGAGAGAGAGAGAGAGAGAGAGAGAGAGAGAGAGAGAGAGAGAGAGAGAGAGAGAGAGAGAGAGAGAGAGAGAGAGAGAGAGAGGTGAGCTGTTAGCCTATTTGGATATTTAGGTTGCCGGGACACATGGGTGTTTGCACTGCCATTTGATGAAAGTGCTGCACTTGTAGCCATTTGATGCGGACACATGGTTGTGAATCTCAGCTGTTAACATTTTTTCACTTGAGAGGGGATGAAGGTGTCTCTCTCTCTCTCTCTCTCTCTCTGCCCGTGCACGACCACCGGAGCACTGTGTTGTTCCGGTCCCCTTACCCTCTGTCAAGCCACCTCGATTGCCGGTGAATCACACTTGACCCCTCCGGATGGCACCCCCGATTGGTGATTCACACTCGCCCGGTCGCCCCCCTCCAGCTCTGGTCCCCCCTTCCACTCCTTCAGGCCACCGTCCTCCTTCCCCTCCGTCATCGGTAAGTCTCACTCGCGCCCTCCGGCCGGCCGCCTCCAACGATGAATCGCACCCACCCCCTGCAGATCCAGTTCCCCATCCCCTCCGTTATGCGGCCCGACCTGTGAATCACACCCATCCACTGCAGATCCGGTTCTCCTTCCCCTCAATTTTAGTTGCAATAATACCCCTACTCATCTGAGGATTACTATAGTGACTTTGGTTCCGTGGACCTATGCTTAATCGAAACTATTTACTGTCAAATATATTTCCTTGATGTTATTTACGCTTAATCTTCTCTTTTATTTTATCAAGACTGCCTATTTGAAACGTGGGGAAGTAGTAGACACCCGGCGTAGGGGTGCATGTTACATGACGAGACGCAACTTAAGGTGAGGGGCTTTTACCATCGAGATATGCAACGGGTCCTCATGGCGAAAGGGAAGCCGATCGATTCATTACGACCATGGAACTATGGAAGTTGTGTGTGGGTCAACTACTATGCGGGTGGAATTGCTTCAACGGAGAAGCCGTCGCCGATGCTGACCGCGTGACATAACTCATGACGAAGGGAAGCCCAATCCATTTCGACCAATGAAAACTTGTGGGTCATCCCTTTCCACACACATCCCAAAGTCGTTCAACGGTTGCCTTGCCCGCCAAGCCAACCCAACCCAACCCAACTCCTCCCAAACCCACAGCCTATAAATCACCCCCAATCGCCCGTTCCTCCAACCCAGACCACCATACAAACCTCCCAAACCAAATCAGAGGAGATAGAAGGAGAAAGAAGAAGGAGAAGGAGCTCATAACTCTTTTGCAAGTAGCCATGGCATCCATGATGGGAGGCAACTTCGCCGAAGCCTACGTCCAGAGGAAGCTCCACAAGGAGAAGATGAAGAGGATGGAGGAAGAAGAGATGGGGTGCAAAGGAACTAAAGAGAAGAAATCCAGCAAGGAGGGTGGTGTCTTTGCGATGATGAGAAAGAAGGTCCATCATGATGACTCCAGGCCGTCCGGCTGTAACGGCGAAGAGGAAAGGGTTTCGATCGCCGGCGGCCGGTGACATCGCGAAGAGGCACAAGCATGGTTCTTTTGAGATGCAAGCTTGGATATATTTGAAGGTTTTTTTTTTTTTTGGCTACACTGTATTGTTTGTAACATTATTTTATGTGTAACTTCAAGCCATGGGATCATTTGTGTACTAATTTTGTAGCCTGATTGTTTTGGATGGAACTACATGTTCTTCAGCTGTGAAAATGTGAATGGATCTGTTGGAACCTGAAGGGAATTTGGAGCCAAGTACTAGCTATTTTTTGGGCAAATTGGTGTAGGTACTAGCCTTACAAATTGTATTTAAAGATAAGGACATACAAAGAATTGTTATAACGTTAGGTCATTTCATTTGAAAAATATTCATTCTATCCCTATATGTATGGGTACAATGAAATCCCATAGAATAGTAACAATTCAGTAAAAAAAAAAAAAAGATTATATTGCAAAGAGTATCAATAAGCAATGTTGTTACTCTTTTGCTACAGTTGCAAAAATCTTTCTTAAAAAAACAGGGTTTTTATAAATCGACACCTGTCATCTTCTCTATTTACATGTAAACCCCTGCAATATCAATATTATATATATAAACCTTAAATCATCCAATATTTACATATCGACCCCTATAGTTAGTTGGCCAAGCCAAGCCAACCCAAACCCACAACCTATAAATCCCCCCCCATTCTCCCGTTGCTCCAACCCAGGCCACCATACAAACCTCCAAAACCAAATCAGAGAAGGAGAAGAAAAAGAAAAAGAAGGAGAAGAAAGGAAAACAAGGAGCTCATCATCACTTTTTAGGGTTATTTTGACTTTGCCCCCAAATTTTGCTTTGAATTAGACTTTACCTCCAAAACTAACTGTTCCGTCAGCTCACCCCCCAAAACTTTATTTCTTGTTCGTCAGCTCACCCTTTCTCTTAGATAGTGAGCTAATGAAACAGTTAGTTTTGAGGGGTAAAGTCTAATTAATGAAAATATAGGGGGTAAAGTCTAATTCAAGGCAAAATTTTGGGGGCAAAGTCAAAATAATCCTATTTTTTAGGACAATTTAGTCATTTGAACTTTGCTAATTTTTTTCACATTTGAGAGTTAACCCATTGTATGATTGCCACATCGTGAGGCTTGTTGGTGGGGCCTATATAATGGGGCTCCCCTATCATTACTCTTTATTAAATCAATATTTGTGTGAAGCTAGGCGTGGCAATGGACTCCAAAAATCCGACCCGAAATATCGAATATGGGTGCAGATTTTGTACCCGAAACAGGGTTTGGATATGGTACCGATTAACATTCAGGTAAGGATATGGGTACCTCAATACCCATACCTGAAACCCAAAACACGATTGCACCTCTAACTTGTATATACTAGTTAATATATTTCACTCCAAACTCATTGTCATATAACCAAGATCTAACCGAACTCATATCCCTACCCAAACTTATACTCTACTAAAGCCACTGTAATAAGAAACAATGCATTGTGATATCTTGATTTTATTTCTCTCAAGTAATTGTATTAAATTCATACTCGAAACCTGAACTAAAACCCGATTGCGTGTGGACCCTCTTCTACCTGAATGGGTATGGTTAGGATATGGACCTTGCGATATTTGTATGGGTATAGATATGGGTATGGGTAGGCGTAGGGTCCGACCCGAACCTGACCGATTGCCACCCCTACGTAAAGCATGACATAAACCGTGACGGTTCGCACGTGCCAACAAGGCACGCGACCTTCTGCGCTGTGACTCAGCTGTGACGCTGTTTAGACGCCGGCAAGCTGTACCCGACTGGAGAGGAATGCCGCTGCAAGGGTCAGAGACAAAAACCTAACTCGAACCTTTTTTATCCTCGCTGGGGTTCTTCAAGGTAATCGGCTTTCCGTTACTGTAGTTTTTTTTTTTTTAATTACGGAGTTTAATTCAGAATAGTTCCATCGGATCGAAGAACATCAATCAATCATTCTCTGCCCCTTTTGTCCCATCCTTCTTTGTTACTGTTCTTAGTTGGAAGTTAATATCTTTGATAGATGCGATCATGAAAACTAGGGCTTTCATGTTCTGCAACTGATCCATGAAAACTAGGGTTTTTCCACTCCGATTTCCACATCGATATCTTTGATAGACGCGATCACATGTGGTTTCTACTAATTTTTTTTTATTTTCGACAGAATTTGAAGAAATTGGACGTTGTTTTGTTTGTTTGTTTGTAATCTAATAAATTTCCAGGTATTTCTGATCGCATCGATTTGTTTGTGAAATTCTTGATTCTCAGAATAGTTCCATCGGATCGAAGAACAGCAATCATCCCCTGCCCTTTTTTTTTCCTCTCCAGTTTTTGTTGCTGTTCTTAGTGGGAAATTGACCTGAATTCTCGTTTGTCATCATGGTGGATCTGGTTTCGGGGCTTCTGGATCGGTTTATTCGATATTCTGCCATTGATCCATGAAAAAATAGGGTTTCTCCTCTCCAATTTTCCCATTGAATCTTGTATCTTTGATCGATGCGAGCGCACGTAATTTCTACTAATTTTTATTTTACGCAGTGTGATTAAATTGGATGTTCTTTTTTTTGTAATCTAATAATTTTTCAGGTATTTCTGATCACGTCAAATTGTTTGTGAAATTCTTGATTCTCAGAGCACTTCCAGCTTCCGATTGTCTGTTCAGTGGAAGGATCAATTTTAGGGCAAAGATAATCCCTAAACATTTTAATAAACTGCTGATGACATTTAACAATTCTGTTCATGGGTTGTCAAACTTCAAGAATATCTTGGATTGGTGAGTGAAACCAGGGAGCTAATACAAGGGTTGGATCGAAGGATTAGCTCCAATTTGAGTTGCTCTTGTGTTTTTTTAATCGAGGATTAAGGGAGCACAAATGGGTTTATTATTGAGCTTGGCAAGTAGTAGGGCTCATGCACGTGGACATTTTGAGGATTGCGAAGTATCTCAAGATAATGCTTGCAAGAGGCTGAGGACATCTTCGAGTTATTATGATGAGGACCCAAGGCTGATCCCCAGCCTACCCGATGAGATCTCACTGCAGATCCTCGCAAGACTACCAAGAATTCACTATTTAACTGTGAAGTTGGTGTCCCGGAGCTGGAAAGGTGCTATCACCAGTCCTCAACTCTTCGAGATTAGGAGAGAACTTGGGACGACTGAAGAATGGGTGTACATATTGGCAAAAGCTGCGGAGGAGAAGTTTATGTGGCATGTATTAGATCCTCTGTCGAGGAAATGGCAAAGGTTGCCGTTGATGCCAAATGCGGTTACTGAGGAAGAGTCTAAGAGCGGCCTGTTTGGGGTTCAGATGTGGAATGCGTTGGGTTCTAGCATCAAGGTCGTTGATGCCATAAGAGGCTGGCTTGGGCGGTGCAATGCCTCGGAACCAATGCCTTTTTGTGGTTGTTCCGTTGGATCTGTCGGCGGCTGCCTCTATGTGTTGGGGGGGTTCTCTAGGGTTACTACCGTGAAATGCGTATGGCGGTATGATCCGCGTGTCAATTCGTGGGAGGAAGTGAGTTCCATGACCACTGCTAGGGCTTTTTGTAAGACCGGTCTGTTAAACAACATGCTTTTTGTTGTTGGTGGTGTTTGTAGGGGTAGAGGCGGCATAATCCCGTTACGGTCTGCTGAAGTATTCGATCCTCGTACAGGTGTATGGACACAGCTGCCAAGTATGCCATTCTCGAAAGCCCAGGGATTACCTACTGCTTTCTTTGCTGGCGCGCTGAATCCTATTGCAACTGGAATGGCCTCATACAAGGGAAGGTTGTATGTGCCTCAGAGTTTGTATTCTTGGCCCTTTTTTGTCGATATTGGAGGTGAGGTCTACGACCCTGAGACAAACTCATGGGGTGACATGCCATCCGGTATGGGGGAGGGTTGGCCTGCAAGGCAGGCAGGGACAAAGATGAGTGTAGTGGTCGATGGGGAATTGTACGCCTTAGACCCTTCGAGCTCTTTGGATAATGGCAAGATAAAGATGTATGATCGCCAACAGGATGTTTGGAAAGTGGTCATAGGGATGGTTCCAGTTCATGATTTCATCGATCCCGAGTGCCCCTATCTACTTGCTTCTTTTCATGGGAAGCTCCATGTGATCGCAAAAGATGGCAATAATGATACTGCGGTATTGCAAGCCGACTTACCAAATAATGTACGCTCTTCCCCTTCGACTTCATCAGCTCCTCCAGCTAACTCCATACATGGAAACCCTCATTTGTTCATTGAGGAAGCAAGAGATTTGTGGAAGGCCATTGCTGCCAAGAATTTTGGGCCGGCGGAAATTGTCACCTGTCAGGTCCTTGATATTTAACTCCTATGCATTCTCATTTTGCTTGCATCGTATGGATGCATCAGTTAGTTGAGGAGCTGGTGATCAAACATTCACTTCGATGCGACAATCTAGAGCTGTTTGTGTACAACTCTGATTTACAAAGATTGGTATATAAAAGGATACTTTTAAATATTATCTATGGGGAGTTGTTAGAAAGCAGCGCATGGCATGTTTGATTGTGAACCATTGTCTCACGTGGAAATCGTTTAACTGATTCAGTGAGCAATTTTACTACTTTTGTGTTAATACTTTCCTCCCAGTTGTGCCAATGCTGCCGGTGTTGTGAGTCCAGCTGTAATGGATATCGGAATATATTCCTGATTATATGCTTAGAATCTGCAAGTTGGCTCATCAGTCACTCTCCAAAGTAAGGCACAATTTGTTGCTTCCCTTTAGCGGTCAGTCTGTATCTTTTTTTCTAGGGTAAATTATACTTTACCCCCTGAAGTTTAGCTCAAAAACACTCCTTGTAGTTTATTTTGTTCCAAATAGCTCCTTAAAGTTTGAAATGTTGGCACAATACCCCTTTTGTCGACTACTTAATTTCCTCATTTGGTAAATTTTATCTGATCAAAACTGAATTGAAGGGGGCAAAATGTAGTTTTTAAACTATAGAGGGGTTAAGTGTTTTTGAGCTAAACTTCAGGGGGGCAAAGTGTAATTTATCCTTTTTCTAATGTCCATGCAATATCTTTTTGTGCAAAAATCAATGAATTTCAGCTGGTGCCTTTTAGTTTTCTTTACATCATATCGTCGGCTACCTTGTTAACATCAGCTTCATTAGTGCATGCTGAAAAACTTAGGTTGATTTATCTACTCTTAAAACATTCATACATCTCTATATAAATAATGAACTCTGAATGGCAGCTATGTCAATGGGTGTATCATGCTGAGATCTGGTTCTGTGCTGCTTATCCAAGGGATGCTTGTGCAGCACATGTATTACCTTGTTAAAATGCTGTCACCACAAATTGCTTGTAGGCTTGTAGCCATTGCATACATAGCAAGTTTAGTGTCATATAGACGGTTCATTTGGCCCAATCTGCTTTTTTATGTTGCCATAGATGATAGATTTTTACACGAAAAACTTAGTGATGAAAAAGGTTTAGCCTGTAGCCCAACGAAAACGTATTGGTTGAATAACCGAGCAGTGCAACACAAGGTAAAAATTACAAATTTTATTGCTGATACTGGTTAAATGTTTTTAGCCTTTTGATGATTGTCTGTCTGAATCTTTACTGTAAATAGTCTTGTACAAAATTTCTGCAGTCAGTGTTGAACACATGTAGATTTAGAGTTTCTAGGTTTATAGTGGATAGAGAAGTTTTTAGCCTTTTGATGATTGTCTGTCAGAATCTTTACTGTAAATAGTCTTGTACAAAATTTGTGCAGTCAGTGTTGAACACAGGTAGAGTTAGGGTTTCTAGGCTTATAGTGGATTAGTAATCGGTCAAGTTATAACTTAAAAGTATGCATACAATTCAATATCAGTAAGATCTTGATGTATGTTTACAAAATAGATATCAGATTAGATCTGTGACAGACCAGATGTAAACAATTGGTGTAAGATCAAATAATGTTTTAGATTTGGATTCAGTTCCGGAACAACTATGTATTGATGTAGAAGATTATCTAAGTTCTTTGATATAGTTGCTGAAACAAGTTAGAAATAATGATAATGATGGGTGATGAAAATAAATAGAAAATAAGAAGAGATGATGATCGTGAATGAGAAAGGAAAATAAGAAGAATGAGTTCTATCCATAGAGAGAAGAGAACACATGAAAGTATGAAACTAATTTTACTTAAAATTTCCAATCTACTTACAAGCACCAACCTAAATATCTTTGAGGTCAATTTCAAGATCTAGATTTTCGAAATCACGTAGCGAATTATTTGTAGCATTTTTCTTGCTGCAAATAATGTAATATAGTAGAAAGCAAGATAAATAGAGTTTATCTTTGGAAAGGGCCTGATGGGAATTCAGATTCCTTTGACCTAGTGAAGTGGGGCACAATTTGCATATCTTTAGAGCAAGGTGGCCCCAATATCAGTAATTTATACCTTTAATCTAAGGAATTTCTATAGAGCTATGCTCGGGAAGATGTGGTGGAGGCTTCAGAATGGACAAGGTAATTGGTGGGCTCGGATAATCAGAGAGATACTTTAGAGTTCAGATGATGTTTACCTCTTCAGACTTGGAGCATGCAATGGAAAATTTTCTCCTTTTTGGAAAGGTATCATCAAAATCTCTAGCGTAGAAAATCTCTAATTTGTAAATGGACGATCATTGGGTTGATGACATCCCTCTCGGTAATCTTTTCCTGAACTTTTTTTGAATTTGTTTCGAATGCGGACGCTTCAGTGGGACCCAATGTTTGTTTGTTAATTGGAGTCGTAACATTGAATGTTAAACTCAGAAGACTAATTACTCCCTACCTTAACAATCAACTTCAAGATTTGACTGCCATCCTAAACAATTATCCACTTAGAGAGTCTGAGGATTGAGTATTCTGGAAATGGAGTTCAAATGGATTGTTTTCACGTTGGGGTGTGACTACAACTGCTGCAAGTAATGTGTTTTGTGCTTTCTTTCACATTTACAATGAAACCCCTTACAAAATTTATAATTAGCCCCAGTTCTTAATAATAAAAATAAATTAAAACTGTAAAAAAAAAAAAGAGTAGTGCAAGGCTTGCTCCTAAAATATTACTTGGACTACTATCGTCTTGGCATTTCTTTCTTCTTGCTATTTATACTTAAATTCTGGTTTTTTAGTCTTCGTCGTTGGCATGTGATCGTCACAAATGTTTTTGTTGCTCAAGAACTTGACTCGAATTCATCGGATTCAGACCAATGGCTTTTAACATAATTCTACTGGAGGTCGTGGGCATGGTGATAAAGTCATGCTAATGGATGACGAATCATTTGAAGTTCATTTCTTTGGTCCCACACAAAACCAACATAGAAACAAGCTATGATCGCTTATGTTTAGTGTCGTACGCGTCCGCGAGTAATTGTGCAAATATCCATCTGTGCACCTAGCATTATCGTAGGGCATATGAGGACGCACACGACGATTGAGTCAGGAAGTGAATGGGCACATGCATCTGAGGGTCACATAGGCTTGTGTACATATGCACAAGCAGGTATCGAGGGCTTAAGAATGAACACAAGAGCATTGTCATGTGCATAGTTACCAAGTCGGAAAACGGAAAAAAAACGGCAAACGAAAAAAATCGGAAAGATACGATGAAAACGGAAAAAACGGAAAAAAAACGTGAAAACATCGGAAAAAAACAAAAAAAAATCTTAAAAATTATACCAAGTATGTATATATGTCATTTTCCAACATTAAGTAATCAAAAGTTCAAAACATATAGCATATGTGTTTATTAAATACGAATAAAATAAAACCCGAACCCAATTTAAACCTGGACCAAACCCGATGTGTTTTATACGTGTTTTTTTCGTTTTAAACGCGTATAAAACGCTTACGAAAGGTTTTTTCAAAAAAACGAGTTTTTTTTTTCTGTTTACTACGTCTTCGGATCGATACGCGCGCGTTCTATACGTGTTTTTTTAAAAAAAACGTCCGATTTGGTAACTATGGTCATATGTGCGGAGGCCCACTCTCACAAATCGCACTGAAGGAGCAAACAAGCATATCATTCAAGGATGAGATCTGCAAAAATGAAATTAATCTTCGAAATTGGTATGTCCTCGAAAAGCCCACAACTCACATAATCTCTCTCCATATTGTCAATGTTCATCCCGACCAGATGAGTTTCAACTCCTCCGTGGGTTTCGATTATATAGAAAACGCGTGAGTTGGAACACGCCGGTTGGTGAGCTGATAGAACAGTTAGTTTTGGGGGTAAAGTAATTATATGGGGCGGGGGGGGGGGGGTAAAGTCTAATTCAATGCAAATTTGGGGGGCAAAGTCAAAATAATCCTTTCTTTTACTGAAATATACGCCCATGCAGGGCGCATCTTCGTTTAATTCAAATGGAGAATAATAATAAATTCCCAACGCTGTCTACGTCACCGCCTTGACACGTTTTGCAAAGCCAATCAGACTGGGGGGCGGGGCGTACGTGGAACTCGAACCAGCCATCCAAACGTATCCCTCCATCCATCAGCCGTTGGATCAAGTAGAGGATGCATCGCATCAGCTAGCTGTATATATGAGCAAGACCTAACATGCAGCTGTACATGTGGGGATCCGACCCTAACAAAAGTACTGTAGCAAAAAAAATAACAATCTTTGGTAATTATTACTTTTTGTTACAGTGAAATCACTATGTCAATTTTTTTTTAGCAAAATCTTGTAAAATATTTTTTTTTTGCTATATTGAAAATCACTGTAGCAAAGGAGTAACAATTTACACAAATTGAGTAACATTATGTGTAAATTGTTACTCAAATGGTTTTTTTTAAAAGATGTCTTGTTGGGATTTTTTTTTGCTACAGTGAAACCATTGTAGCAAAAGAGTAACAATCTTTGCATCTACGAAGATTGTTACTCTTTTACTATAATGAATTACTGTAATTTTTTTTTTTGTGAAATCATGTCAAAAAAAAATACTGCTGTGAAATTACTGTAGCAAATCTACGTGTTGGAGTCTTGTAGCTGCAAGGACGAAGGGGCATGCGCTAAGGGGCAGTTTGGTCATTAAAAAAGGAGAAAAAGTCACGTGTGAGACTTGTGTTAGCTGCATCTTTTTCAGGAGGGACATGTTACAACACCCTATTGTTGGTTTGTCAAGGACCTTTCACTAAGTTTTTTTTTTTTTATAAATGACTTAAAATAGTCTGCCCAAACCACGAAATCTCTATGGTTCGGGGTCTAGCCATCGACACCTGTTCCCACCTGCTTGATCACTCGGCCATAAGACCCTTGGGTTTCTCCACGTGGTCTATAAATCTCAACAATCCGAAACCATCCATAGGGACAAAAATAACAGCTGTTGATGGTCGGACCTCTAACCAACCATGGTGATACCGTGGTTTGGGTTGACTAAATTACAGGCCTTATTTATTTTTATTGAAATAGATCCCCACTTTTATGTCAAATTTGAGTTACAGCCCCAATTTTAACCGGTCGCTAACGGTCAAGTGACAAAATGAGGGTAAAGTCATATTTTTAAATAGGTGGGCGTGTAACTCAAATATCAACATTAAATTGGTGTTATAAGTCAAAAAAAAAACAACCCAAAGTGAGAAAGAGCCCATTCAACCGTCCCGAATGCTCTACCCGAATAACGTGGCTGAGTGCGACCCACCGGTCTGACCTGGGTGCAACGGACGGATGTGATCGGTACACGTCATAATGGTAACAATAGCAGATTAGTACCTTCAAAACCCTCAATTTGCTGCATGCCCCACCCCTCTCCCTTGACTAATTACGTCATCATGACCTAAGAGGAAATCGACCTTTTTATAGCTGGCACTGCCAACCTTTCCCCCTTCTCGATACACCATCAATCTGGTGAATCCCTCTTCTCAAAAAAAAGTTAAAAAACCCTCCCCCTTGCTCGATGTTTGCCACATCGTCACCTGTCATTGAATCACAGCCGTCTGATTCCTATCCCTCGGGGTGAGTGCGATTCCCTGAATGTCGTGAGTGGTCTTGATCCATGCCACATCAGGACGTTGCCAGTATGGAGCAAAACTCTATGTCGCCCTTCCCCCTATAAATTACAAACTCCTACACCATTTCCCCTGCACCCCACCACCGTCCATCATGCAAGCCGAGCCTCTCGGCCTCAAGACCCTCGCCGGCGTCGTCACCGGCGGAGGCCCATGTCCGTCGAGCCGTGTCGACCGTAGCCCTGTAGCTTCTCCATCTCCGTCGGAGGGTAATGTTGGGGAGACCAGTGAGGAGGAGGAGGAGGAGGAGGAGGAGAAAGAGGAAGAGGAGGACAACTCGTGCTGGGCGTCGTACGGGAGGAGGATCCCCGGTCGGCGGTTCCCACCGCCGATCCCGCTGCTCGCGAGGACCGGGAACCTCCCGTGCCACATGCCGTGGGTCCTGAAGAGGACCTACAAGGACGACGGAAGCCTCGTGATCCAAGAGGTGCGAGTCAAGCACCACGAGTACTTCCGCGCCCGGAGGGAGAACGGCCGCCTCACCCTCCGACTCGTCCATCTCGACGAGAGCTCTCCCCTCTACTCGTCCGGACCTAAATGCCCGGACGAGCAGGAAGGGGAGATGGCATCATCATCATCATCTTCTTCTTGTTTCTTGAAGATCAACCATAGGATGGAGGGGACGAAGGAGGTGGATTTTCCGATCGAACGGTCGAGGTGCGACATGTCCTCGTTTATGATGCTGTCGTCTTCGATGCCGGAGCCGGCGTTTGCGGCCGGAATGAGGAGCCGGTGCTTTACCGACGGGGGGTCGCGCCCCATGCAACCGGTGCCGATAAGTAGGCGGCGTACCGGTTAGATCAAGGAAGAGGAGGACTAGAGATCTATTTCATTTCAATGGAGGGGGTTGAATGGAAGAAATCTTGTTAGGTTTTGTATACAGGGGGTTAGATGAAAGAAATAACGAGAACTGGTTGTGGGTTGCGTGTGTACGTCTATATGGCAGTGTTCTAAGGGGCAATAGAAATGGCATGCACTTCTTTTTCTTTATTTAGATGATAATTTTATTTTGTCCTTTGAATAGCAATATCTGCTGATTTTTTTTTTGTGGATGTGCTATTTATTGTTCATCGACAAAAATAGCACATTTTAAAACCGACGCATCTAGTGCATCAAAATTGGATTACCGCATCTTACCACATGCTGCATGCCAGTGTACCCGGCTACCCAATGATATATAATGAATTCATGACACAATAAGTTTTAGAGTTAACTGATTTTTTTTAATGAGAATAATCATCGATCTTGTCTTAGATAAAATATATATCTACAAAAAATCTATACATTACAAAACTCTTAGGGAATGTTTCTTCGCTTTTCACCCAACTTAAGGAACTCCATTTCCACCCCCTTCTAAGTTTTGACGTTCTTTCTAGAGGAGGGAAACAAAATGGAAGAGCATGGCTCGATTGAAACCCTAGTTAGAAAAAATGGCATGAATGCAAACCCTAGCTAATGAAACGGTCGGAAAACCATTATTGCAGTCTTAAAATTCACCGGGAAGGAAACAGACAAAAGATGGAGAGAATTTCATTTCGATCGAGTCGGAAAAGAGAAAAATTGGACCAAAATTGCAGCTAGAGAAGAGAATCTATCTCTCGCCAAAATCGCCTATTGCTTCGTTGTTTCCTCGCTAGGGTGGAAAGAGAATATCCTTTCAATTTTAAAGGGAGACCAAGTCCGCCCAAATGGTGTAAATCAAGCACTTAGGTGGATGCATTTCCGCCGCTCAAAATGCAAAAGAAAAACGTAGAAGGGCGAATACGAAACCATTTACACCCTTCGATTTATTTTCGCCCTTCGTTTCCGTCCAAAAGAATGCACTTTTAGGGGTATCCACAAAGTAGCCTCCTTACCTTTTTGATTGTGCCATATCATAGGGTAGCATATCTTTAACTAGGGCTACAACTTGCGTGGGCCAACCCGAACCAAATCCGAATTTTGGCAAGAATGGGCTGGGATTTTACATTTTTAAATCTCAACCCGCTCTCAATTCGGGTTTGGCCTGGGCAGAGGCATCAGACAATCCAACCAAGCGATACTGACCATTTAGTAAATACATACTTTATAAAGTATATTATTAAGTATAGGTTGTCCGATCATAATTTATCCGTTGGATCATCCGTTGTATACAAGTTGCAATCGTGCTGTAGGGGAAACTTTAATAGGCATTTATTCCGCTTCTAATGACCACCATTGTATGAACAATATTTATACATCCAGCGGTGAACCCTTACTTATATAAGAATGTAAATGGACGTTTTAAGTGCCGCACTTGATTTTAAACCAATCCGTCGTTACAATCCGACCTCGGGTTGGGCTTGGGTTAATAAAGTTCAACCCGATGTCGAATTGGACTTGGGCGGAGGGTTCAACTCCTCGGGTTGGACCTAAGTTGACCACTTAACCCACCCAAAGCGTCCGAGTTGCATCCCTATCTTTAGCCATTAAATGGAAGGGTTGACACCTGCCAAGTTTACCTTTTTGTGTCATAATTGACCTTTGTTGTCCCTCACGTGTGCAACTACACCTTCATGCATGCCGCTTCTTCTGGAAGAAAATCCCAACTGTATAAAAAATCACGAGCATGTGTTGTAACGGATATTCTTTTCGGCAAATTAGGTATAGGGCCTTAAGTATTTTGCAATATTAGTCGTAGGACATCTTAATTTGCTATATCAGCTATGGTCCCTACAAGTATACATTTGTCTCCGGAAATAATATATATTCGTCTCTATACATTCGTTTCAGAAAGAATATATAATTATCTTTATAAAGAGTATATATTCGTCCGGAGGGATTTGAGCTATATTTTGAAATTAACATGTCCTGCAATTAAAAGTCATCTCTCAAGAAGGACTTATGTCTTTTTTTTTTCTTTTTTTTTTGTGGGAGGGACTTGAGTTATATTTTGAAATTAACATGTCCTGCAATTAAAAGTCATCTCTCAAGAAAGACTTATGTCATTTTTTTTTCTTTTTTTTTTGTGGGAGGGACTTGAGTTATATTTTGAAATTAACATGTCCTGCAACTAAAAGTCATCTCTCAAGAAGGACTTATGTTAAATTTTTTCTTTTTAATTTTTTTTGGGTTCGTGTTATAACGGATAGGTAGATGGATATTGAGAGAGACAAGAGAGGAGTAACGTGGAGGCCACGTCAAAATCCAGGAATTTGATTCATGAAAAGAATCATCCAACCTGTTTGCTAACTTTTCTTTAGCCAACCAGACGTGGCACAATCATAGGCGTCCTTTGCACCAAGGCCCACTCCGCAGGCAAAATGACAGCTGTCATGTAGTGCCACCTTAGGTTTGTTTTTTTATTTGGGAAATTTTATTCATACCCGAAAAATCTGTAACTAGCCCCCCTCTCCCATCCGTTTCACAATAACTTAATTATAATTTTTTAAATACCATTTCTACCCTTATCTTATACCCCACGTACAACTAAAACTTAAAACAAAACTGATTAAGGGGGCATCGACTACAATTGGGAAGGAATTGAGCAATGACGATGGCATGGTTAAGGCGTCAGTGGCAGCGACATTGGCAACGGGGCTCGAAGATCCTACTTCCCCTCGATCTGATTTCTCCATAAGCGGCAACGGGACTCAAAGACCCACTTCCCCCCATCAGATTCCTCCATAGGAAATCAAACCCCTCCAGCAATGGGGAAAGAAGAACACTGATGCTGTCGATGTCACTGCCAATCCCCCCCTCAACATTTGAAAGGATGGGGTGTGGTCAAGGAATGGCGGGTCATTTAACGGGGATGTATTCAAGGTGGGGTGTAAGGGAAAAGGGTATTTTTGGGATAGGAACGGGGTATGATCAAAGAAATAGGGGTGTGTTCCAGTTTGTTGTAAATGGGGGCTAATTACAGATTTTTGGGATATTAATAAAATTTCCCTTTTATTTTTGGTTAATTAGTCCTAAATCCCTCCACAAGTCGTTATTTAAGCTAAAGGATACAACTTGTTCGGATATTAGATAAAGTCTCTCCCGAATGACACGTTTGTACATCAAGTCCTTAACCGAAAATGTCGACTTTTTTTTATCTTTTAAATTACAAAACTTCCACTCCAACAAGAGTATCCATTTGTTTCCAGTAAGAGTATCAATTTATCTTTGGCATGAGTATCCATTCACCGATTAACATGTAACGATTGCTACAGTGATTTTACTTATCTACCACAACGAAAACACTATAGCAAGAGTATACATTCGTCTCCGGAAAGAGTGTCCATTTGTTATCAACAAGAGTATCTATTCACCGGGTGACACTGTGCATGTTGCGGTTGCTATAGTGATTTTACTGTAGCATGAGTATCCATTCGTCTTCATAAAAAGTATCCATTTGGCTAATTGATACTCTTGCTACAGTGAAATAACTGTAGCATTAGTCAATTCGCTAAATTGATACTTTTACCAAATAGAATTGATACTCTTTCTACAATGTTTTCACTATAGCAGCTACAGTGAAATCACTGTATCAGTTATAGAGAAATCACTGTAATAACCGCTACATGCACAATGTCAAACCAGCGAATTGATACTCTTTTTGGAGACGAATGGATACTCTATTTGTAGCACAAGAGGGGGTAAATAAGGACGAGTGACTTGCTGTAGCATGCAAAGTTCGGGAGGGACTTGGTGCAATATTTAAACGTGGCATGTCCTTTAGCTAATATAGCATCTGCTAAAAGGACTTAACAGTAAGGCTCCCTTTTTTTTAGCTGGACCGATCAGGGGGACAGGGCGTTAGAGCAAGGGCTCAATAAGGTCCAAAGATCAAAATAGGGGGAGGTAGACAACAATTGCTATATATTATTTTCATAATACTGTGAACATGACATCAATGGCTTGGATTAAAACGCACAAACAAGGGTCGTGAGGGAAAGTTCACTCCACGATGTCCACACCGGGAGTCATAACAGGGAACATCTCCAACATGGGTGAGAGGAAGCACCACCAGGCCAAGAGCCTGTTGGTAGTGCCACGTTAGGTTGGTTAAAAGAAAGTCGGTATACAGGTTAGCTAAACAACATATCTCCCCTCGGAGTAGAAGCATACGGACTTACTCGCATGGTAGAAAATTGCCGATGAGTCATACTTCCTAGCTAGTGTAAATTAATATAGGACACATGGCATCATCCTAATTCTTGAATAGAGGTATGATGTGTCCCCTAGATGGGGGACTAATTCATCTTCATCAAAGAATAATTGAAAACGTTGTTTGTAAGTATTCCGCTAGTAAGATTACAGACAAGTAAGATTTGTCTTTAAACTGAGTTCGTAGCTGTCTGAGGATAGGGGAAAATATATTCTCCTTTACTTCACCCAGCATTTGACGAGATCTAGAGTAATGTACTTGGAGCCTCAGCGTCTGAGGATAAAAGTTGCTAGGACACCTAAATGCATGTAGACCCAGCTCAAATGCTCTAAGTGACAAAAGTGGAGCCTCAACAATATCTTTGCGCTCAACAACATCCTCGGAGCCTCAGTGTCCATGCGGCTCTAAAGTATGACGCTATCGCATGAAGATTCAATCACATCTATTGTGTGCGGATTAAGCTAGGACGTGGATCCATGGTGCGACATCAACTAAAAGGGTTATGCAACTGGGTGCCATTGCAAGGTAATGATTATTTTTTTCTTGCAACGTTAACTATGACAGCTGTAGGTGGTTATAGCTGACATTTTTCTTTCTTGAGAGAGATCATTGACTTGAGTGTCGGAGGAGGGATCCGGAAGATCAATCTTCTAGTACTCTCGTGTGCTTTTGTCCAATTTGACAGCCATAAAATTCGTGTTGATCTTGTGTGCTCTATGTGTGGTTAGGGCTGGCAATTTCGGACCCGACACGACCCGAAGTTAACGAGTCTGGGTCAGGGCTAAACGAGTTCGGGTTGTAAACGGGTCGACACGATAGACCCGTTTAATAAATGGGTCGGGTCCGGGTTTAAAGTCCGGACACGGTAGACCCGGGAAGACCTGTTTAAAATTCAACGGGTCAGGTCGGGTCTACCCGCAATCCGATGCTGTAATATATAGTATCAGCGGGTCTATCGGGTTAGGTCGGGTCGAGTCAGATTGGGTCGGATCGGGTCAACTGAATAAACCCGCGTGGTAAACGGTCTAATAGGTCTTATCGTGTCTACCCATTTATAAACGGGTCAGGTATGGGTTTAGGATCTAGACACGCTTAGTTAAACGGGTCAGGTCTGGGTCTAGGGGTTTTGGACCTGACCCAAAACTAAACACGACATGAACCCGACCCGAAACTAAACACGACCCAAAAACTCTCCTTTGCTCCCATATATTAACCTAAACTGACCCGAAAACTCTCCATTGCTCCTATATATTAACCTAAATTGTTGACAAAACTGGTTCAGTATGAGTAGCTGTTTACGGGAGTCTAAACGTGTAATGCATCAATTAGTACTAATAATATCCTTAACTAATGGTGGTATTAATGCATTTGTAATTGTTAATGTATAGAGATGGGTCGGGTTATATGTACAGTCGGGTCGGGTTATGTGTGTATACATATACATATATATTGGGCTTCAGTCCTTCAATGAGATGCATTCCATTCTCTCTAAACCCTAACCGTCATCTCCTAACATGGTATCAGAGCTCTAGGGTTTTCTCGCACGACGACGGCGACGACGGCAGCCACCCCGGCTCCGATCTCCCTCCTCCCTCCTCCGGGCCACTTCGGCGACGACAGCCCCCCTCCGGCCCCTCCCCTCCACCCGACAGCCCCCCCCCCCCCCCCCGGCACCTTCCAAGCCTCTCCCCTCCACCCGACAGCCCCCCTCCGGCCTCCCCCTCCACTCGTCAGACCCCCCAGGCCCCTCCTCTCCACCCATCAGACCCCCCCAGCCCCTCCCCTCCGCCTGATAGCTCCCCCCGGCCCCTCCTCTCCACCCGACAAACCCCCCCGGCCCCTCCCCTCCAGCCGTCCGCCCCCCTCGGCCCTTCTCCCTTTGCCCGCCAGCCCCTCCCCTCCACCCGCCAGCCCCCCTTTCATCCGATAGGTCCTCCAGCCCCTTCCCTCCACCCGCCAGCCCCCTCCTGGCTCCCCTCTCCTTTGAGTTTCCTCCATGACATCTACTACCGTGCCGTCCATCGTTGCGATCTCTCCACCGCTGAAGGCGGTCACCTTTCAGTTGCCCTCGGCCAGCGTCTGGCCTGATTGGTCACTCACTGTCGAGGCTGCGCTCTCCACTCATGATCTTTGGGGTCACATCACCGATGATGATCCTCCTCCAGCTGCCTCTTCCGGCTTTTCCTCTGTCACCAGTAGCGCAACCGACAACGCCACGTTTTCTGCTGCAACTGCTATAGCCACGACTACTACCATGACAGCCACAGCTGCTGCTCTCACGTGGGGTCGCCACGACCAGGCCTATCTTCTAGACTCCGTTGCTCGTCCGCTCCTTGCTCCCATCGGCCACCTTCCTACAGCACGCGCGATGTGGGAGTATCTCTGGGATAGGTTTCTCCCGCGCGGTGGTGCACGCCGACATCAGCTTATTTGTGACTCACAGTCTGCCCTTCAGGGGGAGCATACAATCCAGGACTTTTTCAGTTTGATGAGTGCCTACTGGCATGAGCTGGATTCCTTGATCCCAGAGTGGTGTGCTTGCCCACGCTTTAGGGATTTCCAGCGCTACCTTGATGAGAGCCACCTGCACCAGTTCCTGGCAGCGATTCGGCCGGACTTTGCTCTCATCGTTGCTCAATTCCTGCACCGTGAGCCACTCCCTCGGCTAGAGGATGCTCTGCTCACCTTGGTCGATGAGGAGACTCGCCTTCAGACTCAGGGTACTCATCCTCCTCCACCTGTTCCTGGCTTAGACAGCGTCCTGACGGCCGGGTTCTCTGATGAGCCTGTATTCTTTCACTACTGCAAAGAGCCTGGACACACGAAGCGTGAATGTCCCACATGTCCTCCACGCAACCCCTAGGTGTACAAGAGGAAAGAACTTATCTTTCTTCACCCCTACGTAAATGTTCATCACATTCGATTTAACTTGAGGGGTGATAACAAAGAATGGAATTTTATTATAAGCTTTTCATTTAACAGGCACGAGTGTCAGTCATCATCGTGCTATGCAATACAAAATTATATACACATAAAACCTTTTTTTCTTTGAGGAAATTTAACATCCCTAAAGCCGGAGGGGGTTAGGCAGACCCCTACTTGTGCAAAAAGAAAAAGAAATACATGCACTCAAAAGAATTGAGTACTAAAGGAATTTAAAAAAAAAGTACAATGGCTTAGCCTAGACGCGGTCTAGGAGCCAAACCCTGGGATCTAGAACTCGAGAAGGATACCCCGAGTCAAAATGCAAGAAAATACCTCATGATGAATCAAGAGCAACACTATCACTTTCGCTGCTTCGCAAGCTCAAAATTTCGAGCCTCTCGAACGACCTCGCGATAAAGCATGAAACCACAATCCAATCCCAACTGTTTTAAAAAGTTGGCCGGATTGTAGTCCTAATTTTCTGCAGGGGAGGGGTCTGGGCGTGGAACTCGTGAGGAAGCACCTTATTTGAGACCTCTAGATTTGGCTCGGCAAGCCGCCCTAGCTTCCATCGAATTACACCCTAGACTGGCGAGGTGGGGGCTATGACGCGCAATATGAGTGCCCATCAAATCGCTGCAATTAGGATCGGCACTAGATGACTTCGCTACCTCTGTGGCCTCCTCTACTTGTTCCATCTCAGCCAAGGCGCGAGAGCATCCCCCTGGTAAACGGTCTGTCGAAGATCCTTCATTGCAGTTCATCACATCTGCTTCCAGAATATATCCCTTCTTCTAAGATACCAACTTCGACTATAGGTGGTTCTACACCTCGGCCTTCTCCCCCACCTTCTCTTCGCACCCCTCTTCAACAAGAGGGGTAACAATATTTGGATGGTTAGAACAATTATTCTCATTATGATCAAAAGAATTGCATGCTTTACACCTTGTGAGCCTCCAATCATGTGTGGTTCTCTGCATTGAGAGGAGGTTACGTACCTTTATCAACCTTGCTTCTACCTCCTCTGGTAAAGGATCTTCGATGTTCACCTCAATGCACATCCTAGCAAATGCAACTCTTTTATCACTACAATTAGCCGTTGTAGGGTTGTCCATATACAGAGGAACAGAGGAACCCCTATAACACTCCCCATTCTACTAAAAAGACCACTAGACCACAATATCCACCTCTAAGTTTGAAAATTTGATCCAAATGAAAATTTTAGATATAATGGCCCTGTGACAATTCGATCCTTTGGCCCAATTTTTCAGAATGATTGGTCTTCCTTGAAAGTGTCACTACCACGGCCCCCCCTTTCAAAATTCTAGTGCAATCCTCTTCTAACTTGAATTTAAACAAGAAACCCCCATTTTCCCCGAGAGAAGACCTCCAACTTTTCTTTTGGGTTTCAACTTTTTCACACACTCTCATTGAGGTGGGGGAAATAGGGCTTCCTTCCGAGCACAAATCCTACCATAGGTTAGCCCAAAACTTCTTATTCTTCTTTTATCTCAGATGTGGGGCATATTTCTACTTTCCTTCCTTCAGATACCCTAGGTAGGGCTGGCAATTTCGACCCGACACGGCAGACCCGACACGAAGTTAGCGGGTCTGGGTCAGAGCTAAATGGGTTCGGGTCGTAAACGGGTCGACACGATAGACCCGTTTAATAAACGGGTCGGGTCCGGGTTTAGGGTCTGGACACGGTAGACCCGGGAAGACCCGTTTAGTATTCAACGGGTCGTGTCGGGTCGGGTCGGGTCTACCCGCAATCCGATACTATACTATATAATACCAGCCGGTCTTTCGGGTCAGGTCGGGTCGAGTCGGATTGGGTCGGATCGGGTCAACTGAATAGTCCCGGGTGATAAATGGGTCTTACCGGGTCTTATCGGGTCTACCCGTTTATTAGCGGGTCGGGTACGGGTTTAGGATCTAGACACGATTAGTTAAACGGGTCGGGTCCGGGTCTGGGGTTTTTGGACACGAACCCGACTAGACACGACACGAACACGACACGATCCAACCCATTGCCACCCCTAACCCTAGGTTGAATGTAAGAGAACTTCAGATTATCAGAGGAACCCAAGGTATAAGGGCAAAACACCCAACCCGAACCCGACCCGTTTAATAACGGGTCAAAAACTTAAACCCAAACCCGACCCGCCTAATAAACGGGTTGACCTGACCCGACCCATTTAACCAGTTTACTAAACGGTCGGGTCGTGTTGGGTCGGGTTGGCTCGGGTTGGGTCAACAGAACCCATGTAAACCTGCCGAGTTGGGTCAAGATAAGTCAGATTGGGCCGGGTTTGATCGGGTTGGCTTGGGTCGGGTTGACACGACCCATTTGGTAAACGGGTCAAGTCTGGTCAATCGGGTTATAAGTACAAACCCGACCCATTAGATAAACGGGTCAATCGGGTTGACCCGTTTATGACCCGAACCCGTTTAGGCCAAACCCAAACCCGCTAACTTCTGGTTGGGTTCGCGGGTTGGGTTGGTGGGTCGGGTCAAGGATTGCTAGGGCTGGCAATTTCGGACCCGACACGGCAGACCTGACACGAAGTTAGCGGGTCTGGGTCAGGGTTAAACGGGTTCGGGTCGTAAACGGGTCGACACGATAGACCCGTTTAATAAACGGGTCGGGTCCGGACACGGTAGACCCGAGAAGACCCGTTTAGTATTCAACGGGTCGTGTCGGGTGGAGTCAGGTTGGGTCTACCCGCAATCCGATACTATAATATATAATAGCAGCAGGTCTTTCGGGTCAGGTTGGGTCGAGTCGGATTGGGTCGGATGGGGTCAACGAATAGTCCCGGGTGATAAACGGGTCTTACCGGGTCTACCCGTTTATTAGCGGGTCGGGTACGGGTTTAGGATCTAGACACGATTAGTTAAACGGGTCGGGTCCGGGGGTTTTGGACACGAACCCGACTAGACACGACACGAACCCGACCCGACCCGACCCATTGCCACCCCTAAGGATTGCCATCCCTACTTAGACTTCTCACCCCCTCTCCTCACTCTTAATCCCTGTCTCATCTCCCACTTAGCTTTTCATAAAGGTAAAGTTGTTGACTTCTTATTCATCCAACTCCCTTCCGCCTGGATCGGGAAAGAGAGGAGCAATAGATCTCTCACCCATCCCGATTTCTTTCATGAGCTCAAGCCATGTAACACATTATGAATGCCTATATTTTTTTCTCCGCAAGCTTTATGTTGCAAAGCTATGTTAATCTCTTGCCACATCTAAAATATGAAATTGAATATGCTAATTAATGCATTTCTCTAAAGTAGTGTTAAAACCCGCCTGGGGCATGTCTGCGGCTCTCTCGGGACAGACACACCCAACAATGTCCAAGGATGAGCAATCTGGAGCAAGAATCCATATGGGCTTTTGTCTAATTGGTTGAGCGGCTCTCTCGGGACAAACACACCCAACAATGTCCAAGGGTGATCAATCTGGAGCAAGAATCCATATGGGCTTTTGCCTAACTGGTTGAGCGCACGGCTCGAGTGCTTAGGGATCGCTTTTTGCACCCCAGCTGGTTGGGCGTAAACCCAGAAGGAGTGGCATATATTAAATAAACTATGACTTAACGTTAAAACTAAATCTAAAGCATGCCTTTTTATCAGCAATTTGTCACCAAATTCTAAAGGCCAACGTTTATTTATATATAGTAAAGAAAGAGGTGAAAGCAAGGTGGTCATATTGACTCCTATAGAAGAAGATGTGGATATAGAGTAAGTGGGGAGTTCATGATGGAAGCTTCCTCAACATAGACTCATTGGATGAAAATAATGATATTGATGAGAATGAGGTGATCATTTGATATGTTAGAGCCTTTGAGGAAGGTGTTTTTTTATTTAACTGTAACTTCCTTGAATTTAGGTTTTATAAATCTTTAGATACTATATATTTCGGATTTTATTTAAACTATAGATGAATCATGAAAGACAATAACAAAGTTGTTTCAAGTTATTTTATTTTTTATACTTCTTAGTATGCCTGCGCATTTCAATTTATCTATTGTTCACTATTTTCATACTGCTTTTAAATAATTACATATTTTTAAATTAAAAATGTAAAAATTCATGGGGCTTACGCTCCACGCCCTGGGGCGTTAAAGCCTTAGGGATTACGCCCCACCTCACAGCATGGAAAATGCCCCACCTTACGCTCTTGCCTTTGAAAACTAGCGACAAAGTTGCACTCTCAAGAAATCATAAATTCAATTGATGGATAAATTGAATCTACACATGCTCCAAGGCAAAACAAATGTTGCAAATGAATTGTTTTGTTTCAGAATTAAAGATGAAAATTTCAGAACTGCTTTTTAATATATTTGATATCATATTAAAAAATACAATACAAGAAACTCAGATAAAGTAAACCGATTTAGTGAATTATGATTTTTTTTCATACAATAATAGTTAGATTTTGATAACCAGTACACTCTAGCTTACTTCATATACAATAAAAATCCCAAAAACAAGAGGGTGGAAGAGTAACAAAAGATTCAATCACATGCCATGATTAACTTGACAAAGAAAATCGACCCAAAAGAAGTTTATAGTACAGTGATCAACTGCCTCTTCCATACATCCAGAAGGATGATTGCTATAATTCTAATACACATGCTTTACATCATTTTAGTATAATCATTGTCAACAATGGTTTGTGAAGAAGCCTCTTCTCAAGTTACTTTGCCTTTGTAGACTACAACTGGTTGTTGATGATGGCTGAGAAAGCTTTAGCACAATATCTATATAATAGGGGAGGGTTTTGTGGGGTTTACAAAGAACGGTGAAGATCTATTTTTGGGAGGGGGATAGAATGAGGGGACGAGATAAATTGGTGTTAGGACGAGTGAGATTCATCTAGGGAGAGGGGAACGGCTAAGATTGAATCGAGTTGAAATGTGGGGATGAAATTAAGTGGAGGAAGTGATAAATTAGTGAAGGACCTGATTGAAAAAAAAAAATTAATAACCGTTTGAAGGGCTTTCATGTAAAAAAATATATATAATAGGAGAGGGTTTTGTGGGGGTTACAAAGAACGGTCAAGATCTGTTTTTTGGAGGGGGATAGCATGAGGGGACGAGATAAATTGGTGTTAGGACGAGTGAGATTCATCTAGGGAGAGGGGAACGGCCAAGATTGAATCGAGTTGAAATGTGGGGATGAAATTAAGTGGAGGAAGTGATAAATTAGTGAAGGACCTGATTGAAAAAAAAAAATTTAATAACCGTTTGAAGGGCTTTTATGTAAAAAAATCTATATAATAGGAGAGGGTTTTGTGGGGGTTACAAATAACGGTCAAGATCTGTTTTTGGGAGGGGGATAGAATAAGGGGACGAGATAAATTGGTGTTAAGACGAGTGAGATTCATCTAGGGAAAGGGGAATGGCAAAGATTGAATCGAGTTGAAATGTGGGGATGAAATTAAGTGGAGGAAGTGATAAATTAGTGAAGGACCTGATTGAAAAAAAAAATTTAATAATCGTTTGAAGGGCTTTCATGTAAAAAAAATAGGGACATGTTAGGTATTGATCCGATTGTTCACGTGTTTTCTGCCAAGGGCTAATTCTCTATGGCTGCCACCTATACGTGGTCTCCCTCCCCCATTATTGCACTCACCAAAAAAAAATAAAAAAAGCAAACATCACTATATCACAGCCGTTCGTTCACCCAGATCCTCACTCATCCAAGATCGGCATCCCTAGATCGCGAACAGTTACACGGTTTCAATTTTTTTTCTTTTGTTTATGTTGTCAAAAATGAAAGGAGAGAGAGTGGAAGAGGAAAGAGAGAGAAACCAGAGAAAACCAGAGGAGAGAGGAGAAGAAAGAGAGGAGAAAGGGAAAAAGGGGAAGAAGAAGACGCATCCGCCTGTAGTCCTCCTCCTTCCCAGCTTGCACCGACAACCTACCCGAGCCGATCCCCACCTCCGGTCGGCCACCTTTCCCCCTCGCACATTTCCACCTCCGGCAACATCCCCAGATCGCGAATGTTAGATGGTTTCACATTTTTTTTATGCTATCAGCCCTTCTCCTTACTCCGGCGATCTCCTCGAGCCGATCCCCACCTCCGATGAACCTCCTTTCCCCCTCGCACATTTCGGGACAAAAATAAAACCAGCATGAGAGAGAGAGAGAGAAAGAGAGAGAGAGAGAGAGAGAGAGAGAGAGAGAGAGAGAGAGAGAGAGAGAGAGAGAGATTAGGTAACCGTCAAATCTGATGAGATAGAGGGGTTTTTCTGTAGAGTATTTCTTCTCCTGAATAGTTGCAGCACCTTCCATCCCTTTGGTATGAGGTACCCTGCACGTTTGTTTGTTTATAGATATATACCAATAAGAGGTCGATCAGGAATTAATGCATTACAGAGTAATGTGATCTTTCTCTCTCTTCGGGAGGAATCGCGAAACCCCCGTTCTTTTTTCTTGATTTTTTGATTATTTTTTTTTTAAAAAATACCCTGGCAGTTGTTTGTGTTCATGTCCATTCCATCCAGTGCCCTTACACCATCTATCCGACCGATAAGAAAGTCCGTCAGAGCATGTAATTTTCTAATTTTTTTTTCAGGGAGTAGATGAACCAAATCAAGATGTGGACTACCGCTAATTGATCGCCTTGGCCGACACTCTGAATCACTCATCCAGACCGTCGGTCTACCCAACGAGATGAAGCGCATTAAGACCGGCCCGGCCCGGTTCATGTCCATTCCATCCTGTGCCCCTACAGCATCTATCCGATCGGTAAGAAGGTCTGTCAGAGCATGTAGTTTTTTTTTTTTTGGGAGTTGATGAACCAGGGTGACAGAAACCATCAGTTGTTGACATATGTGGTGGAGCGGTTACAACATGCTCTTTTTTATTTTTTCCCAATTTTTTTAGTCAAGCGACGGCGTATGGTGGGGGTGGGGCTATGACGTAGGTTAATTTTTTTTCGGTGGTTGGTAGTGGACGAAGGTGCCGATGGATGGCTGGAGACGACAACGGTGGCCAACTATGTTGGCGACGGTATAGGCGATGTCGGCTAGCAGTGGCGGGCAATGCGATGGGGGTCGTGGTGGTGCGGGGTTCCTCCCTTATCATTCCCCAGTCTTGAACTATTCAATGGTTTATGAGCAAAAAATCCGTGCAATGCTATAGAAAACTTCAATCGATTTAAGAGCGACGCTATACCCACAAGTCGTCATTATCGTCTTGACACCCTTTTGAGATATCGGTTTAATCTCCACATATCTATGTGATACTAAGTGGGGAAAGAGAGAAAAGATGCCACAAGTCCCGCAACACTTAATTTGTCCTGTTCTAGGTTATGGTGAAGAGAGAGAAGACCCACAATTTTAGGATCACCCCTTCTCTCAATTCTGATGAGGACATGAGTTTCAAAATTCTTAAGAAACAAAACCAACTAACAAACATTTGAAAAATCTGGATTCGGTGGAGTTGATCCTCTCAACTGAACGGCCCATCACGGAGAAAGAAGGATTGTCTCGATTGTAGCCGTACGTTGCAACCAACCCAGATTGATAAATCACACTCAGCCGATCGGATGTTGTGATTGGATAACACATTATTTTGTTTAAACATTAGGGCGAACTGTTCGCAAAGAACATCTCTACACAAGGTGGTGTTGATGCCGAAGGCGGCTGCTACAATATTGAGAATTAAATATTGTTTGCCTGGTGGCCTGCCACAGACAAATGTGAGCAAATAACATCTCTTTTTCCCCTCCTTAGATGACACGCCCCCACCATTGACATCAGAAACAAGAGAGAGAGAGAGAGAGAGAGAGAGAGAGAGAGAGAGAGAGAGAGAGAGAGAGAGAGAGAGAGAGAAACATGAGCGCGACGAGAGAGTGAGGGATAGGAGAAAGAAAGAGGGATAAAGAAGATCTGTAAAAAAAGAAAGAAGGGAAAAAGAGAGGTTAGAGAGAGAGGGGATGTCCAAATTGAGAGAAGGAAGAGGATTAAAGGGTGTAACCATTGAATGGTAGCTAGGGCTGGCAATTTTGGACCCGACACGAAATTAGTGGGTTTGGGTTAAACGGGTCACATGACTAACCCCAATAGTAAACGGGTCGGGGCCGGGTTTAGACCTGTTTAAAATTCAAAGGGTCATGTCGGGTTGGGTCTACCCGCAATCCAATACTGTAGTATATAGGATAATATTGTAGTATGTAGTACCAACGGGTCTTATTGGGTTAGGTCAAGTCAGATTGGGTCCAGTCTGGTCAACTGAATAGACCCGATTGGTAAACGGGTCTAATGGGTGTGCCCGTTTATAAGCGGGTCGGGTACGGGTTTAGGGTCTAGACACACTTAGTTAAACGGGTTGGGCCTGGATCTTGGAGTTTTGGACACAACCCGAAACAAGACACGACACCAACACGACCCAACACGACCCATTACCAACCCAAATGGTAGTTGTGGTTGTGTTACCGATTTTTAGCTCGGTTTTTTTTAGGATAAATTACACATAGGCCCCTTGTAGTTTGACCGTTTATCACATACACCCCCCATGTTTAAAAACCTACAAATGCCTCTCTATATTTTGAAAAACCATACACATAGACCCCTCTGGAGGCCCTTTGGAGGGGGTGCAAGTGATGTGTTTTTCGAACTATAAGAGTGTATTTGTAGTGTTTTAAATATAAGAGGGTGTAAGTGATAATTGGTCAAACTACCGGAGGTCTATGTGTAATTTATCCTTTTTTTATGAGCTAATGACATATGGTTTGTTTTGGTTTTTTTTTTTCCAAGTAGCTTTTAGGATGGGGGGAAGACTGTTGGGCATAATCCCATGGTAGAGACTCGCAGCGGAAACGATTTAGCGGTCGAAAGATCATTCATGGTGCACGTTACACGATTTAAACTTTCATTGAAACTAATCTACATGTGCGTGCATGTGTATGCACGTGAATCGAACACCCTAACGACAATCTAGCGTAATGATTATCTAGCATAGATACAAATCATAAAGCTCGCTAGATCTACGTGTTAGATTATTTATACCTTCGTGCAGATCTTTTAACCGCGGAGAATTATCTTCTTTGTCGACGGAGACGGAAGATCATTCGCGAAGAAGCCGACGGTATGAATGGAGACTCTACCTTCTTGTTCACCCGATCTCACACGATGCACGGAACGTCGCTCTCAGATCTCTGAGTGCCTCCGAAAAATGACCCTTCCCCTTCTACGAAACTCCACACGAGGAAGATGAAGTTTGCAAGTAGGGAAGTAGAGAGATGAGGGAGAGATCTAGGGAGAAGAGAGGAGAGGGGGGTTTGGTTTTTTCAACATGTATGGTCGGCCACCTAAAGCTCCCTTTATAGGGCCGGCCTTCCCCTTTGGATAATGATCCAAGGGGATGAGAACTACCCCTAAAAATCTCCCCAAAATCACCCTTTTATCTCTCTTTGTATTTATCCGTTTTTCCTGCTTTTAGGACTTGAATTTGACCTTTCCAAAGCCCATTTCTATCCCTATGGCCGACCCTATTAATGGGGGATCCTCATCCCCATAATATAGGGCTGGCCCTAGCATGGTCTCTCACTGCTAGGGTCGGCCACAAGTGAGGTCCGCTAGAGTGAGTTTTTGCTAAAATGCTCTGACGCCTCAATTTGACCTTTTCTAGTGTGTGAGACCTAGCAGCCATTCCTTAAGTGATCTTTACCAGTCACTTCACTATTAACTGAGGCCACCGGAGGGTGCCTCTAATAAAGTCAACTAGTCAACTCACAACATACCCAGGTGTATCGCATCTATGCAACGAAGTTCACTTATGGCTAGGGATAACTACTTGCGCCTCTGTACTAGTCTCGAGCTTAACCCTTAGTACTCGCATGTAGTTACGCATCTACCGTGCTCTAGTGCCAAGTACACACGGAGCGTAGACTTCTATCTTTTTCTTACTGATCACGGTGTTCCGAGGAGATGGTTCGAGAACTGTACATAATGTTAATAGGGTGGAACCATCAGGGATTGGGGTTCATGGCTTCCAACTCAAGCTCGATTGACACACTACCCGAGTGTACCATTGATCCTTTGAGTTTGAGTTAACCTGCATGGCCACCCAGAGTGCGACGCAGGCTACAGTCCAATTCACCCAGACTTACTATGTTCTCTATCATACCCCTGCTTTCCGCTTAGTAGTGGTAAACTCGTTGTCCCTCCACTTGATATCGTGATTCACTTCGAGCGGTGGAGACTACCGTCAGACTCGAATGATCATATGACTCCGTTCCTTCCAGGTTGACCTATATATCGTACCTATGATTACCCTGTCGAGTAATCAAATCCGATCAACAGTCAAACTAATGACTACCAGGCCTGGGTTTGGTATAGTGTAAGTCACACCAAGGAACACACCTCCCTTCAGGGGTGTAGATGGCCTGCAGGAGTGACACGCTAATGCAATGCCAGCCGGGTAACCCAGTATACCGTGGTTTTGGATCACTATATACGAATCCTCACACATTGATACGCCAAAGCACCACACAACTGATTAGTCCATCAGTCGTGGTTCCTCAGGGTTTATGACTGTTTTACCCTAAGCAGAAACACAGCTTAGTGTACTAGTGTCTGCTCACTGATCTGTACATCGTATTAGTTCCGTTCGGTCACAGACACTATGCCTGGTGATGACCATGGTGAAGACTCCCCATGAACTATCATCGCTAATAGCATATCATGATAAAGCGACCAACCTGGTCATAGCTGCGAACTGATTTAGATTATATGGGACCAATCCACTCAGTCTTCAACTCAGTGGACTACCATATAATTATGGCTCTCTGTTCTTTAAAAGAACACGTAACTATGTTACACACCTATATGCATCTCATATAATAACTATCAATCTTTATTTATTAGATCAAAACATAACGTTTTACAAGCTTAGAACATATTAATCCTAACAATCTCTCATTTGGTCTAGCGAAGCAAAACGATTTTGACTCCCATTGCGTCCATATGTTGCTCGAATGCCTAGATAGGTATTGCCTTGGTGAAAGGATCAACAACATTATCTGTAGATGCAATCTGTGTCACCGCTACTCGCCCTTACTTTTGAAACTACCGAATCAAGTGGAATTTGTGCTCAATGTGCTTCCCCTTCTAGTGATGTCTTGGCTCCTTGGCTTGTGCTACCATCCCACTATTATCGCAGTAAAGTACAATAGGTAACTGGGCCTCTGGTACATACCCCCAATCCGTAAGAAATTTCTTGAGCCATACCGCCTCTTTGGCTGCTTCTCATACTGCAACGTATTCAGTCTCTATGGTAGAGTCCACGATGTATTTATGCTTCATACTCTGCCAACTAACTGTTGCTCCTCCTAACATAAATACAAATCATAATGTCGATTTTCTGGATTTCAAATCTGACATAAAGTCAGAATCTGTATATCCAATCGGCGTCAGCTCCTGTGCAGTGTAAACCAACTCATAGTCCCTTGTTCTACGAAGATACTTGAGTATACACTTCACAGCTGTCCAATGATCTGGATGCGAATTCGACTGAAACCGACCCATTATTCCTACTGCGAAATAGATATCTGGCCTTGTACAATTCATAACATACAATAGACTACCCTTCTTGGAGTTTTACATATCAAACCTAGCCATAATCTTATCTATATACGCATCATGTGACAGCGAGAGAATCCTGTTCTGACAATCTTGTGTTACCTTGATCCCCAAAACATAACTCGCTTCACCTAGGTCTTTCATATCGAACTGTGTTGACAACCAGACCTTTACTGTTGACAATGTTCCAACATTATTCTCAATGAGCATAATATCGTCTACGTAAAGTATCAAATATACCACTGTAGTTTTATCACTCCTTTTGTATACATATGGTTCATCCTCGTTTTGAGTAAATCCATATGACTGGATTGCCTGATCAAAATGAATTTTCCAACTTCTTGATGCTTGCTTTAGTCCATAAATGGACTTCTCCAACTTGCAAACTAGATACTTCTGACCCTCTGACTCAAAACCTGGTGGCTGCATCATATATATGTCTTCTTCCAAATCTCCATTGAGTAATACTGTTTTGATATCCATTTGTCAGATCTCCCAGTTGTAATGGGTTGCAATGGATAGAAGGATCCGAATAGACTTTATCATAGCTACTGGTGAGAAGGTTTTGTCAAAGTCGATCTCTTCTCTCTGGGTATAACCCTTGGCAACTAATCTAGCTTTATAAGTCTCAATAGAACCAGCGAATCCTCTCTTCCTTTTATGCACCCACTTACATCCAATAGGTTTAATATTGGATGATGGTATAATAAGAGTCCAGACAGCGTTATGGGACATTGATACAATTTCTGTCTCCATAGCTTTTTGCCAGTCAGAGCCATCAGAAGCTCCTACTGCCTCATCGTACCTCAGTGGATCATCCTCCTGACCCTTTGGATCAACCAGTAAGGTTTCTCCATAGTATCTGTCAGGAGCTCTGATGGTTCTCCCACTGCGATGAGGTGGTGGTTATGTTACAGGATGATTAGGTTCTACAGTATCTAGTATATTAGTGTCTGTAATGTCGGCTCCCACTATACTTTCGGATGCGCTCTCTGCTCTAGTACCCAACAGTTCATCCAGAACCACTTTACTAGCAGGCTTGTGGTTTATAATATAATCATGCTCTAGGAAAAAGACATTCGTTGAAATGATTACCTTCTTTTCCTTAGGATCATAAAATAGTCAACCTTTAGTCTCTTTGGAATACCCTACAAATAGGCATACGCTGGATTTAGATTTCATCTTTTCCCTCTTATCCCTTTACATATGTGCAGGGCATCCTCATATTCTGAAATGCTGTAGCATATACTTTCGCTTTGACCACAGTTCTCTAGGGGTCTGAGGCACTCTTAGACGGAACGTGGTTCAGAATATAAACTACTGTTTGTAGGGTGTATCCCCAAAAGGTCATTGGTAAACTAGCGTAACTAATCATGCTACGAACTATGTCCAACAAGGTTCGATTCCTTCTCTCGGAAACTCTATTATGTTATGGGGTGCCTGTAGCAGTTAACTGGGATGCTATCCCATGCTTCACCAAATACCCAAGGAACTCGTCAGATAGGTACTCATCTCCTCGATCAGATTGAAGAGTTTTTATACATTTGCCTGTCTGCTTTTCTACTTTAGCCCTGAACTTTTTGAACATGTCAAAGGATTCTGACTTCCGATGTATCAAGTAAATATAACCATATCTTGAGTAATCATCAATAAAAGTGATAAAGTACTCATGGTCTTCTATCGCCTTGACGCTCATAGGTCTATATACATCTGAATGGATTAACTCCAATGCCTCAGTGGCTCTTACTCCCTTGCCTTTAAAGGCCCTCTTGGTCATCTTGCCTTCCAGGCAGGATTCACAGGTAGGAAGGATCTCCGTAGGATCTATTTCCAGAAGCCTGGCCTTCACCATCCTATGGATCCTATCTAAGCCAATATGCCTAAGTCTTAAGTGCCACAATTGGGTTAAATTTTCTGAAGTTTTCTTACGCTTAGATGAATTAACATTAAATGCTGAAGTTATTATGTTATCTTTTTCAAATTTAGGACTGACAATATAGAGATTATTCTGAACTATTCCTCTTATTATAAAAGTTCCATTCAGCTTAAAAGATATACCAGAAGTATCAAAATAAGCTGAATAACCTTTATTAACTATAGAGAAAATATAAATTAAATTACATCTCAATGACGGTACATAAAAAACATCTCTAAGAGTCAGTCTTATTATTTGAAAAGCTAAGAGTAACATCTCCAACAGCTTCAGCAGCAACCACGGCCTCAATTCGCATGCTTAAGGTCTTCTCTCCATCAAGCAACCTTCTGCTTTCCCGAAACCCCTTAATAGAGTTACAGGCATGGTTAGTGGATTCTGAATCCACAATCCAACTAGCAAAAGAACTGTTACTCGAAAGAAATAATTCAACAACTAGGAGTTATAGATTACCTTCACCAGCATTCTGAGGCTTTTTGTAGTCCTTCTTCCAATAACCCTTCTGGCCACACCGGAAACACTTGGTCTCTGGTTTCTTTGATTCACCGGATCCAAAGGCCCCCATAGAGTTCTTTACAGGGGCCGACTTGGGTTTCTTCTTGTGTTTCTTGCCTTGAGGTTTCTTAGACTTCTTGAAGGATCTGCGTTGCACATGAAGTGCTTCGCCCTTCTGATTGAAGCCATCCGCAGCTGCTTGGAGAGCTTCCAGAAGCTCTGTATTTGTCATCGCCAACTTGTTTAAATTGAAGTTGGTAACAAAGCCTTCAAAGGCTCCAGACAGTGATGAGAGAAAAATGTCTGTCATCACCTCGCCTTCTAGCACAATGTCCATGGTTGCTAGTTCTTTATGGAACCCAAGCATTTTCATCATGTATTTCCGGACTAGCGTCCCATCAGACATCTTAGTGCTGATGAGTTTCTTGATGGTAAGGTATCGTGTAACGCGATGGTGACCTTCAAATATTTCCTTCAGGTACAATATCATATCAGAATCGTCGGGTATCTCCTCGACTTGCTTTTGCAGAGTTGTTTGCAAGGATGCTATTATATAGCATTTACACATTTCATTATATTCCTTCAAGTCAGTGAAAGCTTTTATCTGTGCCTCTGTGGCATTGGGTCCATATAAATCTGGCTCAGGGTCATTTAGGGCTATCATGTGTTTCCTAATCCTTAAGACCAGGTACAGGTTGTGCTTCCAGTCCTCATAGTTGGGACCAGTAAGTTTGTGGTCATTTAGGATAGTGGACATGGGGTCCAACTTGGTCATCTAAAAATAAAAGATTGAATAATAAGAATGCATAGAAACTTATTTTATAGATTTTTAAAACAAGCTAATTATATCCATATGTCAGCACTACCCTCAAGCGAAGCCATCTCTATGGATTAATTAACCATGTATGTAAGATCTCGGAATCGACTACACCTACCCTAGGGGGTATCATACAGCGTCAATCTACTTACACGGGCCTTTCCTTGACTTTATCTAAATCTACCAACTAAGGATTTTGGTGGACCATGGTTATCTTTTGACTAGTACTATGTAATCCCCATTGTCTGAGTAACGAATGCCTCACGTGTACTTCGGATGCTTACCCACGAGCCTAAGTAATTACGATATAGGAGTTCATGCGGCTCCCACTAGGGTGGGAAAAAGACCCTTCTCTCCTGGCCTCGTAATCGCCATATCCATAGGGAGGTCATTAAGTTATTTGGCATGAAGCCACACAGCTCATACCCTAGGGGGTATGAAGTTATACATTCCACCCAAACACAAAACGACTACCGTGGAGGCTAGGGGATCTCTAAAAAAATTCTCTCTTACATCCCTTTTTAAATTTGAGGGTTATTTTGCGAGTATGATTTTATGCCAATGCAAAGGTAGCGACCTCGTATATACTAGACCCTGGTCACACTGTGCTCCCACTAGCGCTTCAAGCTTTTCGCCTAGCAATAATCATTCTCGGAGTATCATAGTCCCTGCCTAAAGTGGATTTCTCTATTCAAGGGCCACATTACATATTCCGAGAACATCGATGCTCTGCAAACTTGGCTATCATGCTAATGCCCTGGAGCCTAGCCTAAAGTCAGACACACAGGAGGGGACTCCCACTAGTCAAGACGCCTTGCTTATAAATTTGACAATTAATATTCAATGGATTTCCATCTCATCTTTGATTTCGATGCTAGCCAAATAGGCACACCCGACTAGTCGGGTGTTGACCTAATGATGGCATAACCAGATGTGATGGGATCCCATTAACATCAAAAGTCAACTGAATAATAGGCGTCATCTAACGGGATCCTATCCTAATACAGTCACTTGGACCGGAGGGAAAAGTCATCCCTCTGAAAATAGATAATTAGATTAGTTCATCGAGGTTTGATATGAATCATAAAGAACTAAATAAAGAAAGCATCTATTCAACTAAATTAAGTTCAGGGTCCGACCCCTGAACCTAACTAGTACAGCGTAGGCTTCTAGCTTTCTCCATAAGGTTCCTCGGTTCGGCTCCATCGTCGTGCTAGCGAACACTTTGCCAGATCATCTTTGCCCTCCAGGGTTTCGCTTACGCTCCCGATGGTGGATCTCTTTGGCACGTCTTTCTTCTCGATCTCTAACAAAAAAAGTTCTAGTACGCTTCGAGCAAGTGCTCGGTTTTACACAATTTCCTAGAAAGAAAAGAAAACACGCCTAGGAATAAGGCCATGGGAACCGAGGATGGTCAACCACCATCACTCACCCAATATAAGGCTCTAAAACATATCCACACACAAAGAGAGTAAATCCAGACAATGGCTAACTCGGAGTCCGACACCCGGTAACAAGCACAAACATAGATTTAGATTTTATAGCGGTGCCCTGCAAGCATGATTCATAGAACAAGCACAATATATATACATATGCATGATCTAAGTGTAAGAACCCCGATGCTATCACACGTTCATCATGTGCACACATGATGGTTTCATAAGAAGTCATGAAACGTACACCACTAATGCGACTCTGATACCAATTATTGGGTATAATCCCATGGTAGATACTTGCAGCGAAAATGATTTGGATGTCGAAAAACCGTTCATGGTGCACGTTACACGATTTAAACTTTCATTGAAACTAATCTACATGTGCGTGCATGCGTATGCACATGAATCGAACACCCTAACAGTAATCTAGCGTAATGACTATAGCATAGATGCAAATCATAAAGCTCACTAGATCTACGTGTTAGATTATTCATATCTTCGTGCGGATCTTTTAACTGCAAAGAATTGTCTTTTTTGTCGATAGAGACGGAAGATCGTTCACGAAGAAGTCAACGGTATAAATAGAGACTCTACCTTCTTGTTCACCCGATCTCACACGATGGCCAGAACATCGCTCTTGGATCTCCGAGTGCCTCCGAAGAATGACCCTTCTCCTTCTATGAAACTCCATACGAGGAAGACGAAGTTTGCAAGCAGGGAAGTAGAGAGATGAGGGAGAGATCTAGGGAGACGAGAGGAGAGGGGGATTCGGTTTTTCCAACATGTATGGCTGGCCCCCTAAAGCTCCCTTTATAGGGCCGGCCTTTCCCTTTGGATAATGATCCAAGGGGATGAGAACTACCCCCAAAAATCTCCCCAAAATCATCCTTTTAACTCTTTTTGTATTTATCTGTTTTCTCCGCTTTTAGGACTTGGATTTGACCTTTCCAAAACCCATCTCTATCCCTATGGTCGACCCTATTAATGGGGGATCATCATCCCCACAATATAGGGCCGGCCCTAGCATGGTCTCTCACTGCTAGGGTCAGCCATAAGTGAGGTTCGCTAGAGTGAGTTTTTGCCAAAACGCCCTGATGCCTCAATTTGACATTTTCTAGTGTGTGAGACCTAGCGGCCATTCCTTAAGTGATCTTTACCAATCACTTCACTATTAACTAAGGCCACCAGAGGGTGCCTCTAGTAAAGTCAACTAGTCAACTCACAACATACCCAGGTGTATCGCACCTATGCAGTGAAGTTTACTTATGGCTAGGGATAACTACTTGCGCATCTATACTAGTCTCGGGCTTAAACCTTAGTACTCGTATGTAGTTACGCATCTACCGTGCTCTAGTGCCAAGCATACACGGAGCATAGACTTCTATCTTTCTCTTACTGCTCATGGTGTTTCGAGGAGATGGTTCGAGAACCGTACATAATGTTGATAAGGTGGAACCATCAGGGACTGGGGTTCATGGCTTCCAACTCAAGCTCGATCGTCACACTACCCGAGTGTACCATCGATCCTCTGAGCTCGAGTTAACCTGTATGGCCACCCAAAGTGCGGCACAGGCTGCACTCCAATTTACCCAGACTTACTATGTTCTCTGTCATACCCCTGCTGTCCGTTTAGTAGTGGTAAACTCGCTGTCCCTCCACTTGATGCCATGATTCACTTTGAGCGATGGAGACTACCGTCAGACTCGAATGATCATATGATTCGGTTTCTTCCAGGTTGAACTATATATCATACCTATGATTACCTCATCGAGTAATCGAACTCGATCAATAATCAAACTGATGACTACCAGGCCTGGGTTTTGTACAGTGTAATCACACCAAGGACACACCTCCCTTCAGAGTGTGTATGGCCTGCAAGAGTGACACGCTGAAGCAACGCCAGCCGGGTAACCCAGTACACCGTGGTTTTGGATTACTGCTTATGGATCCTCATACATTGGTGCGCCAAAGCACCACACAACTGGTTAGTTCATTAGTCATGGTTCCTTAGGGTTTAGGATCGTTTTATTTTAAGCAGAAACACGACTTAGTGTACCAGTGTCTGCTCATTGATCTGTACACCATGTTAGTTTCGTTCGGCCACAGATACTGTGCCTAGTGATGATTATGGTGAAGACTCTCCATGAACTGTCATCGCCAATAACTTATCATGATAAGACGACCAACCTGATCATAGCTGCAAACTGATTTAGATTATATGGGACCAATCCACTCAGTCTTCAACTCAGTGGATTACCATATAATCATGGCTCTCTGTTCTTTAAAAGAACACGTAACTATGTTACATACCTATATGCATCTCATATAATAACTATCAATCTTTATTTAGTAGATCAAAACATAACGTTTTACAAGCTTAGAACACATCAATCCTAAGAAAGACAAGGGAAGGATTAGGGATGTTGTAATTTGTGAATATCAATATTTGGGTTGTGCTGAGTTTGGAATGGCCTGTTTTTTTTTTTCTTACAAATTTTCCCACTTTTGTTAATTGCCCTTCTCCTTCTCACTTCTTCTCTAATTCATTTGTACGAATATAACCATTCTAATTCAATCGTATGAATATAGCCATTCTAATTCATTTGTAAGAGCCATTCTAACTCATTTGTATATATGTAGCCATTCTAATTCATTCGTATGAACGAATATAGCCATTCTTATTCATTTGTATGAATGTAGCAATTCTAATTCATTCATATGAAGGTAGTAATTCTAATTCATTCGTACGAGCTTTTCTAATTCATTGGTTCGAATGTAGCCATTCTAATTCATTCATATGAACGAATATAGCCATCCTAATTCATTCATATGAATATAGCCATTCTAATTCATTTATACGAAGGTAGCCATTCTAATTCATTCATACGAGCCATTCTAATTCATTTGTATGAATGTAACTATTTTAATTCATTCGTACGAACGAATGTAGCCATTCTAATTCATTTGTATAAATGTAAATATTCTAATTCATTTGTACAAAGGTAGCCATTCTAATTCTTTCGTACGATCCATTCTAATTCATTTATACGAAGGTAGCCATTATAATTCATTCGTACAAATGAATGTAGATATTCTTATTTGTTCATACGAATGAAGCCGTTCTAATTCATTTGTATGATTGTAGCCATTCTAATTCATTCGTACGAATGAATATAGCCAATCTAATTCATTTGTACAAAGGTGGCCATTCTAATTTATTCGTATAAGGCATTCTAATTCAATTGCACGAATGTAGCCATTCAAATTTATTTATACGAAGGTAGCTATACTAATTCATTCGTACGAGCCCTTCTAATTCATTCATACGAATGTAGCCATTATAACTCATTCGTATGAATGAATGTAGCCATTCTAATTTATTCCTATTAATATAGCCATTCTAGTTCATTCGTACGAAGGTAGCCATTCTAAATCTTTCGTAGAAGTCATTCTAATTCAGTCATACGAATATAGCTATTATAACTCATTCATGCAAACGAATGTAGCCATTCTAATTTATTCGTACAAATGTAGCTAGTCTAATTCATTCGTATAAAAGTAGCAATTCTAATTCTATTCGGATGAGCCAATCTAATACATTTGTACGAATGTAGCCATTCTAATTCATCTGTACGAACGAATGTAGCCATACTAAGTCATTCGTACGAATGTAGCCATTCTAATTCATTCGTACGAAGTTAGTCATTCTAATTCATTAGCATAAGCCATTCTAATTCATTCATATGAATATAGCCATTCTAATTCATTCGAACAATGGTAGCCATTCTATTTCATTCGTATGAGCCATTCTAATTCATTAGTACGAATGTAGTCATTCTAATTCATTAGTACGAATGTAGTCATTCTAATTCATTAGTACGAATGTAGTCATTCTAATTCATTTGTACGAACGAATATAGCCATTCTAATACATTCATACGAATGTAGCCATTCTAATTTATTCGTATGAATATAGCTATTCTAATTCATTCATATGAAGATAGCTATTCTAATTTATTTGTATAAGCCATCCTAATTCATTCATATGAATATAGACATTCTAATTCATTCGTACAATGGTAGCTATTCTATTTCATTCGTACGAGCCATTCTAATTCATTAGTACGAATATAGCCATTCTAATTCATTAGTATGAATTTAGCCATCCTAATTCATTCAGATGAATGAATATAGCGATTCTATTATTTGTACGAATGTAGCCATTCTAATTCATTCATATGAATATTGCCATTCTAATTCATTCGTACGAAGGTAGCTAATCTAATTCATTCGTACGAGCTATTCTAATTTATTCGTATGAATATAGCCATTCTACTTCATTTGTACAAACAAATTAGCCATTCTAATTCATTCTTACAAAGGTAGCCATTCTAATTTATTCGTACGAGCCATTCAAATTCATTCGTATGAATGTAACCAATCTAATTCATTCATATAAATAAATATATCTATTCTAATTCATTCGTACGAATATAGCCATTCTAATTCATACACACGAATGAATATACCCATTCTAATTTATTGATACGAATGTAGCCATTCCAATTCATTCGTACGAAGGTAACCTTTCTAAGTCATTCGTACGAGCCATTCTAATTCATTCGTACAAGCCATTCTAATTCATTCGTATGAATGTAGCCATTCTAATTCATTCATACAAAGGTAGTCATTTTAATTCATTCGTATGAGACATTCTAATTCATTCGTATGAGCCATTCTAATTCATTCGTACGAGATATTTTAATTCATTCGTATGAACGAATATAGCCATTCTAATTCATTCGAATAAAAGTAGCCATTATAATTCATTGGTACAAAGATAATCATTCTAATTCATTTATACAAGCTATTCTAATTGATTCGAACGAATGTAACCATTCTAATCTATTCGTATGAAGGTAGCCATTCTTTTTCATTCATACGAGCTATTATAATTGATTCGTACGAATGTAGTCATTCTAATTGATTCGTACGAATGAATATAGCCATTCTAATTCAGTCGTACGAATGAATATAGCCATTCTAATTCATTCGTACAAAGGTAGCTACTCTATTTCATTTATAAGAGCCATTCTAATTCAATCGTACATATGTAGCCATTCTAATTCATTCGAACGAACGAATATAGCCATTCTTTTTTATTTGTACGAATGTGGCTATTCTAATTCATTCATACGAAGGTAGCAATTCTAATTCATTCGTACGAGCTTTTCTAATTCATTCGTTTGAATGTAGCCATTCTAATTCATTCATACGAATGAATGTAGCAATTCTAATTCATTCGTACGAATATAGCCTTTCTAATTCATTCTCATGAAGGTAGCCATTCTAATTCATTCGTACGAGTCATTCTAATTTATTTGTATGAATGTAACTATTTTAATTCATTCATATAAACGAATGTAGCCATTCTAATTTATTTGTATGAACGTAGCCATTCTAATTTATTTATACAAAGATAGATATTCTAATTCTTTCGTACGGGCTATTCTAATTCATTTATAGGAATGTGGCTATTCTAATTCATTCGTACGAACGAATATAGCTATTCTAATTCATTCATATGAATGAATGTAGCTATTCAAATTCATTCGTACGAATGAAGCCATTCTAATTCATTCATATGATTATAGTCATTATAATTCATTCGTTCGAACGAATATAGCTATTCTAATTCATTCGTACGAATATAGCCATTCTAATTCATTCGTACGAAGATACCCATTCTAATTCATTCATACAGGACATTCTAATTCATTGTGTGATTGTAGCCATTCAAATTTATTCGTACGAAGGTAGCCATACAAATTCATTCGTACGAGCCCTTCTAATTCGATCGTACGAATGTAGCCATTCTAATTCATTTATACGAATGAATATAGCCATTCTAATTTATTCCTATTAATGTAGCCATTCTAGTTTATTCGTATGAAGGTAGTCATTCTAAGTCTTTCATAGGAGCCATTCTAATTCATTCGTACAAATATAGCCATTGTAACTCATTCGTGCGAACGAATGTAGCCATTCTTGTTCATTCATATGAATGTAGTCAGTCTAATTCATTCGTATGAAGGTAGCCATTCTAATTTATTCGTACAAGCTAATCTAATACATTCGTACAAATGCAGCCATTCTAATTCATCCGTGCGAACAAATGTAGCTATTCTAATTCATTCGTACAAATTTTACCATTCTAATTCTTTCGTACGAATGTAGCTATTCTAATTCATTCGTACGAGCCATTCTAATTTATTCATATGAATGTAGACATTCTAATTTATTCGTTCAATGGTAGCCATTCTATTTCATTCGTATGAGCCATTCTAATTCATTAGTACAAGTATAGCTATCCTAATTCATTCGTACGATTAATGTAGCCATTCTAATTCATTCATATGGATATAGCCATTCTAATTCATTTGTACGAAGGTATCAAATTCATTCATAAGAGCTATTCTATTTCATTCGTACGAATATAGCCATTAGATTTCATTCGGACTAACGAATGTAGTCATTCTAATTCATTCATACGAATGTTGACATTCTAATTCATTCGAACGAAAGTAGCCAATCTAATTAATTCGTACGAGCTATTCTAATTCATTCGTATGAATATAGCCATTCTACTTTATTTGTACGAACGAATATAGCTATTATAATTCATTCTTACAAAGGTAGCCATTCTAATTTATTCGTACGAGCCATTCAAATTCATTCGTATGAATGTAACCATTCTAATTCATTCATACAATTAAATATAGCTATTCTAATTCATTCGTAAGAATATATCCATTCTAATTCAATCATATGAATGAATGTATCCATTCTAATTCATTGATACAAATATAGCCATTCCAATTCTTTCGAACGAAGGTAGCCTTTTAAATTCATTCATACGAGCCATTCTAATTCATTCGTACGAGTCATTCTAATTCATTCATACGACTGTAGCCATTCTAATTCATTCGTATGAATGTAGCCATTCTAATTCATTCGTACGAATATAGTCATTCTAATTTATTTATACGAGACATTCTAATTCATTCGTACACGATATTCTAATTCATTCGTATGAGCCTTTCTAATTCATTCGTATGAGATATTTTATTCATTCGTACGAACGGATATAGCCATTCTGATTCATTCTAATAAATGTAGCCACTCTAATTCATTCGTACGAAGTTAGCCATTCTAATTCATTCATACGAGTTATTTTAATTGATTCGGACGAATATAGCCAATCTAATGCATTCGTACGAATGAATGTAGCCATTCTAATTCATTCGTATGAATGTTGCTATTCTAATTCACTCGTACAAAGGTAGCCAATCTAATTTATTCGTACGAGCTATTCTAATTCATTCATATGAATATAGCCATTCTACTTCATTCGTATGAACGAATATCGCTATTGTAATTCATTCTTACAAAGAAAGCCATTCTAATTCATTCATACAAACGAATATAGCCATTCTAATTCATTCGTACGAATGTAGCCATTCTAATTCATTCATAAGAATGAATGTACCCGTTCTAATTCATTGATACGATTGTAGCTATTCCAATTCATTCGTACGAAGGTAGCCTTCCTAATTTATTCGTGCGAGCCATTCTAATTTATTTGTACGAATGTAGCCATTCTAATTCATTCATACGAGATATTCTAATTCATTCATATGAGCTATTCTAATTCATTCGTACGAGATATTCTAATTCATTCGTACGAACGGATATAGCCATTCTAATTCATTCGTACGAAGATAACTATTCTAATTCATTCATATGAGCTATTCTAATTGATTCAAACAAATATAGCCATTCTAATTTATTCGTATGAAGGTAGCCATACCAATTCATCCGTACGAGCTATTCTAATTGGTTCGTATGAATGTAGTTATTCTAATTCATTCGTACAAATGAATATAGCCATACTAATTCATTCATATGAATATAGCTATTCTAATTCATTCGTATGAATATAGTCATTCTAATTCATTCGTACGAAGGTAGCTACTCTAATTCACTCTTAAGAGCTATTCTCATTCATTCGTATGTATGTAGCAATTCTAATTCATTCATACGAACGAATATAGCCATTCTTATTCATTTGTACGAATGTAACCATTCTAATTCATTCATACGAAAGTAGTAATTCTAATTCATTCCTACGAGGTTTTCTAATTTATTCATTCAAATATAGCCATTCTAATTCATTCATACGAACAAATGTAGCCATTCTAATTCATTCATACGAATCTTGCCATTCTAATTCCTTTGCACGAAGGTAACCATTCTAATTCATTCGTTCGAGCCATTCTAATTCATTTGTATGAATGTAACTATTTAAATTCATTCGTACAAACGAATGTAGCCATTCTAATTCATTTGTATGAATGTAGCCATACTAATTCATTTGTACAAAGGTAGTTATTCTAACTCTTTGGGATTGCTACTAGACTGCCTATATTTAGGGAGCCAAAACCGCTCCATATTGTTTTTGAACCTCCACCCGACAACCTTAAGTAAATTATATACAATCAGGTACTCCACCCTAGAACACCTTCTAAGAGCCTCGCAATATGCTCTCTATTTTTAGGATTGCTACTAGACTCCTTATATTTAGGGAGCCAAAACTGCTCCATATTTTTTTTGAAACCCCACTCGACAACCTTACGTAAATTATATACAATCGAGCATTCCTCCCAAAAACACCCTCTAAGAGCCTCACAATTGCCTCCCAAAAACACCATAAAATCATAAGTAAATTATATATAAATCAAGCACACTTTCCTAAAATACCCTCTAAGAGACTTGCAATATGCGTCTCTTTTTTTGGGATTGCTACTAGACTACTTATATTTAGGGAGCCAAAACCGCTCCATATTATTTTTGAACCCCCACCCGACAACCTTAAGTAAATTATATACAATCGAGCACTCCTCCCTAAATTATCCTATAAAAGCCTCGCAATATGCTCTTTATTTTTGGGATTGCTACTAGACTCCCTATATTTAGGAAGCCAAAACCGCTTCATATTTATTTTGAAACCCTACCTGACAATCTTAAGTTAATTATATACAATCAAACATTCCTTCCAAAAACACGCTCTAAGAGCCTCGCTATTGCCTCCCAAAAACACCCTAAAATCATATGTAAATTGTATATATAATTCAAGCCTCCTCCCAAAAAGACTATCTAATAGTATCACAATATGCCTCTCTATTTTTGAGATTGCTACTAGACTCCCGATATTAAGGGAGCCAAAATTGCTCCATATTTTTTTTGAACTCCCACCCAACAACCTTAAGTAAATTATATACAATCGAGCACTCCTCCCTAAAACATCCTTTGAGAGCCTCGCAATATTCTCTCTATTTTTGGGATTGTTATTAGGCTCCCTATATTTAGGGAGCTAAAACCGCTCTATATTTTTTTTGAACCCCCACCAGATAACCTTATGTAGATTATATGTAATTAAGAATTCCTCCCAAAAACACCCTCTACGAGCCTCGCCATTGCCTCTTAAAAACACCCTAAAATCATAAGTAAATTATATACAAATCAAGCACTCCTCCCTAAAACACCCTCTAAGAGCCTCGCAATATGCCTCGTAATTTTTGGGATTGCTACTAGACTCCCTATATTTAGGGAGCCAAAATCGCTCCATTTTTTTTTTAAACCTCCACCCGACAACCTTAAGTAAATTATATATAATTGAGCACTCCTCTCTAAAACACCTCCTAAGAGCCTCGCAATATGCTCTCTATTTTTGCGATTACTATAAGACTCCCTATATTTAGGGAGCCAAAACAGCTCCATATTTTTTTTGAAACCCCACTTGACAACCTTACGTAAATTATGTACAATCAAGCATTCCTCCCAAAAACACCTCTAAGAGCCTCGTAATTGCCTCCCAAAAATACCATAAAATCAAAAGTAAATTATATATAAATCAAGCACTCCTTCCTAAAACACCCTCTAAGAGCCTCGCAATATGTGTCTCTATTTTTGGGATTGCTACTAGACTCCTTATATTTAGGGAGCCAAAACCGCTCTATATTATTTTTTAACCCCCACCCGATAACCTTAAGTAAATTATATACAATCGAGCACTCCTCCCTAAAGCACCCTATAAAAGCCTTACAATATGCTCTTTATTTTTGGGATAGCTACTAGACTCCCTATATTTAGGGAGCCAAAACCGCTTCATATTTATTTTGAAACCCCACCCGATAATCTTAAGTAAATTATATACAATCAAGTATTCCTTCCAAAAACACCCTCTAAGAGCCTCGCCATTGCCTCCTAAAAACACCCTAAAATCATATGTAAATTATATATATAATTCAAGCATTTCTCCCTAAAAGACCATCTAATAGTATCGGAATATGCCTCTCCAATTTTGGAATTGCTACTAGACTCCCTATATTAAGGGAGCCAAAATTGATCCATATTTTTTTTAAACCCCCACCAGATAAACTTAAGAAAATTATATACAATCGAACACTCCTCCCTAAAACACCCTCTAAGAGCCTCGCAATATGCTCTCTATTTTTTGGAATGTTATTAGGCTCCCTATATTTATGGAGCTAAAACTGCTCTATATTTTTTTTGAACCCCCACCCAATAACCTTACGTAAATTATATACAATTGAGAATTCCTCCCAAAAACACCCTCTACGAGCCTCGCTATTGCCTCCCAAAAACATGCTAAAATCATAAGTAAATTCTATATAAATCAATCACTGCTCCCTAAAACACCCTCTAAGAGCCTCTCAATATGCCTTGCTATTTTTGGGATTGCTACTAGACTCCCGATATTTAGGGAGCCAAAACCGCTCCATATTTTTTTTGAACCTCCACTCGACAACCTTAAGTAAATTATATACAATCGAGCACTCTTCCCTAAAACACCTTCTAAGAGCCTCGCGATATGCTCTCTATTTTTGGGATTGCTACTAGACTCCCTATATTTAGAGAGCCAAAACTGCTCCATATTTTTTGAAAACCCTACTCGACAACCTTATGTAAATTATATATAATCGAGCATTCCTCCCAAAAACACCTTCTAAGAGCTTCGCAATTGTCTTCTAAAAACACCATAAAATCATAAATAAATTATATATAAATCAATCACTCCTTCCTAAAACACCCTCTAAGAGCCTTGCAATATGCGTCTCTATTTTTGGGATTGCTTCTAGACTCGTTATATTTAGGGAGCCAAAATCGCTCCATATTATTTTTAAACCCCCACCTGACAACCATAAGTAAATTATATACAATCGAGTACTCCCTCCTAAAAAACCCTATAAAAGCCTCGCAATATGCTTTTTATTTTTGGGATTGCAACTAAACTCCCAATATTTAGGGAGCTAAAACCGCTTCATATTTATTTTGAAACCCCACCCGACAATCTTAAGTAAATTATATACAATCTTGCATTCCTTCGAAAAACACCCTCTAAGAGCCTCGTCATTGCCTCCCAAAAACACCCTAAAATCTTATGTAAATTATATATATAATTCAAGCACTCCTCCCTAAAAGTCCATCTAATAGTATAGCAATATGTCTCTCTATTTTTTGGATTCCTACTAGATTCCCTATATTAAGGGAGCCAAAACTGCTCCATATTTTTTTTGAACCCCCACCTGACAACCTTAAGTAAATTATACACACTCGAGCACTCCTTCCTAAAACACCCTCTAAGAGCCTCGCAATATGCTCTCTATTTTTGAAATTATTACTAGACTCCCTATATTTAGGGTGCCAAAACAACTCTATATTTTTTTTTAACCCCCACCCGACAACCTTAAGAAAATTATATACAATCAAGCATTTCTCCAAAAAACGCCCTTTAAGAGCCTTGCCATTGCCTCCTAAAAACACCTTAAAATCATAAGTAAATTATATATAAATCATGCACTCATCCCTAAAACACCCTCTAAGAGCCTCACAATATGCCAATTTATTTTTGAGATTGTTACTAGATTCCATATATTTAGGGAGCCATAACCGATTCATATTTTTTTTGAACCCCCACCCGACAACCTTAAGTAAATTATATACAATCGAGCACTCCTCCCTAAAACACCCTCTAAGAGCCTCGCAAAATATTTTCTATTTTGGGAATGCTACTAGACTCCCAATATTTACGGAGCCAAAACAGCTCCATATTTTTTTGAACCCCCACCCGACAACTATAAGTAAATTCTATACAATTGAGCATTCCTCCCAAAAAAACCCTCTAAGTGCCTCTCTATTGCCTCCCAAAAACACCCTAAAATCATAAGTAAATTATATATAAATCAAGCACTCATCCCTAATATACCCTCAAAGAACCTCGCTATATGCCTCTCTATTTTTGGGATTACTGCTAGACTCCTTATATTTAGGGAGCCAAAACCACTCCATATTTTTTTGAACCCCAACCAGATAACCTTAAGTAAATTATATACAATCGAGCACTCCTTCCAAAAATACCCTCTAAGAGCCTTATGATATGCTCTCTATTTTTGGGATTACTACTAGACTTCCAATATTTAGGGAGCCAAAACCGCTCCATATTTTTTTTTAACCCCACCCGACAACCTTAAGTAAATTATATACAATCGAGCGTTCCTCCCAAAAACACCCTCTAAGAGCCTTATCATTGCCTCCCAAAACACCCTAAAATCGTAAGTAAATTATATATAAATCAAGCACTCCTCTCTAAAACACCTTCTAAGAGCCACGTAATATGCCTTTCTATTTTTTGGATTGCTACTAGACTCCCTATATTTAGGGAGCCAAAACCACTCCATAATTTTTTTGAACCCCCACCCAACAACCTTAAGTTAATTATATACAATCGAGCACTCCTCCCTAAAACACCCTCTAAGGACCTCGCAATATACTATCTATTTTTAGGATATCTACTAGACTCCCTGTATTTAGGGAGCCAAAATCGTTCCATATTTTTTTTGAACCCCCACCCGATAACCTTAAGTAAATTATATATAATCGAGTATTCCTTCCAAAAACACCCACTAAGAGCCTTGCTATTACCTCCCAAAAATACCCTAAAATCATAAATAAATTATATATATATATATATAAATCAAGCACACCACCCTAAAATACTCTCTAAGAGCCTCACAATATGCTTTCTATTTTTGGGATTACTGATAGATTCCCTATTTTTAAGGAACCAAAATCACTCTATATTTTTTTTTAACACCTACCCGACAACCTTATGAAAATTATATACGATCGAGCACTCCTCCCTAAAACACCCTCTAAGATCCTCGCCATATGCTTTCTATTTTTGGGATTGCTACTCGACTCTCTATATATACGGAGGCAAAACTGCTCCATATTTTTTTTGAACCCTCACCCTATAACCTTAAGTAAATTATAAACAATCGAGCATTTCTCCCAAAATCACCCTCTAAAAAACTCACCTTTGCCTCCCAAAAATACCCTAAAATCATAAGTAAATTATATATAAATCAAGCACTCATCCCTAAAACACCCTCTAAGAATCTTGCAATATGCCTCTCTATTTTTGGGATTGCTACCAGACTCCCTATATTTAGAGAGCCAAAACCGCTCCATAATTTTTTTAAACCCCCACCTGACAACCTTAGGTAAATTATATACAATTGAGCATTCCTCCCTACAACACCCACTAAGAGCCTCATAATATGCTTTCTATTTTTGGGATTGCTACTAGAGTCCTTATATTTAGGAAGCCAAAACAGCTCTATATTTTTTTTGAACCTCCACCGGACAACCTTAAGTAAATTATATACAATCGAGCATTTCTCCCAAAAATACCCTCTTAGAGCCTCACCATTGCCTCCTAAAAATATCCTAAAATTATAAGTAAATTATATATAAATCAAGCACTCCTCCCTAAAACACCCACTAAGAGCCTCGCAATATGCTCTCTATCTTTTGTATTGCTATTAGACTCTTTATATTTAGGGAGCCAAAATCGTTCAAGGATTTTTTTTGAACCCCCACCCATCAACCTTAAGTAAATTATATACAATCGAGCATTCCTACCAAAAAGATCCCCTAAAAGCCTCGCTATTGATTCCTTATTTTTGGGAATGCTACTAGACTCCCTATATGACGAGACTCTTAGAGTCTAGTCATATGCTTAAGAGTGTCGTCATATGCTTCTCTCTAAGAGTCTCGTCATATGCTTAAGAGTCTCGTCATAAACACCCTCTAAGAGTCTCGTCATATGCTTTCCTGCTTTCTTAAGACCCCCATCCAATAATCAAATTTTAATTATATATTAATCGAGCACTCCTCCTCAAAATATACTACAAATAGGCTCGAAATGTGCCAAACTATTTTAATATCGCTACCAGACTCTTTATATTTGAGGAACCAAAATCACTTCCTATTTTTTTAGGACACTAACACGATAACTTAAGTAAATTATATTCAAATCGAGCACTCCTTCCCAAAATAACCTTTAAGAAGATCCTCACCATGTGTCCCTATACTTTTGGGATCGTTACCAGACTCCTTAATTTGGATAGCCAAAATTGATCTATTTTTTTTCAGGACCCCCACCCAATAATTGTACGTAAAATAATTTACAAATTGAGCAGTTATCCCTAAAACTCTCGCCAAGAGCCTCGTAATGTGCCTCTATATTTTTAGGATAGCTACATAAGTTTCTACATTTGGAGTGCCAAAATGGTTCCTATTTTTTTAGGATCCCTACCCATTAATCATAATTAAAATAAACACAAATCAAATATCATCCCAAAAATATCCTTAAAGGGACTTGCTATTTGCTTTCGTATTTTTAAGATCATTACCAGAATTTCTATAATTAGGGTGCAAAAATCACTCCCTATTTTCTCAAGACCTCCACCGGGCAACCTAAAATAAATTATATACAAACCGAGCACTATTCTCCTAATCACCCTTCAAATTCCTTATCATATGCCTCCCTATTTTGGGATTTTGACCAAACTCCTAATATTTAGGAAGCCAAAATCACTCCCTAATTTCTCAGGACACCCTCCCGATAAGTATTGGTAAATTATATAGAAATTATGCACTCCTCCCCAAAACACCTACCAGGATCATTACTAAGTGCTTCGCTATATTTGAGGAGCCAAAATTGCTCTCTAAAATTGCTTTTATATTTTTATTGAAACCTACCCGATAACCTTAAGTAAATTATATACAATCGAGCATTCCTCCCAAAAACACCCTCTAAAAGCCTCGTCATTGCCTCCTAAAAAAACCCTAAAATCATAAGTAAATTATATATAAATTAAGCACTCCTCCCTAAAACACCCACTAAGAGCCTACCAATATGCCCTTCTATTTTTGGGATTGCTACTAGTCTCCCTATATTTAGGGAACCAAAATCGCTCTATATTTTTTTTTAACCGCCACCCGATATCCTTAAGTAAATTATATACAATCAAACACTTTTCCCTAAAACACCCTCTAAGAGCCTCGTAATGTGGTATTTATTTTTGGGATTGCAACTAGACTCCCTATATTTAGGTAGCCAAAATCGCTCCATATTTTTTTTAACCCTCACCTGACAACCTTATGTAAATTATGTATAATCAAGCATTCCTTCCAAAAACACCCTCTAAGAGCCTTGCCATTGACTCCCCAAAACACTATAAAATCATAATTAAATTACATATAAATCAATCATTCCTCCCTAAAATACCCTCTAAGAGCCTTATAATATGCCTTTCTATTTTTAGGATTGCTATTAGACTCCCTATATTTAAGGAGCCAAAACCGCTCTATATTTTTTTGAAACCCCACCTGACAGCCTTAAATAAATTATATACAATAAAGCACTTTTCCCTAAAATACCCTTTAAGAGCCTCATAATATGCTCTCTATTTTTAGGATTGTTATTAGACACCATATATTTTGGGAGCCAAAACCACTCCATATTTTTTTTGAACCCCAACTCAACAACCTTAAGTAAATTATATACAATCGAGCATTTCTTTCAAAAACACCCACTAAGAGCCTCACCATTACCTCCTAAAAATATATTAAAATTATAAGTAAATTATATATAAATCAAACACTCCTCCCTAAAACACCCACTAAGAGCCTCGCAATATGTCTCTCTATGTTTGGGCTTGCTACTAAACACCCTATATTTAGGATGCCAAAACCACTCCATATTTGTTTTGAATCCCCGCTCGACAATCTTGAGTAAATTATATACAATCGAGCACTCCTCCCTAAAACACCCTTTAAGAGCCTCGCAATATGCCCTCTATTTTTGGGATTGGTACTAGACTCTCTATATTTAGGGAGCCAAAATAGCTCCATATTTTTTTTGAATCCCCACCCGATAACCTTAAGTAAATTATGTACAATTGAGCATTCCTTCCAAAAACACCCTCTAAGAGCCTCACCATTGCCTCCCAAAAATATCCTAAACTTATAAGTAAATTATATATAAATCAAGCACTCCTCCCTAAAACATCCTCTAAGAGCCTCACAATATGCCTTTCTATTTTTGGGATTACTATTAGGCTACCATATTTAGGGAGCCAAAACAGCTTTATATTTTTTTTGAACCCCTACCCGAGAACCTTAAGTAAATTATGTACAATCGAGCATTCCTTCCAAAAACACCTTCTAAGAGCCTCGCCATTGCCTCCCAAAAATATCTTAAAATTATAAGTAAATTATATACAATCAAGTACTCCTCCCTAAAATACCCTCTAAGAGCCTCGCAATATGCTATCTATTTTTGGGATTGCTACTAGACTCCCTATATTTAGGGTGCCAAAACCGCTTTATATTTTTTTTGAATCCACACCCGTCAACCTTAAGTAAATTATATACAATCGATCATTTCTCCCAAAATCACGCTCTAAGAGCCCCGTCATTGCTTTCTTATTTTTGGGATCGCTACTAGACTCCCTATATTTGGGGATCCAAAATCGCTCCCAATTTCTCAAATCTCCTACCCGATAATCATAACTAAATTATATACAATTCGAGCACTCCTTTCATAAACACCCTCTAAGAGTCTCGTCATGTGCTTTACTTTTTTAGAACCCCCCATCTGATAATAAAATGTAAATTATATACAAATCGAGCACTTTTCCTCAAAATACACTATAAAGAGGCTCGGTATGTGCTAACCTATTTAAATATCGCTACCAGACTCCTAATATTTAGGAAACAAATTATTTTCTATTTTTTAGGAAATGCACACAATAACTATAAGTAAATTATATACAAATCGAGCACTCATTTCCAAAATAATCTTTAAGATCCTTACCACATGTCTTCCTACTTTTGGGATCGTTACCAGATTTCTTACATTTGGGTAGCCAAAGTTGCTCTGTATTTTTTTAGGACCGTCACCCAACAACTGTAAGTAAAATAATTTACAAATCGAGCAGTCATCCCTAAAACACCCTTTAAGAGCCTCATAATATGCCTCCATATTTTTAGGATAGCTACTAGACATCCTATATTTGGTGTACCAAAATGGTTCCTTATTTTCTTAGGATCCCTACCTGTCAATAATAAGTAAATTATACATAAATCAAACATCCTCCCCAAAATATCCTCCATTGGACTTGCAATATGCTTCGCTATTTTTAATATCGCTACCAGCCTTTCTACAATTGGGGCGCCAAAATCGCTCCCTATTTTCTCAAGACCCCCACTGGATAATCTAAAATAAATTATATATAAATCTAGCACTCTTTTCCTAAACACCCTTCAAAAGCCTTATTATATGCCTCCCTATTTTGGGATTTCTACCAAACTCCTTATATTTGGCGACCCAAAATCGCTCCCTAATTTCTCAAGACCCCCACCCGATAAGTATGAGTAAATTATATACAAATTATGCACTCCTCCCTAAAACACCCCCCAGGATCCTTACTAAGTGCTTTCCTATATTTGGAAAGCCAAAATCATTTCTTAAAACCTCTATCATATTTTTTTGAACCCCCACCCGATAACTTTAAGTAAATTATAAACAATCGAGCATTTTTTTTCAAAAACACCCTCTAAGAGCCTCGCCATTGCCTCCCAAAAATACCATAAAATCATAAGTAAATTATATATAAAATAAGAACTCCCTAAAACACCCTATAAGAGCCTTGCAATATGCCTATCTATTTTTGGGATTGCTACTAGACTCTTTATATTTTGGGAGCTAAAACCGCTCCATATTTTTTAAACCCCCACCCGATAACCTTAAATGAATTATATATAATCGATCACTCCTCCCTAAAACACCCTCTAAGAGCCTCATAATATGATCTCTATTTTTGGGATTGCTACTAGACTCCCTATATTTAAAGAGCCAAAACAGCTCTATATTTTTTTAAACCCCCACCCGATAACCTTAAGTAAATTATATACAATCAAGCATTCCTTCTAAAAATACCCTCTAATAGCCTCGTCATTGTCTCCTTATTTTTAGGATCGCTACTAGACTCCCTATATTTGGGGAACCAAAATCGCTTCCAATTTCTCAAGGCTTCCATCCGATAATCATAACTAAATTCTATACAAATCGAGCACTTCTTCCATAAATACCCTCCAAGAGTCTTGTCATGTGTTTCTTGACTTTATTAGGACCCCCCGCCTTATTATCAAAATTAAATTATATACAAATCGAGCACTCCTCCTTAAAATATCCTTCAATGAGGCTTGATATGTGCCAATCTATTTTAATATCGCTATCAAACTCCTTATATTTGGGGAACCAAAATCGCTACCTATTTTTTTAGGACACTCACACGACAACCATAAGTAAATTATATAAAAATTGAGCACTCCTTCCCAAAATAACCTTCAAGATCCTTACCACGTGTCTCCATACTTTTGGGATTATTACCAGACTCTTTATATTTGGATAGCCAAAATTAATCTCTATTTTTTCAAAACCCCCACCCAATAGTCGTAAGTAAAATAATTTGCAAATCGAGCAGTCATCCCTAAAACACCCTCCAAGAGCCTCGTAATATGCCTCCATATTTTTAGGATAGCTACTAGACCCCAGACCCCTTATTTTCGGAGTGCCATAATAGTTTTCTATTTTCTTAGGATCCCTACCCGTCAATCATAAGTAAATTATACACAAATTAAATATTTTCCCCAAAACATCCTCTTAGGGACTTGCAATGTGCTTTCCTATATATAAGATCGCTACCGGACTTTCTACAATTGGGGTACCAAAACCACTCTTTATTTTCCCAGGACCCTACCTGACAATATAAAATAAATTATATATAAATCAAGCACTCCTTTCCTAAACACCCTTCAAAAGGCTGACCATATGCCTCCCTATTTTGGGAATTTTACCAAACTCTTTATATTTGGGGAGCCAAAATCGCTCCCTAATTTTTAAGGACCATCACCCGATAAGTATAAGTAAATTATATACAAAATATGTACTCCTCCCCAAAACACCAACTAGGATCCTTACTAAGTGCTTCCCTATATTTGGGGAGCCAAAATCGATCCCTAAAATTACTTCCATATTTTTTGTGAACCCCTACCCGACAACCTTAAGTAAATTATATACAATCGAGCATTCCTCCCAAAAACAACCTCTAAAAGCCTTACCATTGCTTCCAAAAAATACCCTAAAATCATAAGTAAAATTATATATAAATCAGACACTCCTCCCTAAAACACCCTTTAAGAGCATCCCTAAAACACCCATTAAGAGCCTCGTAATATGCCTTTCTATTTTTGGGATTGCTACTAGACTCCCTATATTTAGCGAGCCAAAACCACACTATATTTTTTTTAAACCCCTACCTAACAACCATAAGTAACATATATACAATCGAGCACTCCTCCCTAAAACACCTTCTAAAAGACTCGCAATATGCTCTTTATTTTTGAGATTGCTATTAGACTCCCTATATTTAGGGAGCCAAAATTGCTTTATATTTTTTTTGAGCCCCCACCCGACAACCTTAAGTAAATTATATACAATCGAGCATTCCTCCCAAAAACACCCTTTAAGTGCCTCGCCATTGCCTCTTAAAAACACCCTAAAATCATAAGTAAATTATATATAAATCAAGCACTCCTCCCTAAAACACCTTTTAAAAGCCTCGCAATATGTCTCTCTATTTTTTTGATTGCTACTAGACTTCCTATATTTAGGGAGGCAAACTCGCTCTATTTTTTTTTTGAATCCCCACTCGACAACCTTAAGTAAATTATATACAATCGACCACTCCTCCCTAAAATATACTCTAAGAGCCTCGCAATATGCTCTCTATTTTTGGGATTGCTACTAGACTCCCTATATTTAGGGAGCTAAAATCGCTCCATATTTTTTTTAAACCCCACCCAACATCCTTAAGTAAATTATATACAATCGAGTATTTCTTCAAAAAACACCCTCTAAGAACCTCGCCATTGTCTTCTTATTTTTGGGATCATTACTAGACTGCCTATATTTGGAGAGCCAAAATTGATCCCAATTTCTCAAGGCTCCAACCCGATAATTATAACTAAATTATAAACAAATCGAGTACTCCTTTTATAAATACCATCCAAGAGTCTCGTTATATGCTTCCCTACTTTCTTAGGACCCCCAACCCGATAATCAAAAGTAAATTACATACAAATCAAGCACTCTTCCTTAAAATACCCTACTAAGAGGCTCGATATGTGCCAACCTATTTTAATATCGCTACCAGACTCCTTATATTTGGAGTCTCATTCCCAAAATAACTTTTAAGATCCCCACCATGTGTCTCCATCCTTTTGGAAACGTTACCAGACTCCTTATATTTGGGTAGCCAAAATCGACGTCTATTACTTTAGGACCCCCACCCAATAATCGTAAGTAAAATAATTTACAAATCGAGAAGTCATCCCTAAAACACCCTCCAAGAGCCTTGTAATGTACCTCTATATTTTTAGGATAGCTACCAGACTCCCTATATTTGGAGTGCCATAATGGTTCACTATTTTCTTAGGATCCCTACCTGTCAATCATAAGTAAATTATACACAAATCAAACACTCTCCCCAAAATATCCTCCAAGGGACTTGCAATGTGCTTTCCTATTTTTACGATCTCTACCAGACTTTCTATAATTGGGGAACCAAAACCGATCCGTATATTCTTAGGACCCCACCCTCACAACATAAAATAAACTATACATAAATCGAGTACTCCTCTCCTAAACACCCTTCAAAAGCCTTATCATATGCCTCCGTATTTTGAGATTTTTACCTAACTCCTTATATTTGGGGACCAAAAATCGCTCCCTAATTTCTCAGAATCCCCACCCGATAAGTACAAGTAAATAATTTAGAAAATATGCACTCATCCCCAATACACCCAATAAGAACTTTACTAAGTGCTTACCTATATTTGGGGAGCTAAAATTACTCCTTAAAATAAGTTTCATATTTTTTTTGAATCCCCACCCGACAACTTTAAGTAAATTATATACAATCGAGCATTCATCCCAAAAATACCCTATAAGATCCTCGCCATTGCCTCCCAAAAATACCCTAAAATCATAAGTAAATTATATATATATATATATATATATATATATATATATATATATATATATATATATATATATATATATATATATATATATATATATATATATATATATATATATATATATATAAAGCACTCCTCCCTAAAACATCCTCAAAAAGCCTTGTAATATGCCTATCTATTTCTGGGATTGCTACTAGACTCCATTTATTTAGGGAGCCAAAAGTACTCCATATTTGTTTTGAACCCCTACCTAACAACCATAAGTAAATTATATACAATCGAGCACTTCTCCATAAAATACCATCTAAGAGCCTCACAATATGCTCTTTATTTTTGAGATTGCGACTAGAATTCCTATATTTAGGGAACCAAAACTGCTCTATATTTTTTTTTAACCCCCACCCAATAAATTTAAGTAAATTATATACAATCAAGCATTCTTCCCAAAAACACAATCTAAGTGCCTCACCATTGTCTCCCAAAAACACCCTAAAATTATAAGTAAATTATATATAAATCAAGCACTCCTCCATAAAATACCCTCTAAGAGCCTTGCAATATGCCTCTCTATTTTTGGGATAGCTACAAGACTCTTTATATTTAGGGAATCAAAACCGCTCCATATTTTTTTTAACTCCTCTCGATACCCTTATGTAAATTATATACAATCGAGCAATCCTCCCTAAAACACCCTCTAAGAGCCTTGCAATATGCTCTCTATTTTTGGGATTGCTACTAGACTCCCTATATTTAGGGAGCTAAAACCGCTCTATATTTTTTTTAAACCCCCACCCGACAACCATAAGTAAATTATATACAATCGAGCATTCCTTCCAAAAGCACTCTCTAAGAGCCTCGCCATTGCCTCCCAAAAATACCCTAAAATCATAAGAAATTATATATAAATCAAGCACTGCACCCTAAAACACCCTCTAAGAGCCTCACAATATGCCTCGCTAATTTTGGGATTGATACTAGACTCTTTATATTTAGGGAGCTAAAACCGCTCCATATCCTTTTTTAACCCCCACATGATAACCTTAAGTCAATTATATACATTCGAGCACTCCTCCCTAAACCACCCTCTAAAAGCCTCATAATATGCTCTCTATTTTTGGGATTACTAATAGACTCCCTATATTTAGGGAGCCAAAACTACTCTATTTTTTTTTTGAACCCCAACCTGATAATCTTAAGTAAATTATATACAATCGAGCATTTCTCCAAAAAATACCCTCTAAAAGCCTCACCATTGACTCTAAAAAAGACCCTAAAATAATAATTAAATTATATATAAATCAAGCACTCCACTCTAAAACACCCTCTAAGAGCCTCCCAATATGCCTATCTATTTTTGGGATTGCTACTAGACTACTTATATTTAGTGAGCCAAAACCGCTCCATATTTTTTTTAAACCCCCACATGACAACCTTAAGTCAATTATATACAATCAATCACTTCCCTATATCACCCACTAAGAGCATCACAAAATGCTCTTTACTTTTTCGATTGCTATGAGACTCCCGATATTTAGGGAGCCTAAATCGCTCTATATTTTTTTTGAACCCCACTCGACAACCTTAAGTAAATTATATACAATCGAGCATTCCTTCCAAAAACACCCTCTAAGAGCCTCACCATTGTTTCTCAAAAATATCCTAAAATTATAAGTAAATTATATATAAATCAAGCACTCCTCCCTAAAACACCCTCTAAGAGCCTTGCAATATGCCTCTATTTTTGGGATTGTTACTACATTCCCTATATTTAAGGAACCAAAACCACGCCATATTTTTTTTAATCCCCACCCGACAACCTTAAGTAAATTATATACAATCGAGCACTCCTCCCTAATAGACCCTCTAAGAGTCGCGCAATATGCTTTCTAATTTTTGGGATTGCTACTAGACTTCCTATATTTAGGGAGCCAAAACCGCTCTATATTTTATTCGAACCCCCACCCCATAACCTTAACTAACTTATACACAATCGAGCATTCCTCCCAAAAACACCCTCTAAGAGCCTTGCCATTGCCTCCCAAAAATACCCTAAAATCATAAGTAAATTATATATAAATCAAGCACTACTCTCTAAAACACCCTCTCAGAGCCTCGTAATTTGCTCTCTATTTTTGGGATTGCTAGTAGACTCCCTAAATTTAGGGAACCAAAACTGCTCTATATTTTTTAAACCCCCACCCGATAACCTTAAGTAAATTATATACAATCGATCACTCCTCCCTAAAATACCCTCTAAGAGCCTTGTAATATGCAATTTATTTTTGGGATTGCTACTAGACTCCTTATATTTAGGAAGCCCAAACTGCTCCGTATTTTTTTTGAACCCCTACTTGACAACCTTAAGTGAATTATATACAATCGAGCATTCCTCTATAAAATACCCTCTAAGAGTCTAGCAATATGCTCTCTATTTTTGGGATTGCTACTAGACTCTCTATATTTAGGGAGCCAAAACTGTTCTATACTTTTTTTGAACCCTCACTCGATAACCTTAAATAAATTATATACAATCGAGTATTCCTCCTAAAAACACCCTCTAAGCGCCTCGCCATTGCTTCCCAAAAATATCCTAAAATCATAAATAAATTATATATAAATAAAGCACTCCTCCTAAAAACACCCTATAAGAGCTTCGCAATATGCCTTTATATTTTTGGGATTGATATTAGACTCCCTATATTTAGGTAGCCAAAACTACTTCATATTTTTTTGAACGCCCACCCAACAACCTTAAGGAAATTATATACAATCGAGCACTTCTCCCTAAAATACCCTTTAAGAGCCTTGCAATATTCTTTCTATTTTTGGGATTGCTACTAGATTCCCTATATTTAAGGAGCCAAAACCGCTCTATAATTTTTTTGAACCCCCACCTATCAACTTTAAGTAAATTACATACAAATGAGTATTCCTCCAAAAAATACCCAATAAGATCCTCACCATTGCCTCCATAAATTTTGGGATAGCTACTAGACTCCCTATATTTGGGGAGCCAAAATCACTCCCAATTTCTCAAGGCTCCCACCAATAATCATAACTAAATTATATACAATCAAGCACTCCTCTTTAAAACATACTCTAAGAGCCTCGCAATATGCTCTCTATTTTTGGGTTTGCTACTAGACTCCCTATATTTAGGGAGCCAAAACTGCTCCATATATTTTTTGAACCCCCACCCGATAACCTTAAGTAAATTATATACAATCGAGCATTCCTCCTAAAAACACCCTAAAAAAGCCTCGCCATTGCCTCTCAAAAATACCCTAAAATCATAAATAAATTATGTATAAATAACGTACTCCTCTCTTAAACACCCTCTAAGAGCCTCGCATTATGCCTCTCCATTTTTGTGATTGCTACAAGACTCCTAATATTTTGGGAGCCAAAACCGCTCCATATTATTTTTTTAACCCCCACCCAACAACCTTAAGTAAATTATATACAATTGAGCATTCCTCCAAAAAATACCCTCTAATAGCCCGCAATATGTTTTCTATTTTTGGTATCGCTACTAGACTCCCTATATTTAGGGATCCAAAACTACTATATATTATTTTTGAACCCCCACCCGACAACCTTTTGTAAATTATATATAATGTAGCACTCCTCCCTAAAATACCCTATAAGAGCCTCATAATATACTCTATATTTTTGGGATTGCTACTAGACTCTATATATTTAGGGAGCCAAAACAGCTCCCAAAAACATAATAAAATCATATAATCGAGCATTACCTCCCAAAAACATACTAAAATCATTAGTAAATTATATACAAATCAAGCACTCCTCACTAAAACACCCTCTAAGAGCCTTACAACGTACCTCTCTATTTTTGGGATTACTATTAAACTCCCTATATTTAGGGAGCCAAAACAACTCAATATTTTTTTTAAACCCCCACCCGACAACCTTAAGTAAATTATATACAATCGAGCACTCCTCATTAAAACACCCTCTAAGATACTCGCAATATAATCTCTATTTTTGGGATTATAACTAGACTCCCTATATCTAGACTGTCAATGCAAAACCTCTCTATATTTTTATTGAATCCCTACCTGACAACCTTAAATAAATTATATACAATCGAGCATTTCTCCCAAAAATGCCCTTTAATAGCCTCGCAATATGCTTTCTATTTTAGGGATTGCTACTGGACTCCCTATAATTAGGGAGCCAAAATCACTCCATATTTTTTTTGAACCCCCACCCGACAACCATAAGTAAATTATATACAATCGAGCATTCCTCTCAGAAATACCCACTAAGAGCCTCGCAACATGTCTCACTATTTTTGGCATTGCTACCAGACTCCCTATATTTAGGGAACCAAAACCGCTCAATATTTATTTTGAATACCCACTCGATAATATTAAGTAAATTATATATAATTAAGCACTCCTCCAAAAAAACACCCTCTAAGAGCCTTCCAATATGCTCTCTATTTTTTGGGATTGTTACTAGACTCCCTATATTTATGGAGCCAAATCTGCTCTATATTTTTTTTGAACCCCCACTCGACAACTTTAAGTAAATTATATATAATCAAGTATTTCTCCCAAAAATACCCTCTAAGATCCTCGCCATTGCCTCCCAAAAACACTAAAAAATTATAAATAAATTATATATAAATAAAGCACTCCTCCTAGAAACACCCTCTAAGAGCCTCACAATATGCCTTTATATTTTTGGTATTGATACTTGACTCCCTATATTTAGGTAGCCAAAAGTGCTTTATATTTCTTTGAACGCCCCCTCGACAACCTTAAGTAAATTATATACAATAGAGAACTCCTCCCTAACACACCCTATAAGGGCCTCACAATATTCTCTATATTTTTGGGATTGCTACTAGACTCCCTATATTTAAGGAGCCAAAACCACACCATAATTTTTTTGAACCCCCACCTATCAACTTTAAGTAAATTACATACAAATAACTATTTCTCCAAAAAATAACCAATAAGATCCTCGCCTTTGCCTCCTTAAATTTTGCGATCGCTACTAGACTCCCTATATTTGGGGTACCAAAATCACTCCCAAATTTTCAAGGCTCCCACCCGATAATCATAACTAAATTATATACAATCGAGCACTCCTCTTTAAAACACACTCTAAGAGCCTCACAATATGCTCTTAAATAAATTATATACAATCGAGCACTCCTCCTTAAAATATCCTATAAGAGCCTCGTAATATGCTCTATATTTTTGGGATTGCTACTAGATTCTATATATTTAGGGTGACAAAATAGTTCTATATTTTTTTTGAACCCCCACCCGACAACTTTAAGTGAATTATATACAATCAAGCACTCCTCCCTAAAACACCCACTAAGAGCCTCGCCATATGCTCTCTATTTTTGGGATTACTACTAAACTCCCTATATTTAGGGAGCTAAAACCGCCCCATATTTGTTTTTGAATCCCCACCCTACAACCTTAAGTAAATTAAATATAATCGAGCATTCCTCCCAAAAACACTTTCTAAGAGCTTCGCCATTTCCTTCCAAAAATACCCTAAAATCATAAGTAAATTATATATAAATAAAGCACTTCTCCCTAAAATACTCTATAAGAGCCTCGCAATATGCCTTTCTATTTTTGTGATTGCTACTAGACTCCCTATATTTAGGTGGCCAAGATCGATCCTTTTTTTTTTGAAGCCTACCCGACAACCTTAAGTTAATTATACACAATCGAGCAGTCCTCCCTAAAACAACCTCTAAAGGCCTCTCAATATGCTTTGTATTTTTGAGATATCTACTAGACTCCCTATACTTATACAGCCAAAATTGCTCTATAATTTTTTTGAACCCCCTCCCATTAACCTTAAGTAAATTATATACAATCGAGCATTCCTCTCGAAAATACCCTCTGAGAGCCTCACCATTGCCTCCCATAAACACCCTAAAATAAACAGTAATTTCTTTATAAATAAAGCACTCCTCCTGAAAATACCCACTAATAGCCTCGTATTATTGCTTTCGATTTTTGGGATTGCTACTAGACTCCCTATATTTAAGGAGCCAAAACTGCTCCATAATTTTTTTGAACGTCCCTCGATACTTTAAGTAAATTATATAAAATCGAACACTTCTACTTAAAACACCCTCTAAGAGCCTCGCAATATGCTCTCTATTTTTTGAGATTGCTACTAGACTCTCTATATTTAGGGAACCAAAATCGCTCTATATATTTTTGAACCCCCACCCAATAACCTTAAGTAAATTATACACAATTGAGTATTCCTCCCAAAAACACCCTCTAAGAGCCTCACCATTGCCTCCCAAAAATACACTAAAATCATAAGTAAATTATATACAAATCAAGCACTCCTTATTAAAACATCCTCTAAGAGCCTCACAACATGCCTCTCTATTTTTGGGATTACTACAAGACTCCCTATATTTAGGGAGCCAAAAGAACTCAATATTTTTTTTTGAACCTCCACCTGACAACCTTAAGTAAATAATATATATTCGAGCACTCCTTATTAAAACACCTTCTAAGATACTCGCAATATGATCTCTATTTTTGGGATTGCAACTAGACTCCCTATATCTAAAGTGCCAATGCAAAACCTCTCTATATTTTTATTAAACCCCTATCCAACAACCTTAAGTAAATCATATAGAATCGAGCATTTCTCCCAAAAATGCCCTTTAATAGCTTCACAATATGCTTTCTATTTTTAGGATTGCTACTAGACTCCCTATATTTAGGGAGCCAAAACCACTCCATATTTTTTTTGAACCCCCACCCGACAACCTTATGTAAATTATATACAATCGAGCATTCCTCCCAAAAACACCCTCTATGAGCCTCGCAACATGCCTTTCTATTTTTGGGATTGCTACTAGACTCCCTATATTTAGGGAACCAAAATCGCTATATATTTTTTTTGAATGCCCACCCGACAATGTTAAGTAAATTATATATAATTAAGCACTCCTCCATAAAACACCCTTTAAGAGCCTCCCAATATGCACTCTATTTTTGGGATTGCTACTAGACTCCCTATATTTAGGGAGCCAAAACTGCTTTATATTTTTTTAAACTCCCACCCGTCAACCTTAAGTAAATTACATTCAATCGAGCATTCCTCCCAAAAATGCCCTATTAGAGCCTCGTCATTGCCTCCTTATTTTTGGGATTGCTTCTAGGCTCCCTGTATTTGGGGAGCCAAAATCACTTCCAATTTCTCAAGGCTCCCACCCGATAATCAAAACTAAATTATATATAATCGAGCACTCCACGCTAAAGCACCCTCTAAGAGCCTCGCAATATGCTCTCAATTTTTAGGATTGCTACTAGACTCGCTATATTTAGGAAGCCATAACCGTTCCATATTTTTTTTGAACCCCCACCCGACAACCTTAAGTAAATTTTATATAATCGAGTATTCCTCCCAAAAAGACACTCTAAAAACCTCGCCATTGCCTCCTAAAAACACCCTAAAATAATAAGTAAATTATATATAAATAAAGCACTCCTCCCTAAAATACCCTTTAAGAGCCTCGCAATATGCCTCTCAATTTTTAGGATTGCTACTAGTCTCTTAATATTTAGGGAGCCTTAACCTCTCCATATTGTTTTTGAGCCCCCACCCGACAACCTTAAGTAAATTATATATAATCGAGCATTCCTCCCCAAAATAACCTCTAATAACCTTACAATATGCTATCTATTTTTGGGATTGCTACTAGACTCGCTATATTTAGGGAGCCAAAATGGATCTATATATTTTTTGAACATCCGGACAACCTTAAGTAAATTATATATAATCGAGCACTCCTCCCTAAAATAACATCTATGAGCCTCGCAATATGCTCTCTATTTCTGGGAATGCTACTAGTCTTCTTATATTTAGGGATGCAAAACCGCTCTATATTTTTTTTGAACCCCCACCCGACAACCTCAAGTGAATTATATACAATCGAGCACTCCTCCCAAAAAGACCCTCTAAGAGCCTTGCAATATTCTCTCTTTTTTTGGGATTGCTACTAGACTCCCTATATTTAGGGAGCCAAAATCACTCTATATTTTTTTTAATTCCTTACTCGACAACTTTAAGTAAATTATATACTATCGAGTATTCATCCCAAAAACACCATCTAAGTGCCTCACAATTTCTCCCAAAAATACCCTAAAATCATAAGTAAATTATATATACATATCAAGCACTCCTCCCTAAAACACCCTATAAGAGCCTCGCAATATGTCTTTCTGTTTTATTGATTGCTACTAGACTCCCTATATTTAGGTAGCCAAAACTGCTCCATATTTTTTTTGAATGCCCACCCGAAAACCTTAACTAAATTATATACAATCAAGCATTCCTTCCGAAAACACCTTCTAAGAGCCTCGTAATATGCTCTCTATTTTTGGGATTGCTACTAGACTCCTATATTTATGGAGCTAAAACCACTCCATATTTTTTTTTGAACCCCCACCCGTCAAGCTTAAGTAAATTATATACAATCGAGCATTCCTCCCAAAAACACCCTCTAAGAGCCTCACCATTGCCTCCCTAAAGTACCAAAAAATCATAAGTAAATTATATATAAATCAAGCACTCCTCCCTTAAACACTCTCTAAGAGCCTCGCAATATGCTTCTCTATTTTTAGGATTGCTACTAGACTCCTTATATTTAAGGGGCCAAAACCGCTCTATATTTTTTTTCAACCCTACCCGATAACCTGAAGTAAATTATATACAATCGAGCACTCCTCCCTAAAACACACTCTAAGAGCCTTGCAATATGCTCTCTATTTTTTAGGATTGTTACTAGACTTCTTATAGATAGGGAGCCAAAGCCGCTCCATATTTTATTTGGACCCCCACTTGACAACCTTAAGTAAATTATACACAATCGATCATTCCTCCCAAAAACTCCCTTTATGAGCATCCCCATTGCCTCGAAAAAACACCCTAAAATCATAACTAAATTATATATATAAACCAAGCACTCCTCCCTAAAACACCCTCTAAGAGCCTCGAAATATGCCTCTCTATTTTTGGGACTGCTACTAGACTCCCTATATTTAGGGAGCCAAAATTGCTCTATATTTTTTTTGAACACCCACTTGACAATCTTAAGTAAATTATATACAATCGAGCACTCCTCCCTAAAACTCCCTCTAAGTACCTCACAATATGCTCTCTATTTTTGTGATTACTTCTAGACTCTGTATATTTAGGGAGCCAAAACCGCTCCATATTTTTTTTGAACCCCTACTTGATAACCTTAAGTAAATTATATACAATCGATCATTCCTCCCAAAAATACCATCTAATAGCCTCTTAATATGCTCTCTATTATTGGGATTGCTACTAGACTCCCTATATTTAGGGAGGCAAAACCGCTCTATATTTTTTTTAAACCCCCACCCGATGACCTTAAGTAAATTATATATAATCGAGCACTCCTTCCTAAAATACCCTTTAAGAGTCTCGCAATATGCTCTCTATTTTTGGGATTGCTACTAGACACCCTATATTTAGGGAGCTAAAATTGCTCCATATTTTTTTGAACCCCTACCTAACAACATTAAGTTAATTATATACAATCGAGCACACCTCCCTAAAACAACTTCTATATGCCTTGCAATACGCTCTCTATTTTTTGGATTGCTACTAGACTCCCTATATTTATGGAGCCAAAACTGCTCCATATTTTTTTTGAACCCCTACCCGATAACCTTAAGTAACTTATATACAATCAAGCATTCTTTCTAAAAATACCCTCTAAGAGCCTTGCCATTGCCTCCTAAAAATACCCTAAAATTATAAGTAAATTATATATAAATCAAGCACTCCTCCCTAAAACACCCTCTAAGAGCGACGCAATATACCTTTTGATTTTTGGCATTGTTACTAGACTCCCTATATTTAGGTAGCCAAAAGTGCTTCACATATTTTTTGAACACCCATCCGATAACCTTATATAAATTATATAAAATCGAGTACTCCTCCTTAAAACACCCTCTAAGCACTTTGCAATATATTCTCTATTTTTGGGATTGCTACTAGTCTCTATATATTTAGGGAGCCAAAACCGCTCCATATTATTTTTGAACCCACACCCGTTAATCTTAAGTAAATTATATACAATCGAGCATTCATCCCAAAAACACCGTATATAAGCCTCGTCATTGCCTCCTTATTTTCGGGATCACTACTAGACTCCCTATATTTAGAGTGCCAAACAGCTCCTAATTTCTCAAGGCTTCCACCCGATATTCATTACTAAATTATATACAATCGAGCACTCCTCCCTAAAATATTTTGTAAGAGCCTCGCAATATGCTCTCTATTGTTGGGATTGCTACTAGACTCCCTATATTTAGGGAGCCAAAACCGCTCTCTATTTTTTTTAAACCCCCACCCGACAACCTTAAGTAAATTATATATAATCGAGCATTCCTCCAAAAATACCCTCAAAGAGCCTCGCTATTACCTCGCTAAAACACCCTAAAATCATAAGTAAATTATATATAAATCAAGCACTCCTCCATAAAATACCCTCTAAGAGCCTTGAAATAGGCCTCTCTATTTTTAGGATTACTACTAGATACCTTATATTTAAGGAGCCAAAACCGCTCCATATTTTTTTTGAACCCCTACCTGATAGCCTTAAGTAAATTTTTTATAATCGAGCACTCTTTCTTAAAACACCCTCTAAGAGCCTCGCAATATGCTCTCTATTTATTGGGATTGCTTCAAGACTCCCTATATTTAGGGAGCCAAAATTGCTCCATATTTTGTTTAAATCCCTACCCGACAACCTTAAATAAATTATACACAATCAAGCATTCCTCCAAAAAACACCCTCTAAGAGCCTCGTCATTGCCTTCTAAAAACCCTCGAAAATCATAAGTAAACTATATATAAATCAAGAACTCCTCCTTAAAAGACCCTGTAATAGCCTCGCAATATGCCTCTCTATTTTTGTGATTGCTACTAGACTCCCTATATTTAGGAAGCCAAAACAGCTTCATATATTTTTTGGACTCCCACCTGACAACCTTAAGTGAATTATATACCATCGAGCACTCCTCCCTCAAACACCCTCTAAGAGCCTCGCAATATGCTCTCTATTTTTTAGGATTGTTACTAGACTCCTTATATTTAGGGAGCCAAAACCACTCCATATTTTATTTGAACCCCCATCCGACAACCTTAAGTAAATTATACACAATCGAGCCTGGCCATTGCCTCCCAAAAATACCTTAAAATCATAAATAAATTATATATAAATCAAGCACTCCTTCCAAAAACACCCTCTAAGATCCTTGCAATAGGCCTTTCTATTTTTGAGATTGCTACTAGACTCCCTATATTTAGGAAGCCAAAATCGCTCCATATTTTTTTTGAATGCCAACTTGACAACCTTAAGTAATTATATACAATCGAGCACTCCTCCCTAAATCACCCTCTAAGAGCCTCACAATATTCTTTCTATTTTTGGGATTGCTACTAGACTCCCTATATTTAAGGAGCCAAAACCGCTCCATATTTTTTTTGAACCCCCACCCGTCAACCTTAAATAAATTATATAAAATCGAGTCTTCCTTCTAAAAATACCCTATTAGAGCCTCGCCATTGCCTCCTTATTTTTGGGATCGCTACTAGACTCCTTATATTTGGGGAGCCAAAATTGTTCCCAAGTTCTAAAGGCTCTTACCCTATAATCATAACTAAATTATATACAATCGTCCACTTCTCCCTAAAACACACTATAAGAGCCTCGCAATATGCCCTCTATTTTTGGGATTGCTACTAGGCTCCCGATATTTAAGAAGCCAAAACCACTCTATATTTTTTTTGAACCCCCACCCGATAACCATAAGTAAATTATATACAATCGAGCATTCCTCCCAAAAACACACTCTAAAAGCCTTGCCATTGCCTCCCAAAAATACCCTAAAATCATATGTAAATTATAAATAAAGCAAGCACTCCTCCCTAAAATACCCTCTAAGAGCGTCGCAATATGCCTCTCAATTTTTTGAACTGCTACTAGACTCCCTTTATTTAGGGAGTCAAGATTGCTCCGTATTTTTCTTGAACCCCAACACGACAACCTTAAGTAAATTATATACAATCGAGCATTCCACCCAATAACACCCTCTAATAGCCTTACAATATGATCACTATTTTTGGGATTACTACTAGATTCCCTATATTTAGGGATCCAAAATTGCTCTATATTTTTTTTGAAACCCCACATGATAACATTAAGTAAATAATATACAATCGAGCACTCCTATTTAAAATACCCTCTAAGATCCTTGCAATATGCTCTATATTTTTTGGGATTACTACTAAACTCCCTATATTTAGGGAGCCAAAATAGCTACTTTTTTTTATTGTACCCCCACCCGATAACCTTAAGAGAATTGTATACAATAGAGCACTCCTCCCTAAAACACCCTTTAAGAGCCCCATAATATGCTCTCTATTTTTGGAATTACTACTAGACTCCCTATATTTAGGGAGCCAAAACCACTCCATATTATTTTGGAACCCCCACCCGATTACATTAAGTAAATTATATATAATTGAGCATTCCTTCCAAAAATACCCTCTAAGAGCATCGCCATTGCCTCCCAAAAATACCCTAAAATCATAAGTAAATTATATATAAATCAAGCACTCCTTCCTAAAACACCCTATAAAAGCCTTGCAATATGCCTTTCTAATTTTGGGATTGCTACTAGACTCTCTATATTTAGGTGGCCAAAACTGATCCATATTTTTTTTAAACACCCACCCGACAACCTTAAGTAAATTATATACAATCGAGCAGTCCTCCCTAAAATACCCTCTAGGGTGCCAAAACTGCTCCATATTTTGTTTGAACCCCCAACCGTTAACCTTATGTAAATTATTTATAATCGAGCATTCCTCCCAATAACATCCTCTAAGAGCCTCACCAATGCCTCCCAAAAACGCCCTAAAATCATAAGTAAATTATATATAAATAAAGAACTCGTCCCTAAAACACCTTCAAAGACACTCGCAATATGCCTCTCTATTTTTGGGATTCCTACTAGACTTCCTATATTTAAGGAGCCAAAACCGCTCCATATTTATTTTGAACCCCCACCCGACTACCTTAAGTAAATTATATACAATCGAGCACTCCTCCCTAACACTCTTTAAGAGCCTTGCAATATGCTCTCTATTTTTTGGGATTGCTACTAGACTTCCGATATTTACTAAGATAAAACTGCTCCATATTTTGTTTGAACCCCCACCCGACAACCTTAAGTAAATTATACACAATCGAGCATTTCTTCCAAAAACACCCTCTAAGAGCCTTGCCATTTCGTCCCAAAAATACTCTAAAATCATAAGTAAATTATATATAAATCAAGTACTCCTCCCTAAAATGCCCTTTAATAGCCTCGCAACATGACTCTCTATTTTTGGGATTGCTACTAGACTCCCTCTATTTATGGAGCCAAAACCTCTACGTATTTTTTTTAAACCCCCTTCCGACAACCTTAAGTAAATTATATCTATCGAGCACTCCTTGAAATACCCTCTAAAAGCCTCGCAATATGCTCATTATTTTTGGGATTTCTACTAGACTCTATATATTTAGGAATCCAAAACTACTCCATATTTTTTTTATACCCATACCCGACAACCTTAAGTAGATTATATATAATCGATCAATCGTCCCAAAACTATCCTCTAATAGCCTCATAATATGCTCTGTATTTTTGCGATTGCTACTAGATCCCTATATTTAGAGAGCCAAAATAGCTCCATATTTTTTTTTAACTCCCACCCGACAACCTTATGTTAATTATATACAATTCAGTACTCTTACCTAAAATACCCTATAAGAGCCTTGTAATATGCTCTTTATTTTTGGGATTACTACTAAACTCCCTATATTTAGGGAGCGAATGCCCCTTTATATTTTTTTTGAACCCCCACCCGACAACCTTAAGTAAATTATACACAATCGATCACTCCTCGATAAAACATCCTCTAAGAGCCTCACAATATTCTCTCTATTTTTTGGGAATGCTACTATACACCCCATATTTAAAATGCCAAAACTACTTCATATTTTTCTTGAACCCCCAGCCATCAACCTTAAGTAAATTATATATAATCGAGTATTTCTCTCAAAAACACCCTTTAAGAGCCTCACCAATGACTCCTTATTTTTAGGATCGCTACGAGACTCTCTATATTTGAGGAGCCAAAATCACTCCCAATTTCGCAAGGCTCCTACCCGTTAATTATAACTAAATTATATAAAATCGAGCACTCCTCCCTAAAACACACACTAAGAGCCTTGCAATATGCTCTCTATTTTTGGGATTGCTACAAGAGTCCTTATATTTAGGGAGCCAAAATTGCTTTATATTTTTTTTCAGCCCCCACCCGACAACCTTAGGTAAATTATACACAATCGAGATTTCCTCCCAAAAACACCCTCTAAAAGCTTCACCATTGCCTTCAAAAAAAACCTTAAAATCATAAGTAAATTATATATAGATCAAACACTCCTCCCTAAAATACCCTCTAAGAGCCTCGTAATATGCCTCTCTATTTTTGGGATTGCTACTAGACTCCCTATATTTAGGTGCCAAAACAGTACCATATATTTTTTAAACCCCCAGCCGACAACCTTAAGTAAATTATATATAATCGAGCATTCCTCCCAAAAACACCCTCTAATAGTCTCGCAATATGCGCTCTATTTTTGGGATTGCTACTAGACTCCATATATTTAGGGATCAAAAGCCGCTCCATATTTATTTTAAACCCCCACCCGACAACCTTAAGTTAATTATATACAATTGAGCACTCCTCCCTAAAATACCTGCTAAGAACCTCGCAATATGCTCTCAATTTTTGGGATTGCTACTAGACTCCGTATATTTAGGGATCCAAAATAGCTCCATATTTTTTTTTGAACCCCCACCCGACAACCTTAACTAAATTATATATAATCGAGCAATCCTTCCAAAAACACCCTCTAAGAGCCTCGCCATTGCCTCCCAAAAATACTCTAAAATTATAAGTAAATTATATATAAATCAAGCACTCCTTCCTAAAATACCCTCTAAGAGTCTTGCAATATGTTTTTCTATTTTTGGGATTGCTACTAGACTCCCTATATTTAGGTGGCCAAAACCGATCCATATCTTTTTTGAACGCCCACCCGACAACCATAAGTAAATTATATACAATCGAGCAGTCCACCCTAAAACACCTTCTAAGAGCCTCAAAATATGCTCTCTATTTTTAGGATTGCTTAAATGCTCTCTATTTTTGGGATTGCTGCTAGACTTCCTAGATTTAGGGAGCCAAAACTGCTCCATATTTTTTTTGAACTCCCACCCATCAACCTTAAGTAAATTATATAAAATTGCGCATTCCTCCCAGAAATACCCTCTAAGAGCCTCGCCATTGCCACCCAAAAACACCCTAAAATCATAAGTAAATTATATATAAATAAAGCACTCCTCTCTAAAATACCCTCTAAGAGCCTTGCAATATGCCTCTTTATTTTTAGAATTGCTACTAGACTCCCGATATTTAAGAAACCGAAATCGCTCAATATTTTTTTTGAAACCCTACCCGATAACCTTAAATAAATTATATACAATCAAGCACTCCTCCCTAAAATACACTTTAAGAGCCTCGTAATATGCTCTCTATATTTTGGGATTGCTACTAGACTTCCTATAGTTAGGTAGCCAAAACCGTTCCATATTTTGTTTGAACCCCCATACGACAACCTTAAGTAAATTATACACAATCAATCATTCCTCCAAAAAACACCCTCTAAGAGCTTTACCATTACCTCCCAAAAATACCCTAAAATCATAAGTAAATCATATATAAATCAAGCACTCCTCCCTAAAACCCCTTTAATAGCCTCGCATTATGCCTCTTTATTTTTTGGATTGCTACTAGACTCCCTATATTTAAGGAGCCAAAATAACTCTATATTTTTTTTGAACGCCCACCCAACAACCATAAGCCAATTATATATAATTGAGCACTCCTTAAAATACCCACTAAGAGCCTTGCAATATGCCCTCTATTTTTGGGATTGCTACTAGACTCCCTATATTTAGGGAGCCAAAACCACTAAATATTTTTTTTGAACCCCCACTCGACAACCTTAAGTAAATTATATACAATCGAGTATTCTCCTAAAAACACCCTCTAATAGCCTCATAATATACTTTTGATTTTTGGGATTGCTACTACACTCCCTATATTTATGGAGCCAAAATCACTCCATATGTTTTTTTTAACCCCACCCATCAACCTTAAGTAAATTATATACAATATAGTATTCTCCCAAAAATACACACTAAGAGCCTCGCCATTGCCCCCCAAAAACACCCTAAAATCATAAATAAATTATATATAATAAAGAACTCCTTCCTAAACACCCTTTAAGAGTCACGTAATATTCCTCTTTATTTTTGGGATTGCAAATGAACTCCCTATATTTAAAAAGCCAAAACCACTCCATATTATTTTTGAACCCTCACTCGACAACCATAAGTAAATTATTTACAATCGATCACTCCTCCCTAAAATATTATCTAAGAGTCTCGCAATATGCTCTATATTTTTGGGATTACTACTAGACTACCTATATTTATGGACCCAAAACCACCCAATATTATTTTTGAACCCCCACCCGACAACCTTAAGTGAATTATATACAATCAAGCACTCCTCTCTAAAAAACCCTTTAAAAGCCTCGGAATATACTCCCAATTTTTGGGATTGCTACTAAACTCCCTATATTTAGTTAGCCAAAATAGCTCTATATTTTTTTTAAAACCCCACGTGACAACCATAAGTAAATTATATACAATCGAGCATTCATCCCAAAAACACCCTCTAAGAGCTTCGCTATTGCCTTCTAAAAATACCCTAAAATAATAAGTAAATTATATATAAATCAAGCACTCCTACCTAAAACACCCTATAAGAGCCTCGTAATATGTCTTTCTATTTTTGGGATTGCTACTAGACTCCCTGTATTAAGGTAGCCAAAATCGCTCCATATTTTTTTTGAATGTCCATTCGACAACCTTAACTAAATTATATACAATCGAGCACTTCTCCCTAAAACACCCTATAGGAGTCTTGCAATATGCTCTATATTTTTGGGATTACTACTAGACTCTTTATATTTAGGGAGCCAAAATTGCTCCAAATTTTTTTGAAACCCCCACCGGTCAACCTTATGTAATGTATATACAATTGAGCATTCCTCCCAAAAATACCCTCTAAGAACCTCGCCATTGCCTCTCCAAAATACCCAAAAATTATAAGTAAATTATATATAAATCAAGAACTCCTCCCTAAAACACCCTCTAAGAGACTTGCAATATGCCTCTCTATTTTTAGGATAACTACTAGACTCCCTATATTTAAGGATCCAAAATAGCTCCAAATTTTCTTTGAACCCTCAGCCAATAACCTCAAGAAAATTATATATAATCGAGTGCTCCTCCCTAAAACATCGTCTAGGAACCTCACAATATGCTCTCGATTTTATAGGATTGCTATTAGACTCCATATATTTAGGGATCTAAAACCGCTTCATATCTTGTTTGAACCCCTACCCGATAACCTTAAGTAAATTATATACAATCAAGCATTCTTCCCAAAAACACCCACTAAGAGCCTTGCCATTACCTTCCAAAAATATCCTAAAATCATAATTAAATTATATATAAATCAAACACTCCTCCCTAAAACACCCTCTAAGAGCCTCATAACATGTCTCTCTATTTTTGGGATTGCTACTAGGCTCCCTATATTTTGGGAGCCAAAATCGCTCCATATTTTTTTTGAACCCCCACCCAACAATGTTAAGTAAATTATTTACAATTGAGCACTCCTCCCTATAACTTTCTCTAAGAGCCTTGCTATATGCTCTTTATTTTTGGGATTGCTACTAGACTTCCTATATTTAGGGAACCAAAACCACTCCATATTTTTTTTGAACCCCTACGCAAAAACCTTAAGTAAATTATATACAATCAAGCATTCCTTCCAAAAACACAATCTAATAGCCTCGCAATATGCTCATTATTTTTAGGATTGCTACTAGACTCTGTATATTTAGGAAGGCAAAACCAGTCGATATTTTTTTTGAACCCCGACCCTACAACCTTAAGTAAATTATGTACAATTGAGCACTCCTCCCTAAAATACCCTCTAAGAGACTCACAATATGCTCCCTATTTTTGGGATTGCTACTAGACTCCCTATATTTAGGGAGCCAAAACCGCTCTATATTTTTTTTGAACAACCACCAGACAACCTTAAGTGAATTATATACAATCGAGCACTCCTCCCAAAAACACACTCTAAGAGCCACACAATATGCTTTCTATTTTTGGGATTGTAACTAGACTCCCTTTATTTATGGAGCCAAAAACACTCCATATTTTTTTAGAACCTCACCCGAAAACCTTATGTAAATTATATACAATAGAGCATTCCTTCCAAAAATACCCACTAAGAGCCTCTCCATTGCCTCCTAAAAATACCCTAAAATCATAAGTAAATTATATATAAATCAAGCACTCCTCACTAAAATATCTTTTAAGAGCCTTGCAATATACCTTTCTATTTTTAGGATGCTACTAGACTCCCAATATTTAGGTAGCCAAAACCGCTCCATATTTTTTTTGAATGCCCACCCGACAACCTTAAGTAAATTATATATAATTAAGCACTCTTCCCTAAAACACCCTCTAAGTGCCTCGTAATATGCTCTCTATTTTTGGGATTGCTACTAGATTCCCTATATTTAGGGATCCAAAACCCCTCTATATTTTTTTTGAACCCCTACCCGTCAACCATAAGTAAATTATATATAATCAAGCATTTATTCCAAAAATACGCTATCAGAGTCTCGCCATTGCCTAATTATTTTTGGGATCGCTACAAGACTCCCTATATTTGGGGAGCCAAAATCGTTTCCAATTTCTCAAGGATCCCACCCGATAGTCATAACTAAATTATATATAATCGAGCACTCCTCTCTAAAACACTTTCTAAGAGCCTCACAATATGGTCTCTATTTTTGGGATTGCTACTAGACTCCCTATATTTAGCGAACAAAAACTGCTCTATATTTTATTTGAACCCCCACCCAACAACCTTAAGTAAATTATATATAATCGAGCATTCTTCCTAAAAACACCCTCTAAGAGTCTTGCCATTTGTCTTCAAAAAACTCTTTAAAATCATAAGTAAATTATATATTAATCAAGTACTCCTTCCTAAAATACCCTCAAAGAGCTTCACAATATATTTCTTTATTTTTGGGATTACTACTAGACTACCTATATTTAAGGAGCTAAAACTGCTCCATATTTTTTTTGAACCCCAACCCGACAACCTTAAGTAAATTATATACAATTGAGCACTCCTCCAAAAAACATCTTCTAAAAGCCTTGTAATAAGCTCTTAATTTTTTTGGATTGCTACCAGACTCTTTATATTTAGGGAGCCAAAACCGCACTATTTTTTATTTTTATCCCTACCTGATAACATTAAGTAAATTATACATAATCGAGCATTCCTCCCAAAAATACCATCTAAGAACCTTGCCTTTGAATCCCAAAAACACCCTAAAATCATTTGTAAATTATATATAAATCAAGAACTTCTCCCTAAAACATGCTCAAAGGGCCTCATAACATGCCTCTCTATTTTTGGGATTGCTATTGGACTCCCTATATTTAGGGTGCCAAAATCGCTCCATATTTTTTTTGAATCCCCACCCGACAACCTTAAATAAATTATATACAATCGAGCACTCCCTAAAACACCCTCTAAGAGCTTTGCAATATACTCTCTATATTTATGATTACTATTAAACTCCCTATATTTAGGGAGCCAAAATCAGTCCATATTTTTTTTAAACCCCCACCCGACAAACTTAAGTAAATTATATACAATCGAGCATTCCTCCCTTAAATACCCTCTAAGAGCCTCATAATATTCTCTCTATTTTTTGGATTGCTATTAGACTCCCTATATTTAGGGAGCCAAAACCACTCCATATTTTTTTTGAACCCTTACCCGACAACCTTAAGTAAATTATATACAACCAAGCACTCATCCCTTAAATACCCTCTAAGAGCCTCATAATATTCTCTCAATTTTTGGGATTGCTACTAGACTCCCTATATTTAGGGAGCCAAAATTGCTAAATATTTTTTTTGAACGCCCACCTGACAACCTTAAGTGAATTATATACCATCGAGTACTCCTTCCTAAAATACCCTCTAAGAGCCTCGTAATATGCTCTCTATTTTTAAGATTGCTACTAGACTCCCTATATTTAGGGAGCCAAAACCACTCCATATTATTTTTAACCCCCACCCGATAACATTAAGTAAATTATATATAATCAAGAATTTCTCCTAAAAACACCCTCTAAGAGCCTTACTATTGCGTCCCAAAAATACCCTAAAATAATAAATAAATTATATATAAATCAAGTACTCCTCCCTCAAATGCCCTCTATGAGTTTCGCAATATGTCTTTCTATTTTTAGGATTGCTACTAGACTCCCTATATTTAGGTAGCCAAAATCGCTCTATATTTTTTTTAAATGCCTACCCAATAACCTTAAGTAAATTATATACAATCGAGCACTCCTCCATAAAATACCCTCTAAGAGCCTTGAAATATTCTCTCTATTTTTGGGATTGCTATTAGACTCCCTATATTTAAGGAGCCAAAACCGCTCTATATTCTTTTTAAACCCCCACCCGTTAACCTTAAGTAAATTATATACAATCGAGCATTCCTCCCAAAAATATCCTATAAGAGCCTCACTATTGCTTGATTATTTTTGGGATCACTACTATACTCCCAATATTTGGGGAGCCAAAATCGCTCCTAATTTCTCAAGGCTCCCACCCGATAATCATAACTAAATTATATACAATCGAGCACCCCTCCCTAAAATACACTTTAAGATCCTCACAATATGCTCTCTATTTTTTGGGATTGCTACTAGACTCCCTATATTTAGGGAGACAAAATCGCTCCATATTTTTTTTAACCCCAACCTAATAACCTTATATAAATTATATACAATCGAGTATTTCTCCCAAAAACATCCTCTAAATCAAGCACTCCTCCCTAAAACACCCTCTAAGAGCCTCGCAATATACCTCTATATTTTTGAGATTGCTACTAGACTCCTCCTAATATTTAAGGAGCCAAAACCGCTCCATATTTTTTTTGAACCCCCACCCGACAACCTTAAATAAATTATATACAATCGAGAATTCCTCCCAAGAATATCCTCTAAAAGTCTCGCAATAAGCCCTCTATTTTTGGGATTGCTACTAGACTACCTATATTTAGCAATCCAAAACCATTCCATATTCTTTTTGAACCCCCTCCCGATAATCTTAAGTAAATTATATATAATCAAGTACTCCTCCCTATAATACTCTCTAAGAGCCTCGTAATATTCTCTTTTTTTTTGGGATTGCTACTAGACTCTCAATATTTAGGTAGCCAAAACCGTTCCATATTTTTTTGAACCCCGACCCGATAACCTTAAATGAATTATATACAATCGAGCACTCCTGCCTAAAACACCCTCTAAGAGCATTGTAATATGCTCTCTATTTTTAGGATTGCCACTAGACTCCCTATATTTAAGGAACAAAAACCACTATATATTTTTTTTGAACCCCCACCAAACAACCTTCTGTAAATTATATAAAATCGAGCATTCCTCTCAAAAACACCATAAAATTATTAGTAAATTATATATAAATCAACTAATCCTTGCTAAAACACCCTCTAAGAGCCTCGCAATATGCCTTACTATTTTTAGAATTGCTACTAGACTCCCTATATTTAAGTAGCCAAAACTGATCCATTTTTTTTTTTGAATGCCCACCCGACAATCTTAAGTAAATTATATACAATCGAGTAGTCCTCCATAAAACACCTCTAAGAGACTCGCAATATGCTCTCTATTTTTTAGATTACTATTAGACTCCTTATATTTAGGGAGCCAAAACCGCTCTATATTTTTTTTAAACTCCTACCCGTTAACCTTAAGTAAATTATATATAATCGAGCATTTATCCCAAAAACACCCTATATGAGCCTCGCCATTGCCTCCATATTTTTATGATCACTATTAGAATCCCTATATTTAGGGAACCAAAACCGCTCTATATTTTTTTGAACCCCCACCCGATAACCTTAAGTAAATTATATACAATCGAGTATTCCTCCCTAAAACACCCTCTAAGAGTCTTGTAATTTGCTCTCTATTTTTTAGGATTGCTACTAGACTCCCTATATTTATGGAGCCAAAACCGCTCCATATTTTTTTTAACCCCCACCCGACAACCTTAAGTAAATTATACATAATCGAGCATTCCTCCTAAAAATACCCTCTAAGAGCCTCGTCATTGCCTTCAAAAAATACCCTAAAATCATAAGTAAATTATATATAAATCAAGCACTCCTACCTAAGATGCCTTCTAAGAGCCTCGCAACATGCCTCTCTATTTTGGGATTGCTACTAGACTCCCTATATTTAGGGAGCCAGAACCGGTCAATATTTTTTTTGAACCCCCACCTGATAAACTTTAGTAAATTATATAAAATTAAGCACTTCTCCCTAAAACACCCTCTAAAAGCCTGATATTATATCATATATTTTGGAGATTGCTATTTGACTCCCTATATTTTAAGAGCCAAAATTGGTCCATATACAGTCGAGCATTCCTCCCAAAAACACCCTCTAATAGCCTCACAATATGCTCTCTATTTTTTGGATTGCAACTAGACTCTCTATATTTAGGGAGCCAAAACCGCTCCATAATTTTTTTGAACCACCACTGGACAATCTTTAGTAAATTGTATATAATCAAGCATTCCTCCTAAAAACACCCTCTAAGAGCCTCGCAATATCCCTCTATATTTTTGGGATTGCTACCAAACTCCCCATATTTAGAGAACCAAAACCACTCTATATTTTTTTTTTAATGCCCACCTGACAACCGTCAATAAATTATATACAATCGAGCAATCTTCCCTAAAACACCCTCTAAGAGCCATGTAATATGCTCTTTGTTTTTGGGATTGCAACTAGACTCATTAAATTTAGGGGGCCAAAACAATTCCATATAAATTTAGGGTACCAAAACCATTCCTAAAACACCCTCTAAGAGCATCACCATTGCCTCCCAAAAACACCCTAAAATCATAGGTAAATTGTATATAAATCAAACACTCCTCCCTAATATACCCTCTATATATCTCGTAATATGCCTCTCTATTTTTGGGATTGCTACTAGACTCTCTATATTTAGGGAGTCAAAACCGCTTTATATTTTTTTTGAACTCCCACCCGACAACCTTAACTAAATTACATTCAATCGAGAATTCCTACCAAAAATACCCTCTAATAGCCTTATAATATGCTCTCTATTTTTGGGATTGCTACTAGACTGACTCCCTATATTTAGGGAGCCAAAATTGCTCTATATTTTTTTTGAATCCCTACCCGACAATCTTATGTAAATTATATATAATCGAGCACTCCTCCCAAAAACACCATCTAATAACCTCGCAATATGCTCTCTGTTTTTAGGATTGCTACTAGATACCCTATTTTTAGGAAGAAAAAACTGCTCCATATTTTTTTTAAACCCCCACCCGATAACCATAAGTAAATTATATACAATCGAGCACTCCTGCCTAAAATACCTTCTAAGAGCCTTGCAATATACTCTCTATTTTTGGGATTGCTACTAGACTCCCTATATTTAGGGAGCCAAAATCACTCTATATTTTTTTTGAACCCCCATCGAAAAACCTTAAGTGAAATATATACAATCGAGCACTACTCCTAAAACACCCTCTAAGAGCCTCACAATATGCAATCTATTTTTGGGATTGCTACTAGACTCCCTATATTTAGGAAGCCAAAATTGGTCCATATTTTCTTTGAACCCCCACCCATCAACCTTAAGTAAATTATATACAATCGAGAGTTCAACCCAAAAACACCTTATATCATCCCATTGCCTTTTTATTTTTGGGATCTCTACTAAACTCCCTATATTTGGGGAGCCAAAATTGCTCATAATTTCTCAAGGCTCTTATATTATAATCATAACTAAATTATATACAATCGAGCACTCTTCCCTTAAATACTTTCTAAGAGCCTCGCAATATGCTATCTATTTTTGGGATTGCTACTAGACTTCCTATATTTACGGAGCCAAAATCAATCTATAATTTTTTTGAACCCACACCCGATAACCTTTACTAAATTATATATAATCGAGCGATCCCCCAAAAAATAGCCTCTCAGAGCCTCACCATTGCCTCCTAAAAATACCATAAAATCATAAGTAAATTATATAGAAATCAAGCACTCCTTCCTAAAATATCCCCTTAGAGCCTCACAATATGTCTCTCCATTTTTAGGATTGCTACTAGACTTCCTATATTAAAGGAGCAAAAACCGCTTCATATTTTTTTTAAACCCCCACCCGACAATCTTAAGTAAATTAAATACAATCGAGCACTTCTTCTTAAAATACTCTCTAAGAGCCTCATAATATGCTCTCTATTTTTTTGGAATTGATACTAGTCCCCTTATATTTAGGGAGTCAAAACCGCTCTTTAATTTATTTAAACCGCCACCCGATAATCTTAAGTAAGTTATATACAATCGAGCATTCTTCCTAAAAATACCCTCTAAGAGCCTCGCTATTGCCTCCCAAAAACACTCATAAATCATAAGTAAATTATATATAGATCAAGCACTCCTTCCTAAAACACTCTTTAAGAGCCTCGCAATATGCCTCTCTATTTTTGGGATTTCTTCTAGACCCCCAATATTTAGAGAGTTAAAACCGCTCCATATTTATTTTTAACCCCTACCCGACAACCTTAAGTAAATTATATACAACAAGCAATCTTTCCTAAAATACCTACTAAAAACCAAATATGCTCTTTATTTTTGGGATTCATACGAGACTCCCTATATTTAGGGAGCCAAAACCCCTTTATATTTTTTTTGAACCCCAACCCAACAACCTTAAGTAAATTACAAACAATCGAGCATTTCTTTTAAAAACACCCTCTAATAGCCTCACAATATACTCTTTATTTCTGGGATTACTACTAGACTCTATATATTTAGAGAGCCACAAAACCGCTCCATATTTTTTTTGAACCCCCACGCGACAACCTTATGTAAATTATATACAATTGAGAACTCCTCCCTAAAACACCCTCTAAGAGCCTTGTTATACTCTTTATTTTTGCGATTGCTACTAGGCTCCCTATATTTAGGGAGCAAAAACTGCCCCATATTTTTTTTAAACCACCACTCGATAACCTTAAGTGAATTATATACAATCGAGCACTCCTCCCTAAAACACCCTCTAAAAGACTCACAATATGCTCTCTATGTTTAGGATTGTAAATTATATACAATCGAGCATTTCGCCCAAAAACATCCTCTAAAAGCCTGCCATTGTCTCTCAAAAATACCCTAAAATCATAAGAAAATTATATATAAATCAAGCATTCCTTTTTTTCCTATACCCTCTAAGATACTTGCAATATGCATTTCTATTTTTGGGATTGCTACTTGACTCCCTATATTTAGGGAGCTAAAACAGCTCTATATTTTTTTTTAATGCCTACCCGACAACCTTAAGTAAATTATATACAATTGAGCACTCCTTTCTAAAATACCCTCTAAGAGCCTGGTAATATGCTCTCTATTTTTTGGATTACTACTAGACTCCCTATATTTAGCGAGCCAAAACTACTTCATATTTTTTTTGAACCCCCACCTATCAGCTTTTAGTAAATTATATACAATCGAGCATTCATCCCAAAAACACCCTCTAAGAACCTCGCTATTGCCTCCAAAAAACACCCAAAAATCAAAAGTAAATTATATATTAATCAAGAACTCCTCCCTAAAACTCCCTATAAGAGCCTCAGAATATGACTCTCTATTTTGAGGATTGCTACTAGACTCCCTATATTTAAAGAGCCAAAATTGCTCTATATTTTTTTTAAACCCCTACTCGATAACCTTAAGTAAATTATATACAATTTAGCACTCCTCCGTAAAACATCCTCTAAGAGCCTCGCAATATGCTCTCTATTTTATGGGATTGCAACTAGACTCCCTATATTTAGGGAGCCAAAACTACTCCAGATTTTGTTTGAACCCCAACCAGACAACCTTAAGTAAATTATATACAATCGAGCATTCCTCCCCAAAATATCCTCTAAGAGCCTCACCATTGCCTCCAAAAAATATCATAAAATCATAAGTAAATAATATATAAATCAAGCACTTCTTCGTATAACACCCCTTAAGAGCCTTGTAACATGCCTCTATTTTTGGGATTGCTACTATACTCTCTATATTTAGGGAACCAAAATTGCCCATATTTTTTTTGAACTAGCTCCCGACAATCATAAGTAAATTATATACAATCAAGCACTCCTTCCTAAAATCCCCTATAAGAGCCTCATAATATGCTTTCTATTTTTGGGATTGCTACTAGACTTCCTATATTTAGGGAGCCAAAAGCGCTCCATATTTTTTTTGAACCAGTACCCGACAATATTAAGTAAATTATATACAATCAAGCATTCCTCCCAAAAACACCATCTAATAGCCTAGCAATATGGTCTCTATTTTTGGGATTCCTACTAGACTCCCTATATTTAAAGAGGCAAAACCGCTCTCTATATTTTTTAAATCCCTACTAGATAACCTTAAGTAAATAATATATAAACGAGCACTCCTCCTAAAAATACCCTCTAAAAGCCTTACATTATGCTCTCTATTTTTGGAATTGTTACTAGACTCCCTATATTTAGGGAGCCAAAACCGCTCTATATTTTTTTTTAACCTGTACCGGACAATCTTAAGTTAATTATATACAATCGAGCACTCCTCCTTAAAACACCCTCTAAGAGCCTCGTAATATGCTCTTTATTTTTAGGATTGCTACTAGGCTCCTTATATTTATAGAGCCAAAACTATTCCATTTTTTTTTTGAACCCCTACCGAACAACCTTAAGTAAATTATATACAATCGAGCATTTCTTCCAAAAACACCCACTAAAAGCCTCGCAATTGTCTCCCAAAAACACCCTAAAATCATAAGTAAATTATATATAAATCAAGCACTCCTACCTAAAACACCCTCTAAGAGTCTAGCCATATGCCTTTTAATTTTTGGGATTGTTACTAGACTCCCTATATTCAGGTATCCAAAGCCACTCCATATATTTTTTGAACTCCCACCTGACAATCTTAAGTAAATTATATACAATCGAACACTCCTACCTAAAACACCTTGTAAGAGCTTTACAATATGCTCTCTATTTCTGGGATTACTACTAGACTCTCTATATTTAGGGAGCCAAAACCACTCCATTTTTTTTTTGAACCACGATCGACAACCTAAAGAAAATTTTATACAATTGAGCATTCCTCCCAAAAACACCCTCTAATAGCCTCGTAATATGCTCGATATTTTTTGGATTGCTACTAGACTCCCTATTTTTAGGGAACTAAAACTGCTCCATATTTTTTTTGAACGCCTACCCGACAACTTTAAGTAAATTATATATAATCAAGCACTTCATCCTAAAATACCCTCTAAGATCCTCGTAATGTGCTCTCTATTTTTGGGATTGCTACTAGACTCCTTATATTTAGGAAGCCAAAACAGCTCCATATTTTTTTTGAACCCCAACCCGACAACTTTAAGTGAAATATATACAATTAAGCATTCTTCCTAAAACACCCTCTAATAGCCTCACTATTTCCTACCAAAAATACCCTAAAATCATATATAAATTATATATAAATCAAGCACTCATCCCTAAAATACCCTCTAAGAGCTTCGTAATATTCTCTTTTTGAACCCCACCCATTAACCATAAGTAAATTATATATAATCGAGCATTCCTTCCAAAAACACCATCTAAGAGCCTTGCCATTTCCTTTTTATTTTTGGGATCACAACTATACTCCCTATATTTGGGGTGCCAAAATTGCTCCAAATTTTTCAAGACTCCTACCCGATAATTATAACTAAATTATATACAATCAAGCACCCCTCCATAAAAAACACTTTAAGAGCCTTGCAATGTGCTCTCTATTTTTGGGATTGCTACTAGACTCCTTATATTTAGGGAGATAAAACTGCCCCATATATTGTTTTTTAACCCTAATCCGATAACCTTAAGTAAATTATATACAATCGAGCATTCCTCCCAAAAACACCCAATAAAAGCCTCACTATTGTCTCCCAAAAATATCCTAAAATTATAAGAAAATTATATATAAATCAAGTACTCCTTCCTAAAACACCCTCTAAGAGCCTTGCAATATGCCTCTCTATTTTTGGGATTGTTATAAGACTCCCTATATTTACGAAGCCAAAATCGCTCAATATTATTTTTGAACCCCCACCCGACATCCTTAAGTAAATTATATAAAATCGACCACTCCTTCCTAGAATTCCCTCTAAGAGCCTCGTAATATGCTGTCTATTTTTGGGATTGCTACTAGACTCCCTATATTTAGGGAGCTAAAACTGCTCCATATTTTTTTTGAACCCCTACCCGATACCCTTAAGTGAATAATATACAATCGAGCACTCCTCCCTAAAACACCCTCTAAGAGACTTGTAATATGCTATCTAATTTTTGGATTACTACTAGACTCCATATATTTAGGGAGCCAAAACTGCTCCATATTCTTTTTGAATCCCCTCCTGGTAACCTTAAGTAAATTATATATAATCGAGTATTCCTCCCAAAAACATCCTCTAAGAGCCTCACCATTACCTCCCAAAAACACCCTAAAATCATAAGTAAATTATATATAAATAAAGTACTCCTCCCTAAAACACCCTCTAAGAGACTCGCAATATGCCTTTCAATTTTTGGGATTGGTACTAGACTCCCTATATTTAGGTGGCCAAAACAAATCCATATGGTTTTTGAACACCCACTCGATAATCTTAAGCAAATTATATACAATCAAGAAGTCCTTTCTAAAACACCCTCTAAGAGCCTTGCAATATGCTCTTTATTTTTGGGATTGCTACTAGACTCCCTATATTTAGGGATCAAAAACCGTGCCATATTTAATTTGAAACCCCACCCATCAACCTTATGTAAATTATATACCATCGAGCATTTCTCCCAAAAACACCCTCTAAGAGCCTCACCATTGCCTTTCAAAAAAAGCCTAAAATCATAAATAAATTATATATAAATAAAGCACTCCTCTCTAAAACACCCTCTAAGAGCCTCGTTATATGCCACTCTATTTTTGGGATTACTACTAGGCTCTCTATATTTCAGGAGCCAAAATCGCTCCATATTTTTTTTGAACCTCCACCCGATAACTTAAGTAAATTATAAATAATCGAGCACTCTTCTCTAAAATACCCTCAAAGAGCCTCGCAATATGCTCGCTGTTTTTTAGGATTGCTACTAGACTTCCTATATTTTGGAAACAAAAACCGCTCTATATTTTTTTTTAACCCACACTCGACAACCTTAAGTAAATTATATACAATCAAGTATTTCTCCAAAAAACACCCTCTAACAGCCTCGCCATTGCCTCCCAAAAACACCCTAAAATCATAAGTAAATTATATATAAATCTAGCACTCCTCCCTAAAGCACCCACTAAGAGCTTCGCAACATGCCTCTTTATTTTTGGGATTGCTACTAGATTCCCTATATTTAGAGAACCAAATTACTCAATATTTTTTTTGAACCCCCACCCCATAACCTTAAGTAAATTATATACAATCGAGCACTCCTCCCTAAAACACCCTCTAAGAGACTTGTAATATACTTTCTATTTTGGGGATTGCTACTAGACACCCTATATTTAGGGAGCCAAAATAGCTCCATATATTTTTTGAAACCCCATCCGATAACCTTATGTAAATTATATATAGTCGAGCATTCCTCCCAAAAATACCCTCTAATAGTCTCGCAATATTCACTCTATCTTTGGGATTACTACTAGACTCCCTATATTTAGGGAGCCAAAACCGCTCCATAATTTTTTTGAACTCCCACCCGGCAACCTTAAGTAAATTATATACAATCGAGCATTCCTCCCAAAAACACCCTCTAAGAGCCACACAACATGCCTCTCTATTTTTTGGATTGCTACCAGACTCCCTATATATAGAGAACCAAAATAGCTCCATATTTTTTTTAAATGCCCACCCGACAACCTTTAGTAAATTATATACAATCGAGCACTCCTTCCTAAAACACCCTCTTAGAGCCTCACAATATACTCTATATTTTTGGGATTGCTACTAGACTCCCTATATTTAGGGAGCCAAAACCGTTCCATATTTTTTATAAATGCCTACCCGTCAACCTTAAGTAAATTATATACAATCGAGTATTCCTCCCAAAAATACCTTATAAGAGCTTCACCATTGCATCCATTTTTTTAGGATTGCTACTAGGCTTTCTAAATTTGGGGAGCAAAAATCGCTCCCAATTTCTCAAGGCACTAACCACGATAATCACAACTAAATTATATCCAATCGAGCACTCCTCCCTAAAACACCCTTTAAATGCCTCGTAATATACTCTCTACTTTTGGGATTACTACTAGACTCCCTATATTTAGGGAGCCAAAACCACTCCATATTTCTTTTGAACCCCCACCCGACAACCATAAGTAAATTATATACAATCGAGCATTCTTCCTAAAAACACCCTCTTAAAACCTTGCCATTGCCTCCCAAAAATACCCTAAAATAATAAATAAATTATATATATATCAAGCAATCCTCTCTAAAATACACTCTAAGAGCCTCCCAATATGCCTCTCTATTTTTGTGATTGCTACTAGACTCCCTATATTTAAGGAGTCAAAATCACTCTATATTTTTTTTGAACCCCACACGACAACCTTAAGTAAATTATATACAATCGAGCATTTCTCCTAAAAACACCCTCTATTAGCGTCAAAATATGCTCTCTATTTTTGGGATTGCTACTAGACTCCCTATATTTAGGGTGCCAAAACCGCTCCATAATTTTTTAGACCCCCACCCGACAACCATAAGTAAATTATATACAATCGATCAGTCCTCCTAAAAATACCCTCTAAAAGCCTCGTCATTGTCTCCCAAAATAACCCTAAAATCATAAGTAAATTATATATAAATCAAGCACTCCTACCTAAAACACCCTATAAGAGCCTTGTATTATGTCTTTCTATTTTTGGGATTGCAACTAGATTCCCTATATTTAGGTAGCCAAAACCACTCTATATTTTTTTTGAATGCCTACCCGATAACCTTAAGTAAATTATATAAAATCGAGCACTCCTCCCCAAAATACCCTCTAAAAGCCTCATATTATGCTCTCTATTTTAGGATTTCTATTAGACTCCCTATATTTAGAGAGCCAAAATTGTTCCATATTTTTCTTGAACCCCCACCCGTCAACCTTAAGTAAATTATACATAATCGAGCATTCCTCCCAAAAACACACTTTAAGAGCCTTGCTATTTCCTCCCAAAAATACCCAAAATCATAAGTAAATTATATATAAATAAAGCACACATCCTTAAAACAACATATAAGAGCCTCACGATATTCCTCTCTATTTTTTGGATTTCTACTAGACTCTCTATATTTAATGAGTCAAAAACATTCCATTTTTTTTTTTGAACCCCCACCCGACAACCTTAAGTAAATTATACACAATTGAGCACTCCTTCCTAAACTACCCTCTAAGAGCCTTGCAATATACTCTCTATTTTTAGGATTGCTACTAGACTCACTATATTTAGGGAGGCAAAACTATTCTATATTTTGTTTGAACCCCTACCCAATAACTTTAAGTAAATTATACATAATCGAGAATTCCTCCAAAAAATACCCTATAAGAGCCTCGCCATTGCCTCCCAAAAATACCCTAAAATCATAAGTAAATTATATATAAATCAAGAACTCCTCCCTAAAACACCCTCTATAAGCCTCGCAACATGCCTCTCTATTTTTGGAATTGCTACTAGACTTTCTATATTTAGAGAGCCAAAATCGCTCTATATTTTTTTGAATCCCCACCCGATAACCATAAGTATATTATATACAATTGAGAACTTCTTCCTAAAACACCCTCTAGGAGCCTTGCAATATGCTTTCTATTTTTTGGATTGCTACTAGACTCCTTATATTTAGGAAGTCAAAACCGCTCTATAATTTTTTTGAACTCCCACCCAACTACCTTATGTAAATTATATACAATCGAGCATTCCTCCCAAAAACACTAACTAATAGCCTCGTAATATGCTCTGTATTTTGGAGATTGCTACTAGACTACCTTTATTTAGGGAGGCAAAACTGCTCCATATTTTTTTTGAACCCCCACCCGATAATCTTAAATAAATTATATACAATCGAGCACTCCTCTCTAAAATACCCTCTAATAGCCTCACAATATACTCTTAATTTTTGGGATTGCTACTAGACACCCTATATTTAGGGAGCCAAAACCACTCCATATTTTTTTTAAACCCCCACCGAACAACCTAATATGAATTATATAAATCGAGCACTCCTCCCAAAAATACCCTCTAAGAGCTTTGTAATATGCTCTCTATTTTTGGGATTGCTACTAATCTTCCTATATTTATGGAGCCAAAATCGCTCTATATTTTTTTTGAACCCACACCCGACTACCTTAATTAAATTATATACAATCGAGCATTCCTCCCAAAAACAACCTCTAAGAACCTCGCCATCGCCTCCCAAAAATACCCATAAATTATAAATAAATTATTTATAAAGCAATCACTCCTCCCTAAAACACCCTCTAAAAGCCTTGCAATATGCCTTTCTATTTTTGGGATTGCTACTAGACTCTCAATATTTAGGCTGCCAAAACCACTCCATATTTTTTTTAGATGCCTACCTAATAACCTTAAGTAAATTATATACAATCGAGCACTCCACCCTAAAACACCCTCTAAGAGCCTCACAATATGCTCTCTATTTTTGGGATTGCTACCGGATTTCCTATATTTAGGGAGCTAAAACCGCTCTATATTTGTTTTGAACCCCCACCCATCAGACTTAAGTAAATTATATACAATCGGGCATTCCTCCCAAAAACACCTTATATGTGTCTCGCTATTGCCTCCTTATTTTTGGGATCGCTACTAGACTCCCTATATTAGGGAAGCAAAAATCGCTCCCAATATCTCAAGGCACCTACCCGATAATCATAACTATATTATATACAATCGAGCACTCTTTCCTATAACAATTTCTATGAGACTTTCAATATGCTATCTATTTTTAGGATTTCTACTAGACTCCCTATATTTAGGGAGCCAAAACCACCTAATATTTTTTTTGAACCCCCACCCAACAACCTTTAGTAAATTATATATAATCGAGCATTCCTCCCAAAAATACCCTCTAAAACCCTCATCATTGCCTCCTAAAAATACCATAAAATTATAAGTAAATTCTATATAAATCAAATACTCCTCCCTAAAATACCCTTTAAGAGCCTCGCAATATGCCTTTCTATTTTTTTGATTGCTACTAGACTCCCTATATTGAAGGAGCCAAAACCGCTCCATATTTTTTTTGAACCCCTACCCGATAACCTTAAGTAAATTATATACAATCAAGCACTTCTCCCTAAAACACTCTCTAAGTGCCTCGCAATATGCTCTCTATTATTTGGGATTGCTACTAGACTCTCTATATTTAAAGAGCTAAAATCACACCTAATTTTTTTTTAACCCACACCCAACAACTTTAAGTAAATTATACACAATCGAGTATTCCTCCTAAAAACAACCTCTAAGAGCCTCGCCATTGCCACCCATAAACACACTAAAATCATATGAAAATTATATATAAATCAAGCACTCCTTCCTAAAACACTCTTTAAGAGCCTTGCAATATACCTCTCTATTTTTGGGATTGCTACCAAAAGTCCCTATATTTAGGAAGCCAAAAAGCTCTATAGATTTTTTGAACCCCTACCCAACAACCTTGAGTAAATTATATACAATCGAGCACTCCTCCTTAAAATAACCTCTAAGTGCCTTATATGCTCCCTATTTTTGGGATTGTTACTAAACTCTCTTTATTCAGGGAGCCAAAACCGTTCAATATTTTTTTTAAACATGACCCGACAACCTTAAGTAAATTATATACAATCGAGCGTTTCTACTAAAAACACCCTCTAATAGCCTCGTAATATGCTCTCTATTTTTGGGATTGTTACTACACTCCTTATATTTAAGAAGCCAAAACCACTCTATATTGTTTTTGAACCCCCACCCGACAACCTTATGAAAATTATATACAATCAAGCACTCCTCCCTAAAACACCCTTTAAGAGCCTCGCAATATACTCTCTATTTTTTTAGGATTGCTACTAGACTCCCTGTATTTACGGAGCCAAAATCGTCCTATATTTTTTTTGTACCCCCATACGACAACCTTAAATGAATTATATATAACCGAGTACTTCTTTCTAAAATACCCTAAAAAAGACTCATAATATGGTCTCTATTTTTGGGATTGTTACTAGACTCCCTATATTTAGGGAGCCAAAACCACTCCATATTTTTTTTAAGTTCCCACCCGATAACCTTAAGTAAATTATATACGATTGAGCATTCCTCCCAAAAATACCCTCTAAGAGGTTCACTATTGCCTCCGAAAAATACCCTAAAATCATAAGTAAATTATATATAAATCAAGCACTCCTTCCTAAAACACCCTCTAAGACACTCGCAATATGCCTTTCTATTTTTGGGATTGCTACTAGACTCCTTATATTTAGGAAGCCAAAACCACTATATATTTTTTTTGAATGACCACCCGACAACCTTAAGTAAATTATATATAATTGAGGACTCCTTCTAAAAACAAACTCTAAGAGCCTAGTAATATGCTTTCTATTTTTGGGATTGCTACTAGACTCCCTATATTTAGGGAGCCAAAACTGCTCCATATTTTTTTTAAACCCCTACCCGACAACCTAAGTAAATTATATATAATCGAGCATTCATCCCAAATACACCCTCTAAGACCCTCGCCATTACCTTCAAAAAATATCCTAAAATCATAAGTAAATTATATATAAATCATATACTCCTCCCTAAAACACCCTATAAGAGCCTCGCAATCGGCCTTTCTATTTTTGGGATTGTACCTAGACTCCCTATATTTAGATAGCCAAAACCGCTTTATATTTTTTTTGAATACCCACCCGACAACCTTAAATAAATTATATACAATCGAGTACTCCTCCCTAAAATACCCTCTAAAAGTCTTGCAATATGCTCTCTTTTTTCGGAATAGATACTAGACTCCCTATATTTAGGGAGCCAAAATTGCTCTATATTTTTTTTGAACCCCTACCAATCAACCTTATGTAAATTATATACAATCGAGCATTTCTCCCAAAAACACCCTCTAAGAGCCTCGCCATTGCCTCCCAAAAACACCCAAAAATCATAAGTAAATTATATATAAATCAATCACTCCTTCCTATAACACCCTATAAGAGCCTCGCAATATGCCTCTCTATTTTTAGGATTGCTACTAGACTCCCTATATTTAATGAGCCAAAACAGCTCAATATTTTTTTTGAACCCCTACCCGACAACGTTAAGTAATTTATATACAATTGTGCACTCCTTCCTAAAACACCCTCTAAGAGCCTCGCAATATGCTATCTATTTTTTGGGATTCCTACTAGACACCCTATAATTAGGGAGCCAAAACTGCTCTATATTTCGTTTGAACCTACTCCCAACAACCATAAATTATACACAATCGAACATTCCACCCAAAAACACTCTCTAAGAGCCTCGCCATTGCCTCCCAAAAATACCTTAAAATCATAAATAAATTATATATAAATCAAACACTCTTTTCTAAAACACCCTCTAAGAGCCTCACAACATGCCCCTTTATTTTTGGGATTGCAACGAGACTCCCTATATTTAGGGAGACAAAATCGCTTTATATTTTTTTTGAATCCCCACCCGACAACTATAAATAAATTATATATAATCGAGAACTCCTCCCTAAAATACCCTCTAAAAGCCTCACAATATGTTCTCTATTTTTTGGATTGCTACTAGACTCCCTATATTTAGGAATCCAAAACCGCTCCATATTTTTTTAAAACCCCCACCCGACAATCTTAAATAAATTATATACAATCGAGCATTTCTCCTAATAACATCATTTAATAGTCTCGCAATATGCTCCCTATTTTTAGGATTTCTAATAGATTTTCTATATTTATGAAGGCAAAACTAATCCATTTTTATTTTGAACCCCCACCTGACAACCTTAAGTAAATTAAATACAATCGAGCACTCTTTCCTAAAATACCCTCTAAGAGCCTAGCAGTATGATATCTATCTTTGGGATTGCTACTAGTTTCCCTATATTTAGGGAGTCAAAACCGCCCCATATTTTTTTTGAACCCCCATCAACCAACCTTAAGTTAATTTTATACAATCCAGTACTTCTCCCTAAAACACCATCTAAGAACCTTGTAATATGTTCTTTTTTTTTTGTGATCGCTACATGTCTCCCTAAATTTATGGAGCCAAAATCGCTCCATATTATTTTTTAACCCCCATACGATAACCTTAAGTAAATTATATATAATGTAGCATTCCTCTTAAAAACACCCTCTGTATGACTCACCATTGCCTTCCAAAAATATCCTAAATTCATAAGTAAATTATATATAAATCAAGCACTTCTCTTTAAAACACCCTCTAAGAATCTCGCAATATGCCTTTCTATTTTTAGGATTGCTACTAGACTTTATATATTTAGGTAGCCAAAATCGCTCCATATTTTTTTTGAATGCCCACCCGACAGTCTTAAGTAAATTATATACAATCGAGCACTCCTCCCTAAAACACCCTCTAAAAGCTTCTCAATATACTTTCTATTGTTGGGATTGTAACTAGACTCTATATATTTAGGGAGCCAAAACCGCTCCATAATTTTTTTGAACCCCCACCAGTCAACCTTAAGTTAATTATATACAATCGAGTATTCCTCCCAAAAACACCTTATATGAGCCTTGCCATTGCCTTCTTATTTTTAGGATCACTACTAGACTCCCTATATTTGGGGAACCAAAATCGCTCCCAATTTAACAAGACTCGCACCCGATAATCATAACAAAATTATATACAATCGAGCGCATCTCCCTAAAATACTTTCTAAGAGCCTCATAATATACTCCCTATTTTTTGGATTGCTACTATACTCCCTATAATTAGGGAGCCAAAAACACTCTATATTTTTTTTGAACCCCCACCGGACAACCTTTAGTAAATTATATATATTCGAGCATTTCTCCCAAAAAAACCCTCTAAGAGCCTCGCCATTCCTCCCAAATACACCCTAAAATCATAAGTAAATTATATATAAATCAAGCACACCTCCCTAAAACACCCTCAAAGAGCCTCGTAACATGCCTCTTAATTTTTGGGATTGCTACAAGACTCCCTATATTTAGGAAAACAAGATTGCTCCATATTTTTTTTGAACGCCCACCCGACACCCATAAGTAAATTATATATAATCAAGCACTCCTTACTAAAACACTCTCTAAGAGCCTCACAATATGCTCTCTATTTTTTGGATTGCTACTAGACTCCCTATATTTAGGGAGCCAAAATTGCTCCATATTTTTTATGAACCTCCACTCGACAACCTTAAGTAAATTATATACAATCGAGTATTCCTCCCAAAAACATCATCTAATAACTTCACAATATGCTCTCTATTTTTGGGATTGCTACTAGACTACCTATATTTCGCAAGGCAAAACCGATTTATATTTTTTTTGAACCCCTACCTGATAACCTTAAGTAAATTATATACAATCGAGCACTCTTCCCTAAAATACCCTCTAATAGCCTAGCAGTATGCTCTCTATTTTTGGGATTGCTACTAGACTCCCAAAATTTAAGGAGCCAAAACCACTCTATATTTTTTTTGAACCCCCACCAGCCAACCTTAAGTGAATTATATACAATCGAGCACTCCTTCCTAAAACACCCCATAAAAGCCTCGTAATATGCTCTCTATTTTTGGGATTGCTATAAGACTCCCTATATTTATAGAGCCAAAACTGCTCTATTTTTTTTTTGAATCCTAAGTCGACAACCTTAAGTAAATTATATATAATCGAGCATTCTTCCTAAAAACACCCTCTAAGAGCCTCACCATTGCCTCCCAAAAATAACCTAAAATCATAAGTAAATTATATATAAATCAAGCACTTCTCCCTAGAACATCCTCTAAGAGCCTCGCAATATGCCTTTCTATTTTTAGGATTGCTACTAGACTCTATATATTTAGGTAGCCAAAACCGTTCCATATTTTTTTTGAACACCCACCATACATCCTTAAGTAAATTATATACAATCTACATGACAACCTAAAACACCCTCTAAGAGCTTCGCAATATGCTCTCTATTTTTGGGATTGCTACTAGACTCTATATATTTAGGAAACCAAAACCACTCCATAATTTTTTTGAACCCCCACCCGTCAACTTTAAGTAAATTATAAACAATCAAGTATTCCTCCTAAAAACACCTTATATGAGCCTCGTCATTGCGTTCTTTTTTTTGGAATCGCTACTATACTCCCTATATTTTGGGAGCCAAAATCGCTCCCAATTTTACAAGGCTCCTACCCGAGAATCATAACTAAATTATATAATATCGAGCACTCCTCCCTAAGATACTTTCTAAGAGCATCACAATATACTCTCTATTTTTTGGATTGCCACTAGACTCCTAATGTTTCGGAAGCCAAAATCGCTCTAGATTTTTTTTGAACCCTGACTTAACAACCTTTAGTAAATTATATAAAATCGAGCATTCCTCGCAAAAACACCCTCTAGATTTTTGGTATTGCTCCATATTTTTTTTCAACCCCCACCCGACAACCATAAGTAAATTATATATAATCGAGCACTCCTTACTAAAACATCCTCTAAGAGCCTCACAATATGCTCTCTATTTTTTGGATTGCTACTAGACACCCTATATTTAGGGAGCCAAAACTGCTCCATATTTGTTTTGAACCCCCACCCGACAACTTTCAGTAAATTATATACAATCGAGCACGACTCCCTAAAATACCCACTAAGAGCCTAATATGCTCTCTATTTTTTGGATTACTACTAGACTCCCTATATTTAGGGAGCCAAAATCGATCCATATTTTTTTTGAACACCCAGCCAACAACTTTAAGTAAAGTATATACAATCGAGCATCCATCCTGAAAACACCTTCTAATAGCCTCGTAATATTCTCTTTATTTTTGGGATTGCTACTAGACTCCTTATATTTAAATAACCAAAACCGCTCAATATTTTTTTTGAACCCCCACCCGACAACCTTAAGTAAATTATATATAATTTAGCAATTCTTTTAAAAATACCCTCTAATATCCTCGTAATATGCTCTCTATTTTTGGTATTGCTACTAACTCCCTATATTTAGGGATCCAAAAGTGCTCCATATTTTTTTTGAACCCCCTTTCGACAATATTAGGTAAATTATATACAATCGAGCACTCCTTTTTAAAATACACTCTAAGAGATTCGCAATATGCTCTCTATTTTTGGGATTGCTACTAGACTCCCTATATTTCGGGAGCCAAAACCGTCCCATATTTTTTTTAAACACCCACTTGACAAACTTAAATGAATTATATACAATCGAGCACTCCTCCCTAAAACACCCTCTAAAAGCCTCGCAATATGCTCTCTATTTTTTGAATTGCTACTAGACTCCCTATATTTAGGGAGGCAAAACCACACCATATTTTTTTTGAACCCCCACCTGACAACCTTTAGTAAATTATATACAATCGAGCATTCCTCCCAAAAACACCCTCTAAGAGACTCGTCATTGCCTCCTAAAAACACCCTAAAATCATAAGTAAATTATATATAAATCAAGCACTCCTCCCTAAAACACCTTCTAAGAGACTCGTAATATGCCTTTCTATTTTTGGGATTGGTACTAGACTCCCTATATTTAGAAAGCCAAAATCGCTCTATATTTTTTTTGAATGCCCACCCGACAACCTTAAGTCAATTATATATAATCGAGCACTCTTCCCTAAAACACCCTCTAAAAGTCTCGTAATATGCTCTCTATTTTGTGATTGCTACTAGACTCCCCATATTAAGGGAGCCAAAACTGCCCCATATTTTTTTTGAACCCCTACCTGACAACCTTAAGTTTATTATAAACAATCAAGCACTCCTCCCTAAAATACCCTCTAAAAGACTCACAATATGCTTTCTATTTTTGGGATTGCTAATAGACTCCTTATATTTTTTGAGGTAAAACCGCTCCATATTTTTTTTTAACCCACACCAGACAACCTTAAGTAAATTATATACAATAGAGTATTCCTCCTAAATATACCCTCTAAGAGCCTCACCATTACCTCCTAAAAACACTCTAAAATTATAAATAAATTATATATAAATCAAGCACTCTTCCCTAAAACACCCTCTAAAAGACTCACAATATGTCATTCTATTTTTGGGATTGCTATTAGACTCCCTATATTTAGAGAGACAAAACCGCTCAATATTTTTTTTGAACGCCCACCTGATAACTTTAAGTAAATTATATATAATCGAGCACTAATTCCTAAAACACCTTCTAAGAGACTGGTAATATGCTCTTTATTTTTAGGATTGCTAATAAACTCCATATATTTAGGGAGCCAAAATCGCTCCATATTTTTTTTGAACCCCCACCCGACAACCTTAAGTAAATTATATACAGTCGAGCATTCCTCCTAAAAACACCCTCTAATAGCCTCACAATATGCTCCTTATTTTTGGGATTGCTACTAGACTCCATATTTAGGGAGCCAAAACCGCTCCATATTTTTTTTGAATCCCTACTCAACAACCTTATGTAAATTATATATAATCAAGCACTACTCCCTAAAACACACTCTAAGAGACTCACAGTATGCTCTCTATTTTTGGAATTGCTACTAGATTCCCTATAATTTGGGAACATAACCACCCCATATTTTTGTTTAACCCCCACCCTCCCACCTTATGTGAATTATATACAATCGAGAACTCCTCCCTAAAACACCCTCTAAAAGACTCATAATTTGCTCTCTATTTTTGGGATTGCTACTAAACTCCCTATATTTAGGAAGCCAAAACCGCTCCATATTTTTTTTGAACCCACACTTGACAACCTTAGGTAAATTATATACAATCGAGCATTCCTCCCAAAAACACCCTCTAAGTGCCTAGCCATTGCCTCCTAAAAATACCTTAAAATCATAAGTAAATTATATATAAATCAAGCACTCCTCCCTAAAATACCCTATAAGAGACTCACAATATGCCTTTCTATTTTTGGGATTACTACTAGACCCTCTATATTTAGGGAGCCAAAACCGCTCCATATGTTTTTTGAACACCCACCCGACAACCTTAAGTAAATTATATATGATCGAGTACTCCTTCCTAAAACACCCTCTAAGAGACTGGTAATATGCTCTCTATTTTTGGGATTGCTACTAGACTCCCTATATTTAGGGAGCCAAAACCTCTTCATATTTTTTGTGAACCCCCACCCAACAACCTTAAGTAAATTATGTATAATCGAACATTCATCCCAAAAACACCCTCTAAGAGCCTCAATATTGCCTCCAATAAGTAAATTATATATAAATCATGCACTTCTCTATAAAATAACCTATAAAAGCCTCACAATATGCCTTTCTATTTTTAGGATTGCAACTAGACTCCCTTTATTAGGTAGCTAAATCCGGTCTATATTTTTTTTGAATACCCACCCGACAACCTTGAGTAAATTATATATAATCGAGCACTCCTCCCTAACATACCCTCTAAAAGTCTCGCAATATGCTCTCTATTTTTGTAATTGCTACTAGACACCCTATATTAAGGGAGAAAAAATCATCCTATATTTTTTTTGAACCCCCACCCAATAACAATAAGTGAGTTATATATAATCGAGCACTTCTCTTTAAAATACCCTCTAAGAGACTCATAATATGCTTTCTATTTTGTGTATTGCTACTAAACTCTCTATATTTAGGTAGTCAAAATCGCTCCATAATTTTTTTGAACCTACACCCGATAACCATAAGTAAATTATATGCAATCCGAGCATTCCTCCCAAAAACACCCTCTAAGAACCTCGTCATTGCCTCCTAAAAATACCCTAAAATTATAAATAAATTACATATTAATCAAGCACTCCTCCCTAAAACAACCTCTAAAAGACTCACAATGTCTTTCTATTTTTTGGATTGCTACTAGACTCCTTATATTTAGGGAGTCAAAATCGTTCCATATTTTTTTTGAATGCTTACCCGACAACCTTAAGTAAATTATATACAATTGAGCAATCCTTCCTAAAACACCCTCTAGGAGCCTGGTAATATGCACTCTATTTTTTGGATTGCAATTAGACTCCCTATATTTAGGGAGCCAAAACCGCTCTATATTTTTTTTAAACCCCCACCCGACAACCTTAAGTAAATTATATACAATCGAGCATTCCTCTTAAAAATACCCTTTAATAGCCTCGCAATATACTCTATATTTTCGAGATTGCTACTAGACTCCCTATATTATGGGAGCTAAAATCACTTTATATTTTTTTTGAACCCTCACCCGACAACCTTAGTCAAATTATATACAATCAAGCACTTTTCCTAAAAACACCCTCTAAGAGCCTCGCTATATGCTCTCTATTTTTGGGAATGCTACTAGATTCCCTATATTTAGGGAACTAAAATAGCCCCATACTTTTTTTTGAACCCCCACTCAACTACCTTAAGTGAATTATATATAATCGAGCAGTCCTCCCTAAAATACCCTCTAAAATTCTCATAATATGCTCTATATTTTTGGGATTGCTACTAGACTCCCTATATTTAGGGTGCCAAAATCACTCCATATTTTTTTTAAACCCCCACCCGCCAAAGTTAAGTAAATTATATATAATCGAGCATTCCTCCCAAAAACACCCTCTAAGAGCCTCCCCATTATCTCCTAAAAATACCCTAAAATCATATGTAAATTATATATAAATCAAGCACTCCTCCATAAAACACCCTCTAAGAGACTCGCATTATGCCTTTCTATTTTTGGGATTGCTACTGGACTCCCTATATTTAGGGAGCCAAAACTGCTCTATATTTTTTTTGAATGCCCACACGATAGTATTAAGTAAATTATATACAATTGAGCACTCCTTCCTAAAAAACCCTCTAAGATCCTGGTAATATGCTCTCTATTTTTGGGATTGCTACTAGACACCCTATATTTATGGAGCCAAAACAACATTATATTTTTTTTTAACCACCATCCAACAATCTTATTAAATTATGTATAATCGAGCATTCATACCAAAAACACCCTCTTAGAACCTTACCATTGCCTACTAAAAATATCCTAAATTTATAAGTAAATTATATATAAATTATACACTCCTCCCTAAAATATCCTATAAGAGCCTCGCAATATGTCTTTCTATTTTTGGGATTGCAACTAGACTCCCTATATTTTTGTGATTACTACTAGACTCCCTATATTAAGGGAGCCGAAATCATCCCATTTTTTTTTTGAACCCCCACCCAACAACCTTAAGTGAATTATATATAATCGAGCACTCCTTCTTAAAATACCCTCTAAGAGACTCACAATATGCTCTCTTTTTTTGGGATTGCTACTAGACTCCCCATATTTAGGAAGCCAAAACCGCTCAATATTTTTTTTAAACCCACACCATATAACCTTAAGTAAATTATATATAATCGAGCATTCCTCCCAAAAACACTATCTAAGAGCCTCGCCATTGCCTCCCAAAAACACCCTAAATTATAAATAAATTATATATAAATCAAGCTCTCATTCTTGAAACACCCTCTAAGAGACTCGTAATATTTCTTTCTATTTTTTGGATTTCTACTTGACTCCCTATATTTAGGGAGCAAAAATCGTTCTATATTTTTTTTGAAAGCCCACCTGACAACCTTAAGTAAATTATATACAATCGAGCATTCCTCTCAAAAATACCTTCTAATAGCGTCGCAATATGCTCTCTATTTTTGGGATTGCTACTAGACTTTCTATATTTAGGAAGCTAAAACCGCTCCATATTTTTTTTGAACCCCCACCTAACAACCTTAGGTAAATTATATATAATCGAGCACTCCTCCCTAAAACACCCTCTAAGAGTCTCATAATATACACTTTATTTTTGGGATTGCTACTAGACTCCCTATATTTTGGAAGCCAAAACCGACCCATATTTTTTTTGAATCCCCCCTCGACAATCTTAAGTGAATTATATACAATCGAGCACTCCTCCCTAAAATACCCTTTAAAAGACTCACAATATGCCCTCTATTTTTGGGATTGCTACTAGACTCTCTGTATTTAGGGAGCCAAAATCGCTCCATAATTTTTTTGAACCCCCACCCGATAACTTTAAGTAAATTATATATAATCGAGCATTTCTCCCAAAATCACCCTCTAAGAGCCTCCCCATTGCCCCCTAAAAACACATGAAAGTTATAAGTAAATTATATATAAATCAAGCACTCCTTCCTAAAACACCCTCTAAGAGACTCGCATTATGCTTTTCTATTTTTGGGATTGCTACTAGAATCTCTATATTTAGGGAGCCAAAATCGAACCATATTTTTTTTGAATGCCCACCCGATAACATTAAGAAAAATATATACAATTGAGTACTCCTTTCTAAAACACCCTCTAAGAGCCTGGTAATATGCTCTCTATTTTTGGGATTGCTACTAGACTCCCTATATTTAGGGAGCCAAAACCGCTCCATATTTTTTTTTAACCCCCACCCAACAACCTATAGAAATTATGTACAATCGAGCATTCTTACCAAAAACACCCTCTAAGACCCTCACCATTGCCTCCTAAAAATATCCTAAAATCATAAATAAATTATATATAAATCACGCACTCCTCCCTAAAATACCCTATAAGAGCCTCGCAATATGCCTTTCTATTTTTGGGATTGCAACTAGACTCCTTATATTTAGGTACCCAAAACTGCTCAATATTTTTTTCAAATGCCCACCCGAAAACCTTAAGTAAAATATATACAATCGAGCACTCCTATATAAAATACCCTATAAAAGTCTGACAATAGGCTCTCTATTTTTGTAATTGCTACTAGACTCCCTATAATAAGGGAGCCAAAACTGCTCCATATTTTTTTTGAACCTCTCAACCGACAACCTTAAGTGAATTATATACAATCGAGCACTCCTCCTTAAAATACCCTCTAAGAGACTCGCAATATGCTATCTATTTTTGGGATTGCTACTAGACTCCCTATATTTATGGAGTCAAAACCACTCTTTAATATTTTTGAACCCATACCCGACTACCTTAAGTAAATTATATAAAATCGAGTATTCCTCCTAAAAATACCCTATAAGAGTCTCACCATTGCCTCCCAAAAGCACCCTAAAATTATAAGTAAATTATATATAAATCAAGCACTCCTAACTAAAATACCCTCTAAGAGACTCACAATATATATTTCTATTTTTGGGATTACTACTAGACTCCTTATATTTAGGGAGCCAAAATCGCACAATAATTATTTAAATGCCCACCCGACAACCTTAAATAATATACAATCGAGCACTCATTCCTAAAACACCCTCTTAGAGCCTAGTGATATTCTCTCTATTTTTTGGATTGCTACTAAACTCCCTATATTTCGGGAGCCAAAACCGCTCTATATTTTTTTTGAACCCCCAACGGACAACCTTAGGTAAATTATATATAATCGAGCATTCCTCCTAAAAACACCCTCTAATGGGCTCGCAATATACTTCCTATTTTTAGGATTGCTACTAGAATCCCTATATTTTGGAAGCCAAAACCACTCCATATATTTTTTGAACCCCCATCTGACAACCTTAGGTAAATTATATATAATCGAGCACTCCTTCCTAAAACACCTACTAAGAGCCTCGCAATTTGCTCTCTATTTTTAGGATTGCTACTATAGACTCCTTATATTTAGGGAGCTAAAATCGCCCCATATTTTTTTTGAACCCCAACCCGACAACCATAAGTGAATTATATACAATTGAGTACTCCTCCCTAAAACACCCTCTAAAAGACTCGCAATATGCTCTCTATTTTTGGGATTGCAACTAGACTACCCATATTTAGGGAGCTAAAATCGCTCCATATTTTTTTTGAACCCCCACCCGATAACCTTAAGTAAATTATTTACAATCGAACATTCCTCCCAAAAAACACTATCTAAAAGCCTCGCCATTGCCTCCTAAAAATACCCTAAAATTATAAGTAAATTATATATAAATCAAATACTTCTCACTAAAACACCCTCTAAGAGACTCGCAATATGCCTTTCTACTTTAGGGATTGCTACTAGACTTCCTATATTTAGGGAGCAAAAACTGCTCCATATTTTTTTTGAACACCCACCCGACAACCTTAAGTAAATTATATACAATCGAACACTCCTTCCTAAAACACCCAGTAAGAGCCTGGTAATATGCTCTCTATTTTTGGGATTGCTACTAGACTCCCTATATTTAGGGAGCCAAAACTACTACATATTTTTCTGTCCCTACCCTACAACCTTATGTAAATTATGTACAATCGAGCATTCATCCCAAAAATACCATCTAAAATCCTCACCATTGCCTCCTAACAATATCCTAAAATCGTAAGTAAATTATACATAAATCATGCACTCCTCCCTAAAATACCCTATAAGAGCCTCGCAAAATGCCTTTTTAGTTTTGGGATTGAAACTAGACTCCCTATATTTCGGTAGCCAAAACCGTTTCATATTTTTTTTTGAATACCCATCCGATAACCTTAAGTAAATTATATATAATCGAGCACTCCTCTCTAAAACACCCTCTAAAAGTCTCGTAATATGCTCTCTATTTTTGTGATTGCTACTAGACTCCCTATATTAAGGGAGCCATAATCGCCCTTTATTTTTTTTGAACCCCCACCCGACAACCTTAAGTGAATTATATACAATTGAGCACCCCTCCTTAAAACACCCTCTAAAAGACTCGCAATATACTCTCTATTTTTTGGATTGCTGCTAGACTCCCTATTTTTACGGAGCCAAAACCGCTCCATATGTTTTTGAACCTACACCCGACAACCTTAAAAATTATATGCAATCGAGCATTCCTCCCAAAAACACCCTCTAAGATTCTCGCCATTGCCTCAGAAAAATACTCTAAAATCATAAGTAAATTATATATAAATCAAGCAATCCTCCCTAAAAAACCTCTAAGAAACTCAATATATGCCATTCTATTTTTGGGATTACTTCTAGACTACCTATATTTAGGGAGCCAAAACCGCTCCATATTTTTTTTGAATACCCACCAGACAACCTTAAGTAAATTATATACAATCGAGCACTCCTTCCTAAAACACCCACTAATAGCTTGGTAATATGCTCTCTATTTTTGGGATTGCTACTAGACCCCCTATATTTAGGGTGCCAAAACTATTCCTTATTTTTTTTAAACCCCCACCCATCAACCTTAAGTAAATTATATATAATCGAGCATTCTTTCTAAAAACACCCACTAAGATCCTCACCATTGCCTCCTAAAAACACACAAAAATAATAAATAAATTATATATAAAACAAGCACTCCTCTCTAAAACACCCTTTAAGAGCCTCACAATATGCCTCTCTATTTTTAGGATTGTTACTAGACTCCCTATATTTAAGAAGCCAAAACCGTACCATATTTTTTTAAACTCCCACTCGATAACCTTAAGTAAATTATATATATCTGAGCACTCCTCCCTAAAGTACCGTCTAAGATCCTTGCAATATGCACTCTATGTTTTGGGATTGCTACTAGACTTCCTATATTTAGGGAGCCAAAACCACTCTATATTTTGTTTGAACCCCCACCTAACAACTCTAAGTAAATTTTACACAATCGAGCATTCATCCAAAAAATACCCTTTAAGAGCCTTGCCATTGCCTCCCAAAAATACCCTAAAATTATAAGTAAATTATATATAAATCAAGCACTCCTCCCTAAAACACCCTCTAAGAGACTCGCAATATGTCTCTCTATTTCTGGGATTGATACTAGACTCCCTATATTTAGGGAGCAAAAATTACTCGATACTTTTTTTGATCCCCCGCTCGACAACCTTAAGTAAATTATATACAATCGAGCAATCCTCCCCAAAACATCCTCTAAGAACCTCGTAATATGCTCTCTATTTTTGGGATTGCTACTAGACTTCCTATATTTAGGAAGCCAAAACAGCTCCATATTTTTTTTGAACCCCCACCCAACAACCTTAAGTAAATTATATAAAATCAAGCATTCCACCCAAAAATACCATCTAATAGCCTTATAATATGCTCCCTATTTTTGGGATTGCTACTAGACTCCCTATATTTAGGTAGGCAAAACTACTCAATAATTTTTTTGATCCCCCACCCGATAACCTTAAGTAAATTATGTATAATAGAGCACTCCTCCCTCAAATACCCTCTAAGAGCCTCACAATATGCTCTCTATTTTTAGGATTGCTACTAGACTCCCTTTATTTAGGGAGCCAAAACCACTCTATATTTTTTTTGAACCCCCATGGGATATCCTTATGTGAATTATATACAATCGAGCACTCCACCCTAAAACACCCTCTAAGAGACTCGCAATATGCTCTCTATTTTTAGGATAGCTAGTAGACTCCCTATATTTATGCAGCCAAAACTGCTCTATATTTTTTTTAACACCCACCCGATAACCTTACGTAAATTATGTACAATCAAATAATTCTCCCAAAAACTCCCTCTAAGAGCCTCGTCATTGCATCCCAAAAACACCCTAAAATCATAAGTAAATTATATATATATCAAGCACTTCTCCCTAAAACACTCTCTGAGAGCCTCGCAATATGCCTTTCTATTTTTGGGATTGCTACTAGACTCCCTATATTTAGGTAGCCAAAACAGCTCTATATTTTTTTGGAATGCCTACCAGACAACCTTAAATAAATTACATACAATCGAGCACTCCTCCTAAAAACCCCTTCTAAGAGCCTCGTAATATGCTCTTTATTTTTGGTATTGCTACTAGACTCCCTATATTTAGGGAGCAAAAATCATTCTATATTTTTTTTGAACCCCTACCCGTCAACCTTAAGTAAATTATAAATAATCGAGCATTCTTCCCAAAAACATCTTATTTGAGCCTCGCCATTGCCTCCTTATTTTTGGGATCGCTACTAGACTCCCTATATTTGGGGAGCTAAAATTGCTTCCAATTTCTCAAGGCTCCCACCCTATAATCATAACTAAATTATATACAAACGAGCACTACTCCCTAAAACACTTTCTAAGAGCCTCATAATATGCTCTATATTTTTGAGATTGCTACTAAACTCCCTATATTTAGAGAACTAAAACTGTACTATTTTTTTTTTAACCCCCACCTGACAATCTTTAGTAAATTATAAGTAATTGATCAGACCTCCCAAAAATACCCTCAAAGAGCCTCACCATTACCTCCTAAAAACACCCTAAAATCATAAGTAACTTATATATAAATGAAGCACTCTTCCCTAAAATACCCTCTTAAAGTCTCACAATATGCTCTAAATTTTTGGGATTACTACTAGACTCACTTTATTTAGAGAGCCAAAATCGCTCTATATTTTTTTTGAACCCCCACAGGATAACCTTAAGTGAATTATATACAATCGAACACTCCTCCCTAAAACACCCTCTAAGAGCCTCACAATATGCTTTCTATTTTTTGGATTGCTACTAGACACTCTATATTTATGGAGCCAAAACTGCTCCATATTTTGTTTGAACCCCCCCAACAATCTTAAGGAAATTATATACAATAGAGCACTCCTCCCTAAAACACTTTCTAAGATCCTCATAACATGCTCTCTATTTTTTGGGATTACTACTACACTCCCTATAGTTAGGGAGTCAAAACCACTATATATTTTGTTTGAACCACCACCCGAGATCCTTAAGTAAATTATATATAATCGAGCATTTCTCTCAAAAACAGCCTCTAAGAACCTCACCATTGCCTCCCAAAAATACCCTAAAATCAAAAGTAAATTATATATAAATTAAGCACTCCTCCCTAAAACACTCTTAAAAGCCTCGGAATATACCTCTCTATTTTTGGGATTGCACCTATACTCCTTATATTTAGGGAGCCAAAACTATTCTATATTTTTTTGGAACCCCCACCCGACAACCTTAAGTAAATTTTATACAATTGAGCACTCCTACCTAAAATACCCTCTGAGAGCCTAATATGCCATTTATTTTTGGGATTGCTACTAGACTCCCTATAGTTAGGGAGCTAAAATTGCTTCATATTTTTTTTGACCCCCCACCCGATAACCTTAAGTAAATTATATACAAACGAGCATTCCTCCTAAAAACACCCTCTAATAGCCTCGCAATATGCTCTCTATTTTTGGGATTGCTACTAGACTCCCTATATTTAGAGAGCCAAAATTGCTCTATATTTTTTTTGAACCTCCACTCGATAACCTTAAGTAAATTATATAATATCGAGCACTTCTCCCTAAAACACCTTCTAAGAGCCTCGCAATATGCTCTTTATTTTTGGGATTGCTACTAGACTCTATATATTTAGGGAGCCAAAATCGCCCTATATTTTTTTTAACCCCCACCCGATAACCTTAAGTGAATTATATATAATTGAGTACTTCTTAAAACACCCTCTATGAGACTTGCAATATGCTCTCTATTTTTGGGATTGCTACTAGACTCCCTATATTGAGGGAGCCAAAACCGCTCTATATTTTTTTTGAACCCCCGCCTGATAACCTTAAGTAAATTATATACCATCAAGCATTCCTTCCAAAAATACCCTCTAAGAGCCTTGCCATTTCCTCCCAAAAACACACTAAAATCAAAAGTAAATTATATATAAATCAAGCACTCCTTCGAAAAATACCCTCTAAGAGACTTGCAATATGCCTTTCTATTTTTGGGATTGCTACTAGACTCTCTATGTTTAGGGAGCCAAAATTGCTATATATTTTTTTTAAACGCCCACCCGACAACCTTAAGTAAATTATATATAATAGAGCACACATTCCAAAAACACCCTCGAAGAGCCTAGTAATATGCTCTCAATTTTTGGGTCTTTTACTAGACTCCCTATATTTAGTGAGCCAAAGCCGCACCATATTTTTTTTGAACCCCCACCCGACAACCTTCAGTAAATTATATGCAATCGAGCATTCATCCCAAAAATACCCACTAAGAGCATCGCTATTGCATCCCAAAAACATCCTAAAATCATAAGTAAATTATATATAAATCAAGCACTCCTTCCTAAAATACCCTATAAGAGCCTAGTAATATGCCTTTCTATTTTTGGGATTGCAACTAGACTCAATATATTTAGGTAGCCAAAAAAGTTTCATATTTTTTTGGAATGCCTACCCGATAACCTTAAGTAAATTATATACAATAGAGCTCTTCTCCCTAAAATACCATCTAAAAGCCTCGCAATATACTTTTTATTTTTGGGATTGCTACTAGATTCCCTATATTTTGGGAACCAGAACCACTACATATTTTTTTTTGAAACCCTACCCTTCAGCCTTAAGTAAATTATATACAATCGAGCATTCCTCCCAAAAACAGCTTATAAAAGCCTCGCCTTTGCCTCTCAAAAACACCCAAAAATTATAAAAAAATTATATATAAATCAAGCACTCCTCCCTAAAACACCCTATAAGTGCCTCGCAATATGCCTCTCTATTTTTAGGATTGCTACTAGACTCCCAATATTTAGAAAGCCAAAACCACTCCATATTTTTTTTGAATCCCCACCCGACAACCTTATGTAAATTATCTATAATCGAGCAGTCTTCCCAAAAACACTATCTAATAGCCTTGCAATATGCTCTCTATTTTTGGGATTTCTACTAGACTCTCTATATTTAGGGAGGCAAAACCGATCCATATTTTTTTTGAACCCCCACCCTACAACCTATGTAAATTATATACAATTGAGTACTCCTCCCTAAAATACCCTCTAGAAGCCTTGCAATATGCTCTTTATTTTTGGGATTGCTATTAGATTCCCTATATTTATAGATCCAAAACCGCTCTATATTTTTTTTGAACCCCCACCTGATAACCTTAAGTAAATTATAAATAATCGAGTATTCCTCCCAAAAATACCCTCTAACAGCCTCACCATTGCCTCCCAAGAACACCATAAAATCATAAGCAAATTATATATAAATCAAGCACACCTTTCTATAACACCCTCTAAAAGCCTTACAGTATGCCTTTCTATTTTTTAGATTGCTATTAGACTCCTTATATTTAAGTAACCAAAACCGCTCTATATTTTTTTTGAACGCCAATCTAACAACTTTAAGCAAATTATATACATTCGAGCACTCCTTCCTAAAATACCCACTAAGAGCTTCGCAATATGCTCCCTATTTTTGGGATTTCTACTAGACTCCCTATATTTAGGGAGCCAAAACCGCTCCATATTTTTTTTGAACCCCCACCTGTCAATCTTAAGTAAATTATATGCAATCGAGTATTCCTTCCAAAAACACCTTATATGAGCCTTGTCATTGCCTCCTTATTTTTTGGATTGCTACTAGACTTCCTATATTTGGAGAGCAAAAATCGCTCCCAATATCTTAAGGCTCCTAGCTGATAATCATAACTAAATTATATACAATCGAGCACTCCTTCCTAAAAACTTTCTAAGAGCCTCGCAATATGCTTTCTATTTTTGGGATTGCTACTAGACTTCCTATATTTAGGGAGCCAAAACAGCTCTATATTTTTTTTGAACCCTCACCCGACAACCTTCAGTAAATTATATATAATCGAGTATTCCTCTCAAAAACACCCTCTAAGAATCTCGTCATTGCCTCCCAAAAACACCTTCAAATCTTAAGTAAATTATATATAAATCAAGCACTCTTTCCTTAAATATCCTTTAAAAACCTTGCAATATGCCTCTCTTATTTTGGGATTGCTACTTTTTTCCCTATATTTAAGAGCCAAAATTACTCTATATTTTTTTTGAACCCCCACCCGACAATCTTAAGTAAATTATATACAATCAAGCACACCTCCCTAAAACATTCTATAAGAGCTTCGCAACTCTCTATTTTTTGGGATTGCTACTAGACTCCCTATATTTAGGGAGCCAAAACAGCTCTATATTTTATTTAAACCCCCACCCGATAACTTTAAGTAAAGTATACACAATCGAGCATTTCTCCATAAAACACCCTCTAAGAGCCTTGCCATTGCTTCCCAAAAATACCCTAAAATCATAAGTGAATTATCTATAAATCAAGCACTCCCCCCCAAAATACCCTCTAAGATCCTCGGAATATGCCTCACTATTTTTGAGAATACAAATAGACTCCCTATATTTAGGGAGCCAAAATCGCTCTATATTTTTTTTGAAGCCCCACATGACAACCTTAAGTAAATTATATACAACCGAGCACTCCTCCCTAAAATACCCTCTAAGAACCTAATATGCTCTCTATTTTTGGAATTGCTACTAGACTCCCTATATTTAGGGAGCCAAAACCGCTCTATATTTTTTTTGAACCCCACCCGACAACCTTAAGTAAATTATATACAATCAAGCATTCCTCTAAAAAATACCCTCTAATAGCCTCGCAATATGCTTTCTATTTTGGGGATTGCAACTAGACTCCCTATATTTAAGGAGCCAAAGCCGCTCCATATTTTTTCTGAACCCACACCCGACAACCATTAGTAAATTATATACTATCGAGCACTCCTCCCTAAAACACCCTCCAATAGCTTCACAATATGCTCTCTATTTTTTGGGATTGCTACTAGACTCCCTATATTTAGGGAGCCAAAACCGTTCCATATTTTTTTTGAACCCCCACCTGATAAATATAACTAAATTATACACAATAGAGTATTCCTCGCAAAATCACCCTCTAAGAGCTTCGCGATTGCAACCCTAAAACACCTTAAAATCATAAGTAAATTATATATAAATCAAACACTCCTCCCTAAAACACCCTATAAGAGCCTCGATACATGCCTCTCTATTTTTGGGATTGCTACTAGACTCCCTATATTTAGGGAGCCATAATTGTACCATATTCTTTTTGAACCTCCACCCGACAACCTTAAGTAAATTATATACAATTAAGAACTCCTTTATAAAATCCCCTCTAAGAGCCTAATATGCTCTTTATTTTTGGGAATGCTACTAGACTCACTATATTTAGGGAGCCAAAACTACTCTATTTTTTTTTAAACCCCCACCCGACAACCTTATGTAAATTATTTACAATCGAGCATTCCTCCTAAAAACAACCTCTATTAGCCTCGCAATATGCTCTCCATTTTTAGGATTGCCACTTAACTTCCTATATTCAGGGAGCCAAAATTGCTCTATATTTTTTTTGAACCCCCACCTAACAACCTTAAGTAAATTATATGCAATCGAGCACTCCTCCCTAAAACACCCTCTAAGAGCCTCATAACATGCTCTCTATTTTTGGGATTACTACCCGACTCCCTAAATTTAGGGAGCCAAAACCGCCCCATATTTTTTTTGAACCCCTATCCGATAACCTTAAATGAATTATATATAATCGAGCACTCCTCCTTAAAACACCCTCGAAGAGACTCGCAATATGCTCTCTATTTTTAGGATTACTACTAGACTCCCTACATTTAGGGAGCCAAAACCGCACTATTTTTTTTGAACCCACACCCGACAACCTTAAGTAAATTATATACAAACAAGTATTCCTCTCAAAAATACCCTCTAAGTGCCTCGCCATTGCCTCCCAAAAATACCCTAAAGTAATCAGTAAATTATATATAAATCAAGTACTCCACCCTAAGACACCCTCTAAGAGACACGCAATATGCCATTCTATTTTAGGATTGCTACTAGACTCCCTATATTTAGGGATCCAAAATTGCTCCATATTTTTTTTGAACACCGACCCGACAAGCTTATGTAAATTATATACTTTCGAGAACTCCTTTCTAAAATACCCTCTAAGAGCCTGGTAATATACTCTCTATTTTTAGGATTGCTACTAGATTTCCTATATTTAGGGAGCCAAAACTGCACCATATTTTTTTTGAACCCCGACCCGTCAACCTTAAGAAAATTATAAACAATCGAGCATTCCTCCCAAAAACACCCACTAAAACTTCGCCATTGTCTCCCAAAAATACCAAAAAATTATAAGTAAATTATATATAAATCAAGCACTCCTCCCTAAATCTCCCTCTAAGAGCCTCACAAAATGCCTCTCTATTTTTAGGATTGCTACTAGACTCCCGATATTTAAGGAGCCAAAACTACTCCATATTTTTTTGAACCTCCACCCGATAACCATAAGTAAATTATATACGATTAAGCACTCCTCCCTAAAACACCCTCTAAGAGCCTCGCAATATGCTCTCTATTTTTTAGTATTGCTACTAGAGTCCCTATATTTAGGGAGCCAAAACCGCTCCATATTTTGTTTGAACCCCCACCCGATAACCTTAAGTAAATTATACACAATCGAGCATTCCTCCCAAAAACACCCTTTAAGAGTCTCGCCATTGCCTCCCAAAAACACCCACTAAGAGCCTCGCAACATGCCTCTCTATTTTTAGGATTGCTACTAGACTCCATTTATTTATGGGCCTAAAATCGTTCCATATTTTTTTTAAACCTGCACCAGATAACCTTAAGTAAATTACAAGCAATCGAGCACTCCTCCCTAAAACACCCTTTAAGAGCCTAATATGCTCTCTATTTTTGGGATTGCTACTAGACTCCCTATATTTAGGAAGCCTAAATAGCTCCAATTTTTTTTTGAACCCCCACCCAAAAATCTTAAGTAAATTACATACAATCGAGTATTCCTCTTAAAAACACCCTCTAATGGCTTCAAAATATGCTCTCTATTTTTAGGATTGCTACTAGACTGACTATATTTAGGGAGCCAAAACCGATCAATATTTTTTTTTAACCCCTACCCAACAACCTTAAGTAAATTATATACAATCGAGCATTTCCCCCAAAAATTACCCTCTAATAGCCTCATAATATGCTCTAAATTTTTTAGATTGCTACTAGACTCCCTATATTTAAGGGGCCAAAACCACTCTATATTTTTTTTGAACCCCAACACGACAACTTTAAGTAAATTATATACAATCAAGCACTCCTCCCTTAAACAATCTCTAAAAGCTTCACAATATGCTCTCTATTTTTTGGGATTGCTACTATAGTCCCTATATTTATAGAAACTTCCTATATTTAGGGAGCCAAAATAGCTCCATATTTTGTTTGAAAACCCACCTGACAACCTTAAGCAAATTATACACGATCGAGCATTCCTCCCAAAAACACCCATTAAGAGTCTAGCCCTTGCCTCCCAAAAACATCCTAAAATCATAAGTAAATTATATATAAATCAAGCACTCCCCCCTAAAACACCCTCTAAAAGCCTCACAATATACCTCACTATTTTTGGGATTACAACTAAACTGCCTATATTTAGGGAGCCAAAACTCCTCTATATATTTTTTTAAGTCCCACCCGACAACCTTAAGTAAATTATATACAATCAAGTACTCCTCCCTAAAACACCATCTACGAGCCTAATATGCTCTCTATTTTTTGAATTGCTACTAGACTCCCAATATTTAGGGAGCCAAAACTGTTTCATATTTCTTTTGAACCCCCACCCGATAAACTTAAGTAAATTATATATAATCGAGCATTTCTCCCAAAAACACCCTCTAATAGCCTTGCAATATGCTCTCTATTTTTGGGATTGCTACTAGACTCCCGACAATTAGGGTGCCAAAACCGCTCTATTTTTTTTTTTGAACCCCGACCCAACAACCTTAACTAAATTATAAGCAATTAAGCACTTCTCCCTAAAATACCATCTAAGGGCGTCGCAATATGCTCTTTATTTATACACCCGATAACCTTAACTAAATTATACACAATCGAGCATTCCTCCCAAAAACACTCTCTATGAGCCTCGACATTGTGGCCCAAAAACACCCTAAAATCATAAGTAAATTATATAAATCAAGGACTCCTCCCTAAAATACCCTCTACGTGCCTTGCAATATGTTTCTCTATTTTTGGAATTGCTTCTAGACAACCTATATTTAGGGATCCAAAATTGCACCATATTTTTTTTGAACCCCCACCCGACAACCTTAAGTAAATTATATACAATCAAGCACACCTCCATAAAACACCCTCTAAGAGTCTAATATGCTCTCTATTTTTGGGATTGCTACTAGACTCCCTATATTTAGGGAGCCAAAATCGCTTCATATTTTTTTTGAACCCCCACCCACAAACTTATTTAAATTATATACAATCGAGCATTCTTTCTAAAACCACCCTTAATAGCTTCACAATATGCTCTCTATTTTTGGGATTGCTACTAGACTCCCTATATTCAGGGAGCCAAAACCGCTCCATGTTTTTTTTGAACCCCCACCCGATAACCTGAAGTGAGTTATATACAATCGAGCATTCCTTAAAAAAATACCCTCTAAGACTCCCTATATTTTTTTAACCCCCACCCGACAATCTTAAGTAAATTATATACAATCGAGCACTCCTCCCTAAAATACTCTCTAAGAGTATCATAATATACTCTTTATTTTTGGGATTGTAACTAGACTCCCTATATTAAAGGAGCCAAAACTATCCCATATTTTTTTTATACCCCCACCCATCAACCTTAAGTAAATTATATACAATCGAGTATTCCACGCAAAAATACTCTCTAAGAGCCATGCCATTATCTCCCAAAAACACCCTAAAGTCATCGGTAAATTATATATAAATCAAACACTCCTCTCTAAATCACCCTCTAAAAGACTCGCAATATACCTTTCTATTTTTGTGATTACTACTAGACTCCCAATATTTAGGGAGCCAAAATCACTCCATATTTATTTTAAACAACCAGCCGACAACCTTAAGTAAATTATGTATAAATTAAGTACTCCTTCCTAAAATAGCATTTAAGAGCCTCACAATATGCCTCTCTATTTTTGGGATTGCTACTAGACTCCCTATATTTAAGGAACCAAAACCGATCTATATTTTTTTTGAACCCCCACCCGACAACCTTAAGTAAATTATATACAATCGAGCACTCCTCCCTAAAATACTCTCTAAGAGCTTCACAATATGCTCTTTATTTTTTGGGATTGCTACTATACTCCCTATATTTAGGATGACTCTCTATATTTAGGGAGCCAAAATAACTCTATATTTATTTTGAACCCCCACCCGACAACCATAAGTAAATTATACACAATCAAGCATTCCTCAAAAAATACCCTCTAAGAGCCTCGCCATTGCCTCCCAAAAATACCCTAAAATTATAAGTGGATTATATATAAATCAACCACTCTCCCCTAAAACACCCTCTAAGTGCCTCGCAATATGTCTTATTATTTTTGGGATTACTACTAGACTCCCTATATTTTGGGAGCCAAAATTGCTCCATATTTGTTTTGAAGCCCCACTCGACAACCTTAAGTAAATTCCATACAATCGAGCACTATTCCCTAAAATACCTTCTAAGAGCCTAATGTGCTCTCTATTTTTTGAATTACTACGAGACTTACTATATTTAGGGAGCAAAAACTGATCCATAGTTTTTTTAAATCCTCACACAACAACCTTAAGTAAATTATATACAATCGAGCGTTCCTTCCAAAAACACCCTCTAATAGCCTCGCAATATGCTCTTTATTTTTGGGATTGCTTCAACACTTATATATTTAGGGAGCCAAAACCGCTCCATATCTTTTTTGAACCCCCAATGGACAACCTTAAGTTAATTGTGTACTATCGAGCACTCCTCCCTAAAACACCATCTAAGAGCCTTGCAACATACTCTCTATTTTTTGGGATTGCTAGTAGACTACCTATATTTAGGGAGCCAAAATCGCTCTATATTTTGTTTGAACCCCACCACAACCTTAACTAAATCACACACAATCAAGCATTCCTCACAAAAACACCCTCTAAGAGCCTCACCATTGCCTCCTAAATATACCCTAAAATAATAAGTAAATTATATATAAATCAAGCACTCCTTCCTAAAATACCCTCTTAGAGCCTTGCAATATACCTTTATATTTTTGGGATTGCTACTAGATTCCCTATATTTAGGGAGCCAAAATTGCGCCATATTTTTTTGAACCCCCGGCCAACAATCTTAAGTAAATTATATACAATCAAGCACTCCTCCCTAAAACACCCTCTAAAAGCCTAATATGTTCTCTATTTTTGGGATTGCTATTAGACTCTCGATATTTAGGGAGCCAAAACCGCTCCATATTTTTTAGAACTCCCACCTAACAACCTTATGTAAACTCCGTACAATCAAGCATTCTTTCTAAAAATACGCACTAATAGCCTCGCAATATACTCTCTATTTTTGGGATTGTTACTAGGCTCCCTATATTTAGGGAGCCAAAACCGATCTATATTTTTTTTAAACCCCCACCCGACAACCTTAAGTAAATTATATACAATAGAGCACTCCACCCTAAAACACCCTGAAAGATCCTCACAATATGCTCTCTATTTTTGGGATTGCTACAAGACTCCCTATATTTAGAGAGCCAAAACCTTCGCATATTTTTTTTTAACCCCACTTGAAAACCTTAAGTAAATTATATATAATCAAGTACTCCTCCCTAAAACACCCTCTAAGAGACTCACAATTTGCTCTCTATTTTTGGGATTGCTACTAGACTTCATATATTTAGGGAGCCAAAACCGCTCTATATTTTTTTTGAATCCACACCCGACAACCTTAAATAAATAATATATAATTGAGTATTCCTCCCAAAAATACGCTCTAAGAGCCTCACCATTGCCTCCCAAAAATACTCTAAAGTCATCAGTAAATTGTATATAAATCAAGCACTCCTCCCTAAAACACCCTCTAACAGACTCGTAATATGTCTTTCTACTTTTGGGATTGCTACTAGACTTCTTATATTTAGGGAGCCAAAACCGCTCAATATTTTTATTGAACACCCACCTAACAACCTTAAGTAAATTATATAAAATCGAGCACTCCTTCCTAAAACAACCTCTAATAGTCTGGTAATATGCTATCTATTTTTGGGATTGATAGAAGACTTATTTAGGGAGCTAAAACCGCTCTATATTTTTTTTGAACCCCCACCCGTCAACTTTAAAAAAATTATATACAATCAAGCATTCCTTCTAAAACCACTCTCTAAAAGCCTCGTTATTGCCTCCCAAAAATACCCAAAAAACATAAGTAAATTATATATAAATCAAGCACTCCTCCCTAAAACACCCTCTAAAAGCCTCGTAATGTGCCTCTCTATTTTTTGGATTGCTATTAGACTCCCTTTATTTAAGGAGCCAAAACCACGTCATATTTTTTTTTGAACCCCCACCCGACAACCTTAAGTAAATTATATACGATTGAGTACTCCTCCCTAAAACACCCTCTAAGAGCCTTGCAATATGCTCTAATTTTGTGGGATTACTACTAGACTCGCTATATTTAGGGTGCCAAAACTGCTCCATATTTTTTTGAACCCCCACCAGATAACATTAAATAAATTATACACAATCGAGTATTCCTCCCAAAAACACCCTCTAAGAGCCTCGCCATTGCCTTCCAAAAATACCCTAAAATCTTAAGTAAATTATATATAAATCAAGCACTCCTCCCTAAAACACCCTCTAAGAGCCTCACAACATACGTCTCTATTTTTGGGATTACTACTAGACTCCCTATATTTAGGGAGACAAAATAGCTCCATATTTTTTTTTATTCTCCACCTGATAACCTTAAGTAAATTATAAACAATCAAGCACTCCTCCCTAAAACACCCTTTAAAAGCCTAATATGCTTTCTATTTTTAGAATTGCTACTATAATCCTTATATTTAGGAAGCCAAAACTGCTCCATATTTTTTTTGAACCCCTACCTGACAACCTTAAGTAAATTATACACAATCGAGCATTCCTTTCAAAAACACCCTCTAAGAGGTTCGCCATTGCCTCCCAAAAACACCCTAAAATTATAAGTAAATCATATATAAATTAAGCACTCCTTCCTAAAATACTCGCTAAGAGCCTCGTACTATGCCTCTCTTTTTATGGGATTGCTAATAGACTCCCTATATTTAGGGAGCCAAAATTGATCCATATTTTTTTTGAACCCTCACTTGACAACCTTAAATAAATTGTATATAATCGAGTACTCCTCAATAAAACACCCTCTAAGAGCCTCACAATATACTATCTATTTTTGGGATTGCTACTAGACTCCCAATATTTAGAGACCTAAAACCGCTCCATATATTTTTAGAATCCCCATCCGACAACCTTAAAAAAATTATATAAAATCAAGCATTCCTCCCAAAAACACCATCTAATAGCATCGCAATATGCTTTCTATTTTTGGGATTGCTACTAGACACTCTATATTTAGGGAAGCAAAACCGCTCTATATTTTTTTTGAACCCCCACTCGACAACCTTAAGTAAATTATATACAATCGATCACTCCTCCCTTAAATACCCTCTAAGAGCTTCGCAATATGCTCTCTATTTTTTGCATTGTTACTAGACTCCTTATATTTAGGGAGCCAAAACCGCTCCATATTTTTTTTATACCCCCACCAAACAACCTTAAGGGAATTATATACAATCGAACACTCCTCCCTAAAATACCCTTTAAGAGGCTTGCAATATGCTCTCTATTTTTGGGATTGCTACTAGACGCCCTATATTTATGGAGCTAAAACTACTATATATTTTTTTTGAACCCCCACTCAATAACCTTATGTAAATTATATACAATTGAGAACTTCTCCTAAAATCACCCTCTAAAATCCTCGCCATTGTCTCCCAAAAACACCCTAAAATCAAAAGTAAATTATATATAAATTAAGCACTCCTCCCTAAAACACCCTCTAAGAGCCTTGCAATATACCTTTCTATTTTTGGGATTGCTACTAGACTATCTATATTTAAGTAGCCAAAACAGCTCTATATTTTTTTTGAACTCCAACCCGACAACCTTAAGTAAATAATATACAATAAGGCACTCCTCCCTAAAACAGCCTCTAAGAGTCTCGCAATATGCTTTTTATTTTTGGTATTGCTACTAGACTTCCGATATTTAGGGTGCAAAAATCACTCCATATTTTTGTTGAACCCTCACCCGTCAATCTTAAGTAAATTATATACAATCGAGCATTCCTCCCAAAAATACCTTATATGAGCCTCGCCATTGCCTCCTTATTTTTCGACAATCAAGCATTCCTCTCAAAAACACCCCCTAAGAGCCTCGTATTGCCTCACAAAAATACCCAAAAATAAGAAGTAAATTATATAAATATCATGCACTCGTTCCTAAATTACCCTCTAAGAGTCTCCTAATAGGCCTCTATATTTTTGGGATTACTATAAGACTCCTTATATTTAGGGAGCCAAAACCACTCTATATTTTTTTTGAACCCCCACCTGACAACCTGAAGTAAATTATATACAATCGAGCACTCCTCCCTAAAACACCCTCTAAGTGCCTAATATGCTCTCTATTTTTGGGATTGCTACTTGACTCCCAATATTTAGAGATCCAAAACCACTACATATTTTTTTTGAACCCCCACCTGCCAACCTTAAGTAAATTATATATAATCGAGCATTCCACCTAAAAATACCCTCTAATAGCCTAGTAATATGTTCTTTCTTTTAGGATTGCTACTAATCCCCTATATTTAGGGAGCCAAAACCGCTCCATATTTTTTTTAACCCCCACTCGACAACCTTAAGTAAATTATCTACAATCAAGCATTCCTCCTAAAAACATCATCTAATAACTTCACAATATGCTTTCTATTTTTGGGATTGCTACTAGACTCCCTATAATTAGGAAAGCAAAACCGATCCATTTTTTTTTTGAACCCCCGCCCGATAACCTTAAGTAAATTATATACAATCGAGCACTCTTCCCTAAAATACCCTCTAATAGCCTAGCAGTATACTCTCTATTTTTGGGATTGCTACTAGACTCCCAATATTTAGGGAGCCAAAATCACTCTATATTTTTTTTGAACCCCCATCGGCCAACCTTAAGTGAATTATATATAATTGAGCACTCCTCCCTAAAACACCCCCTAAGAGCCTCGTAATATGCTCTCTATTTTTCGGATTGCTACAAGACTCCCTATATATATAGAGCCAAAACTACTCTATATGTTTTTTGAACCCCAACCCGACTACCTTAAGTAAATTATATACAATCAAGCATTCCTCTTAAAAACACCATTTAAGAGCCTCACCATTGCCTCCCAAAAAAAGCCTAAAATTATCAGTAAATTATATATAAATCAAGCACTTCTCCCTAGAACATCCTCTAGGAGCCTCACAATATGCCTTTCTATTTTGGGATTGCTGCTAGAATCCACATATTTAGGTAGCCAAAACTACTCCATATTTTTTTTGAACGCCCACCAGACAGCCTTAAGTAAATTATATACAATCGACCAGACAACCTAAAACACCCTCTAAGAGCTTCGCAATATGCTCTCTATTTTTGGGATTGCTACTAGATGATATATTTAGGAAACCAAAACCGCTCTATAATTTTTTTGAACCCCTACCCATCAACCTAAAGTAAATTATATACAATCGAGTATTCCTCCTAAAAACACTGTATATGAACCTCGCCATTGTGTTCTTATTTTTGGGATCTCTACTAGACTCCCTATATTTGGGGATCCAAAATCACTCCCAATTTCAAAAGGCTCCCACCTGATAATTATAACTAAATTATATAATATCGAGAACTCCTCCCTAAAATACTTTCTAAAAGCCTCACAATATGCTCTCTATATTTTGGATTGCCACTAGACTCCCTATATTTAGGGAGCCAAAATCGCTCTATATATTTTTTGAACCCCGACCTGACAACCTTTAGTAAATTATATATAATCGAGCATTCCTCCCAAAAACAACCTCTAAGAGCCTCCCCATCGCCTCCCAAAAAAACCCTAAAATCATAAGTAAATTATATATAAATCCAGCACTCCTTTCTAAAATACCCTCTAAGAGCCTCGCAATATGCCTCTCTATTTTTGGGATTGCTACTAGACTCCCTATATTTAAGGAGTTAAAATCACTCCATATTTTTTTTGAACCCCCACACGGCAACCTTAAGTAAGTTATATACAATCGAGCACTCCTCCCAAAAACTCTCTGTAAGAGCCTCGTAATATGCTCTCTATTTTTTGGGATTACTACTAGACTCTATATATTTAGGGAGTCAAAACCACTCCATATTTTGTTTGAACCCCCACCCAACAACTATAAGTAAATTATACACAATCAAGTATTCCTCCCAAAAACACCCTCTAAGAGCCTCGCCATTGCTTCCCAAAAATACCCTAAAATCATAAGAAAATTATATATAAATCAAGCACTCCTCCTAAAAACACCCTATAAGAGACTCGCAATATGCTTCTCGATTTTTGGGATTACTACTAGACTCGTTATATTGAGGGAGCCAAAACCGCTCCATATTTGTTTTGAACCCCAACCCGACAATCTTAAGTAAATTATATACAATCGAGCACTATTCTCTAAAACACCCACTAAGAGCCTACTATGTTTTCTATTTTTTGGATTAATACTAGACTCCCTATATTTAGGGAACCAAAATCGATCCATATTTTTTTTGAATACCTACCCAACAATATTAAGTAAATTATATACAATCGAGCATCCATCCTGAAAATACCCTCTAATAGCCTCGCAATATGCTCTTTATTTTTGGGATTGCTACTAGACTTCCTATATTTAGGGAACCAAAACAGCTCCATATATTTTTTGAACCCCCACCCGATAACCTTAAATAAATTATATACAATCGAGCATTTCTTTTAAAAATAACCTCTAATATCCTCACAATATACTCTCTATTTTTGGGATTGCTACTGACTCCCTATATTTAGGGATCCAAAAGTGCTCCATATTTTTTTTGAACCCCAACCCGATAACCTTAGGTAAATTATATACAATCGAGCACTCCTCCATAAAACACCCTCTAAGAGATTCGCAATATGCTCTCTATTTTTGGGATTGCTACAAGACTCCCTATATTTCAGGAGCCAAATCTGTCCCATATTTTTTTTGAACCCCCACTCGACAACCTTAAGTATACAATCGAGCACTCCTCCCTAAAACACCAGCTAAAAGACTCGCAATATGCTCACTATTTTTTGGATTGCTACTAGACTCCCAATATTTAGGAAGGAAAAACCGCACCATATTTTTTTTGAACCCTCACCCGATAACCTTAAGAAAATTATATACAATCGAGCATTCCTCCCAAAAACACCCTCTAAGAGACTCGCCATTGCCTCCTAAAAACAACCTAAAATCATAATTAAATTATATATAAATCAAGCACTCCTCCCTAAAATACTCTCTAAGAGACTCGTAATATGCCTTTCTATTTTTGGGATTGGTACTAGACTCTCTATATTTAGAAAGCCAAAATCGCTCCATATTTTTCTTGAATGCCCACCCGACAATCTTAAGAAAATTTTATACAATCGAGCATTCCTCCCTAAAACATTCTCTAAAAGTCTCACAATATGCTCTCTATTTTGTGATTGCTACTAGACTCCCCATATTAAGGGAGCCAAAACTGCCCCATATTTTTTTTGAACCCCTACCCGACAACTTTAAGTGACTTATACACAATCGAGCGCTCCTCCTTAAAACACCCTCTAAGAGATTCACAATATACTTTCTATTTTAGGATTGCTAAACTCCCTATATTTTGGGAGCCAAAACAGCTCCATATTTATTTTGAACCCACACCCGACAATAGAGCATTCCTCCCATAGAGCATTCCTCCCAAAAATACCCTCTAAGAGCCTCGCCATTGCCTCCCAAAAACACCATAAAATCATAAGAAAATTTTATATAAATCAAGCACTCCTTCCTAAAACACCCTCTAAGAGACTCACAATATGCTATTCTATTTTTGGGATTGCTACTAGACTCCCTATATCTAGGAAGCCAAAACCTCTCCATATTTTTTCTGAATGCACACCCGATAACTTTAAGTAAATTATATACAATCGAGCACTCCTTCCTAAAACACCTTCTAAGAGCCTGGTATATTGCTCTCTATTTTTAGGATTGCTACTAGACTCTCTATATTTAGGGAGCCAAAATTGCTCTATATTTTTTTGAACCCCCACCCGACAACCTTAAGTAAATCATATACAATCAAGCAATCCTCCTAAAAACATCCTCTAATAGCCTCGCAATATGCTCCCTATTTTTGGGATTGCTACTAGACTCTATATTTAAGGAGCCAAAACCGCTCCATATTTTTTTTGAACCCCCACTCGACAACCTTAGGTAAATTATATATAATCGAGCACTACTCCCTAAAACACCCTCTAAGAGCCTCGCAATATACTCTCTATTTTTGGTATTGCAACTAGACTACCTATATTTCGGGAGCCAAAACTGCCCCATATTGTTTTTGAACCCCCACCATCCCACCTTAAGTGAATTATATACAATCGAGCACTCCTTCCTAAAACACCCTCTAAAAGACTCACAATATGCTCTCTATTTTTGGGATTACTACTAGACTCCTAATATTTAGGAAGCCAAAACTGCTCCATATTTTTTTTTGAACCCAAACCTGACAACCATAAGTAAATTATATACAATCAAACATTCCTCCCAAAAACACCCTCTAAGAGCCTCGCCATTGCCACCTAAAAACACCCAAAAATCATAAGTAAATTATATATAAAACAAGCACTGCTCCCTAAAGCACCATCTAAAAGACTCACAATATGTCTTTCTATTTTTGGGATTGCTACTAGACTCTCTATATTTAGAGAGCCAAAACCGCTCCATATGTTTTTTGAATGCCCACCCGATAACCTTAAGTAAATTATATGCGATCGAGCACTCCTTCCTAAAACACCCTCTAAGAGACTGGTAATATGCTCTCTATTTTTGGGATTGCTACTAGACTCCCTATATTTAGGGAGCCAAAATTGCTCCATATTTTTTTTGAACCCCCACCCGACAACCTTAAGTAAATTATGTATAATCGAACATTCATTCCAAAAACACCCTCTAAGAGCCTCACAATTGCCTCCTAAAAGTAAATTATATATAAATCACGTACTCCTCCCTAAAATACCCTATAAGAGCCTCACAATATACCTTTCTATTTTTGGGATTGCAACTAGACTCCCTATATTTAGGGAGCCAAATCTGCTCCATATTTTTTTTTAATGCCCACCCGACAACCTTGACTAAATTATATACAAGCGAGTACTCCTCCACTAAAACACCCTCTAAAAGTCTCACAATATGCTCTCTATTTTTGTGATTACTACTAGACTCCCTATATTAAGGAAGCAAAAATCATCTCATATTTTTTTTGAACCCCCACCCAATAACCAAAAGTGAATTATATATAATTGAGCACTTCTCCTTAAAATACCCTCTAAGAGACTCGCAATATGCTTTCTATTTTGCGTATTGCTACTAGACTCCCTATATTTAGGGAACCAAAATCGCTCCATATTTTTTTTGAATCCACATCTGACAACCTTAAGTCAATTATATACAATCGAGCATTCCTTCCAAAAACACCCTCTAAGAGCCTCGCCAATGCCTCCTAAAAACACCCTAAAATAATAAATAAATTATATATAAATCAAACACACCTTCCTAAAACATCCTCTAAGAGACTCGCAATATGCCTTTCTATTTTTGGGAATGCTACTAGACTCCTTATATTTAGGGAGCCATAACCGTTCTTATTTTTTTTGAACGCCCACCCGACAACCTTAAGTAAATTATATACAATCAAGCAATCCTACCTAAAACACCCTCTACGAGCTTGGTAATAAGCACTCTAATAGCCTCGCAATATGCTCTCTATTTTTGGGATTGCTACTAGACTCCCTATATTTAGGGAGCTAAAATTGCTCTATATTTTTTTGAACCCCCACCCGACAACCTTTGTTAAATTATATATAATCGAGCACTCCTCTCTAAAATACCCACTAAGAGCCTCGTAATATGCTCTCTATTTTTGGGAATACAACTAGACTCTTTATATTTAGGGTGCCAAAACAGCCTCATATTTTTTTTGAACCCCCACTCGACAACCTTAAGTGAATTATATATAATCGAGCAGTCCTCTCTAAAACACCCTCTTAAAGTCTCATAATATGCTCTATATTTTTGGGATTGCTACTAGACTCCCTATATTTAGGGTGCCAAAACTGCTCTATATTTTTTTTCAACCCCCACCCGCCAAAGTTAAGTAAATTATACACAATCGAGTATTTCTCCTAAAAACACCCTCTAAGAGCCACCTCATTATCTCCTATGAACACCCTAAAATCATATATAAATTATATATAAATCAAGCACTCCTCCCTATAATACCCTTTAAGAGACTCGCATTATGCCTTTCTATTTTTGGGATTGCTACTAGACTCCCTTTAATTATGGAGCCAAAATAACTCCATATTTTTTTTGAACACCCACACGACAACCTTAAGTAAATTATATACAATCGAGCACTCCTTCCTAAAACACCCTCTATGATCCTGGTAATATGTTCTCTATTTTTGGGATTGTTACTAGACTCCCTATATTTATGGAGCCAAAACTACTCTATATTTTTTTTTAACCCCCACCCGATAACCTTAAGTAAATTATGTACAATCGAGTATTTATTCCAAAAACACCCTCTAAGAGCCTCACCATTGCCTCCTAAAAATATCCTAAAATTATAAGTAAATTATATATAAATCACACACTCCTCCCTAAAATACCCTATAAGAGCCTCACAATATGCCTTTCTATTTTTGGGATTACAACTAGACTCCGTATATTTAGGTAGCCAAAACCGCTCTATATTTTTTTTAAATACCCACCCGATAACCTTAAGTAAATTATATACAATCGAGCACTCCTCCCTAAAACACCCTCTAAAAGTTTTGCAATATGCTCTCTGTTTTTGTGATTGCTACTAGACTCCCTATATTTAGGGAGCCAAAATCACCCCATATTTTTTTTGAATCCCAACCTAACAACCTTAAGTGAATTATATATAATCAAGCACTCCTCCTTAAAATAACCTCTAAGAGACTCGCAATATGCTCTCTATTTTTGGGATTGCTACTAGACTCCCTATATCTAGGGAGCCAAAATAGCTCAATATTTTTTTTGAACCCACAGCCGACAACCTTAATGAAATTATATATAATCGAGCATTCCTTCCAAAAATACCATCTAAGAGCCTCGCTATTGCCTCCCAAAAATACCCTAAATTAAAAAAATTATATATAAATTAAGTAATCCTTCCTAAAACACCCTTTAAGAGACTCGCAATATGTCATTCTATTTTTTGGAGTGCTACTTAACTCCCTATACTTAGGGAGGCAAAACTGTTAACATATTTTTTTTGAAAGCCCACCTGACAACCTTAAGTAAATTATATGCAGTCGAGCAATCCTTCCTAAAATACCCTCTAAGAGCATGGTAATTGCACTCTATTTTTGGGATTGCTACTAGACTCCCTATATTTAGGGAGCCAAAATCGCTCCATATTTTTTTTGAACCCTAACCCGAAAACCTTAAGTAAATTATATACAATCGAGTATTCCTCCTAAAAACACCCTCTAATAGCCTCGTAATATGCTCTCTATTTTTGGGATTGCTACTAGACTCCCTATATTTAGGGAGCCAAAATCATTTTTTTGTAAACTATATATAAATTATGCACTCCTCCCTAAAATACGAAAACCTATTAAAAGAATAAGTAAATGATTTACCCTATAAATATATTATGAGGCTCCTTAAAAATTATATACTTTTAGAAAGGCATATTATGAGGCTCTTATAAGGTATTTTAAGAGCCTCGTAATATGCCTTTCTATAAAAATACCCTATAAGAGCCTCGTAATATGCCTTTCTAAAAGAAATTATTAAATAATTTACCCTATAAGTATATAATTTTTATATATAATTTTTTATATATAATTTTTCTATTCGATTGTAAAAGAATAAGTAAAAATTATTAAAAGAATAAGTAAATTATATATAAATCATGCACTCCTCCCTAAATTACCCTATAAGAGCCTCGTAATATACCTTTCTATTTTTAGGATTGCAACTAGACTCCCTATATTTAGGTAGCCAAAACTGCTCTATATTTTTTTTAAATACCCATCAGATAATGTTAAGTAAATTATATAGAATCGAGCACTCCTCTCTAAAATACCCTCTAAAAAGTCTCGCAATATGCTTTCTATTTTTGTGATTGCTACTTGACTCCCTATAATAAGAGAGCCAAAACCGCCCCATATTTTTTTTGAACCTCTCAACCAACAACCTTAAGTGAATTATATACAATCGAACACTCCACCATAAAATACCCACTAAGAGACTCACAATATGCTCTCTATTTTTGGGATTGCTACTAGACTCCCTATATTTAGGGAGTCAAAACCGTAATATATTTTTTATCAACCCATACCCAACAGCCTTAAATAAATTATATAAAATCAAGCATTTTTCCCAAAACTACCCTCTAAGAGCCTCCCTATTGCCTCCCAAAAATACCCTAAAATTATAAGTAAATTATATATAAATCAAGCACTCCTCCCTAAAACACTCTCTAAGAGAATCGCAATATTTATTTCTATTTTTGGGATTGCTTGACTCCCTATATTTAGGGAGCCAAAACCGCACCATATAATTGTTTTGAATGCCCACGCGACAACCTTAAATAAATTATATACAATCAAGCACTTATTCCTAAAACACCCTCTAAGAGCCTGGTAATATGCTCTCTATTTTTTGGATTGCTACTAGACTCCTTATATTTCGAGAGCCAAACCTGCTCTATATTTTTTTTGAATCCCCACCAGACAACCTTAAGTAAATTATATATAATCGAGCATTTCTCCTAAAAACACCCTCTAATAGCCTCGCAATATGCTCTCTATTTTTGGGATTGCTACTAGACACCCTATATTTAGGAAGCCAAAACCGCTCCATATTTTTTTTAAACCCCCACTTGACAACCTTAGGTAAATTATATATAATTGAGCACTCCTTCCTAGAACACCTACTAAGAGTCTCGCAATATGCTCTCTATTTTTAAGATTGCTACTAGACTCCTTATATTTAGGGAGCCAAAATCGCACTATATTTTTTTTAAACCCCCACCCGACAATATTAAGTGAATTATATACAACTAAGTACTCCTCCTTAAAATACCCTCTAAAAGGCTCGCAATATGCTCTCTATTTTCGGGATTGCTACTAGACTCCCTATATTTAGGGAACCAAAACCGCTCCATATTTTTTTTGAACCCCCACCTGACAACCTTAAGTAAATTATAAATAATCAAGCATTCCTTTCAAAGACACCATCTAAGTGCCTCGCCATTGCCTCCTAAAAACACCCTAAAATCATAATTAAATTATATATGAATCAAGTACTCCTCACTAAAACACCCTCTAAGAGATTCGCAATATGCCTTTATATTTTAGGGATTGCTACTAGACTTCCTATATTTATGGAGCCAAAACTGCTCCATATTTTTTTTAAACACCCACCCGACAACCTTAAGTAAATTATATACAATCGAGCACTCTTTCCTAAAACACCCTCTAAGAGCCTAGTAATATGCTCTCTATTTTTGGGATTACTACTAGGCCCCCTATATTTATGGAGCCAAAACTACTTTATATTTTTGTACCCCCACCCCCTTAAATAAATTATGTATAATTGAGCATTCATCCCAAAAATACCGTCTAAGATCCTCACCATTGCCTCCAAAAAATATCCTAAAATCGTAAATAAATTATATATAAATCAAACACTCCTCCCTAAAATACCCTATAAGAGCCTCACAAAATGCCTTTCTATTTTTGTGATTGAAACTAAACTCCCTATATTTTGGTAGCCAAAACTACTTCATATTTTTTTTGAATACCCATCTGACAACCTTAAGTAAATTATATACAATCGAGCACTCCTCACTAAAACACCCTCTAAAAGTCTCATAATATGCTCTCTATTTTTATGATTACTCCTACACTACCTATATTAAGGGAGCCAAAACCACCCCATATATTATTTGAACCCCCACCCGACAACCATAAGTTAATTACATACAATCGAGCAGTCCTCCTTAAAACACCCTCTAAATGACTCGCAATATGCTCTCTATTTTTTGGATTGCTGCTAGACTCCCTATATTTAGAGAGCCAAAATCGCTACATATTTTTTTTGAACCCACACCCGACAACCTTAAGGAAATTATATATAATCGAGCATTCCTCCCAAAAATACCCTTTAAGAGTCTCTCCATTGCCTCGCAAAAATACCCTAAAATTATAAATAAATTATATATAAATCAAGTACTTCTCCCTAAAATACCCTCTAAGAGACACGCAATATGCTTTTCTATTTTTGGGATTGCTTCTAGACTCCCTATATCTAGGGAGCCAAAACCGCTCCATATTTTTTTTGAACGCCCACCCGACAACCTTAGGTAAATTATATACAATCGAGCACTCCTTCCTAAAACACCCTCTAATAGCCTGGTAATATGCTCTCTATTTTTGAGATTGTTACTAGACTCCCTATATTTAGGGAGCTAAAACTGCTCTATATTTTTTTTGAACCCCCACCCATTAACCTTAAGTAAATTATATATAATCGAGCATTCCTTCCAAAAACACTCTCTAAGAGCCTCGCCATTGTCTCCTATAAATAACCAAAAATAATAAGTAAATTAAATATAAATCAAGCACTCCTACCTAAAATACCCTTTAAGAGCTTCACAATATGCCTTTCTATTTTTAGGATTGTTACTAGACTCTCTATATTTAAGGAGCCAAAACCGCACCATATTTTTTTTGAACCCCAACCCGACAACCTTAAGTAAATTATATATATTTAAGCACTCTTCCCTAAAACACCATCTAAGATCCTCAAAATATGCTCTCTATTTTTTGGGATTGCTACTAGACTCCCTATATTTAGGGAGCCAATACCACTCCATATTTTGTTTGAACCCCCACCTGACAACTCTAAGTAAATTTTACACAATTGAGCATTCATCCCAAAAACACCCTCTAAGTACCTCGCCGTTGTCTCCCAAAAATATCCTAAAATAATAAGTAAATAATATATAAATAAAGCACTCCTTCCTAAAACACCCTCTAATAGCCTCGCAACATGTCTCTCTATTTTTGGGATGGAACTAGACTCCCTATATTTATGGAGCAAAAATTACTCGATATTTTTTTTAATCCCCCACTCGACAACCTTAAGTAAATTATATACAATCGAGCACTTCTCTCCAAAACACCCTCTAAGAACCTTATAATATGCTATCTATTTTTGGGATTGCTACTAGACTCCCTATATTTAAGAAGCCAAAATAGCTTTTTATTTTTTTTGAACCTCTACCTGACAACCTTAAGTAAATTATATAAAATACGGCATTCCACCTAAAAACACCATCAATAGCCTTGTAATATGCTCCCTATTTTTGGGATTGCTACTAGACTCCGTATATTTACGGAGGCAAAACTACTCCATATTTTTATTGATCCCCACCCGATAACCTTAAGAAAATTATATACAATCGAGCACTCCTCCCTAAAATACCCTCTAAGAGCCTCGCAATATGCTCTCTATTTTTTGGATTGCTACTAGACTCCTTTTATTTTGGGAGTCAAAACCACTATATAGTTGTTTGAACCCCCACCGGATAACCTTAAGTGAATTATATACAATCGAGCACTCCAACATAAACCACCCTCTAAGAGCCTTGCAATATGCTCTTTATTTTTGGGATAGCTAGTAGACTCCCTATATTTATGGAGCCAAAATCGTTCTATATTTTTTTTGAATACCCACCCGATAACCTTAAGTAAATTATATATAATCAAGTAATTCTCCCAAAAACACCCTCTAAAAGCCTCGCCATTGCCTCCCAAAAACACCCTACAATAATAAGTAAATTATATATAAATCAAGTACTCCTCCCTAAAACACCATCTAAGAGTCTCGCAAAATGCCTTTCTATTTTTGGGATTGCTACTAGACTCCCTATATTTAGGTAGCCAAAATCGCTCTATATTTTTTTTTAACACTTACCAGATAACCTTAAATAAATTATATACAATCGAGCACTCTTTCTAAAAAAACCTTCTAAGAGCCTCGCAATATGCTCTTTATTTTTGGGATTGCTACTAGACTCCCTATATTTAGGGAGCAAAAATCATTATATTTTTTTTTTGACCCCCCACCCATCAAGCTTAAGTAAATTATATACAATCGAGCATTCTTCCCAAAAACATCTTATTTGAGCCTCGCAGTTGCCTCCTTATTTTTGGGATCGCTACTAGACTCCCTATATTTGGGGAGCTAAAATCGCTCCCAATTTCTCAAGGCACCCACCCGATAATCATAACTAAATTATATACAATCAAACACTCCTCCCTAAAATACTTTCTTAAAGCCTCGTAATAAACTCTCTATTTTTGGGATTGCAACTAAACTCCCTATATTTAGGGAGCCAAAACTGCACTATATATGTAATTAAATAGACCTCCTAAAAATACCCTCAAAGAGCCTCGCCATTACCTCCTAAAAATACCCTAAAATCATATGTAACTTATATACAAATAAAGCAATCTTTCCTAAAATATCCTCTTAAAATCTCGTAATATGCTCTGTATTTTTGGGATTGCTACTAGACTCGCTTCATTTAGGCAGCCAAAATCGCTCTATATTTTTTTTGAACCCCCTCTGGATAACCTTAAGTGAATTATATATAATCGAGTATTCCTCTCAAAAAAAACCCTCTTAGAGTCTCGCCATTGCCTCCCAAAAACACCCTAAAATCATAAGTAAATTATATATAAATCAAACACTTCTCCCTAAAACACACTTAAGAGCCTCGCAATATGCCTCCCTATTTTTGGGATTGCAACTATACTCCCTATATTTAGCTAGCCAAAAGTAATCCATTTATTTTTTGAACCCCCACCTGACAACCTTAAGTAAATTTTATACAATCGAGCACTCCTCCCTAAAACACCCTCTGAGAGCCTAATATGTCATCTATTTTTACGATTACTACTAGAATCCCTATAGTTAGGGAGCCAAAACTGCTCTATATTTTTTTTGAACTCCTACCCGACAACCTTAAGTAAATTATATACAATCGAGCATTCCTCCTAAAAACACCCTCTAATAGCCTCGCAATATGCTCTCTATTTTTGGGATTGCTACTAGACTTCCTATATTTAGGGAGCCAAAATCGCTCCATATTTTACTTGAAACTCCACCCGACAACCTTAAGTAAATTATATAAAATCGAGCACTTCTTCCTAAAACACCATCTAAGAGCCTCGTAATATGCTCCTTATTTTTGGGATTTCTACTAGACTCTATATATTTAGGAAGCCAAAACCGCCCCATATTTTTTTTTAACCCCCACCCAATAACCTTAAGTAAATTATATACAATTGAGTACTCCTCCCTAAAACACCCTCTATGAGACTCACAATATGTTCTCTATTTTTGGGATTGCTACTAGACTCCCTATATTTAGGGAGCCAAAATCACTCTATATTTTTTTTGAACTCCCACCCGACAACCTTAAGTAAATTATATGCAATCGAGCATTCCTCCAAAAAACACCCTTAAGAGCCTCGCTATTTCCTTCCAAAAACATACTAAAATCAAAAGTAAATTATATATAAATCAAGCACCCCTCCCTAAAATACCCTTTTAGAACCTTGCAATATGCCTCTCTATTTTTGGGATTGGTACTTTTCTCCCTGTATTTAAAAAGCCAAAACCGCTCCATATTTTTTTTGAACCCCCACCCGACAACCTTAAGAAAATTATATACAATCAAGCACTCCTCTCTAAAACACTCTGTAAGAGCCTCGCAATATGCTCTCTATTTTTTGGGATTGCTACTAGACTCCCTATATTTAGGGAGCCAAAATACCTTCATATTTTGTTTGAACCCCCACCCGACAACCTTAAGCAAATTATATACAATTGAGCATTTCTTCATAAAACACCCTCTAAGAGCCTTGCCATTGCCTCCCAAAAACACCCTAAAATCACAAGTGAATTATATATAAATTAAGCACTCCCCCCTAAAACAACCTCTAAGATCCTCGTAATATGCCTCACTATTTTTGTGAATACTACTATACTCCCTATATTTGGGGAGCCAAAATCGCTCTGAATTTTTTTTGAAGCCCCACTCAACAACCTTAAGTAAATTATCTACAATCGAGCACTCCTTCCTAAAATACCCTCTAAGAGCCTAATATGCTCTCTATTTTTGGAATTGCTATTAGACTCCCTATATTTAGAAAGCCAAAATCGCTCCATATTTTTTTTGAACCCCCACCCAATAACCTTAAGTAAATTATATACAATCAAGCATTCCTCGAAAAAATACCCTCTAATAGCCTCGCAATATGCTTTCTATTTTTGGGATTGCTACTAGACTCCCTATATTTAAGGAGCCAAAACCACTCCATATTTTTTCTGAACCCCCACCCGATAACCTTAAGTAAATTATATGCTATATAGCACTTCTCCCTAAAACACCCTCCAATAGCCTCGCAATATGCTCTCTATTTTTTAGGATTGCTACTAGACTCCCTATATTTAGAAAGCCAAAACCGTTCCATATTTTGTAAAAACCCCCACCCGATAAATATAACTAAATTATACACAATCGAGTATTCCTCCCAAAATCATCCTCTAAGAGCCTCGTGAGTGCAACCCAAAAACACCCAAAAATCATAAGTAAATTATATATAAATCAAGCACTCCTCCCTAAAACACCCTCTAAGAGCCTCGCAACTTGCCTCTCTATTTTTGGGATTGCTACTAGACTCCCTATATTTAGGGAGCCAAAATTGCACCATATTCTTTTTAAACCCCTACCGGATAACCTTAAGTAAATTATATACAATCGAGAACTCCCTCATAAAATCCCCTCTAAGAGCCTAATATGCTCTCTATTTTTGGGAATGCTACTAGACTCCCTATATTTAGGGAGCCAAAATTATTTACTATAAAGCATTCCTCCTAAAAACACCCTCTAATAGCCTCGTAATTTGCTCTCTATTTTTGGGATTGCCACTTGACTTTCTATATTCAGGGAGCCAAAATCGCTCTATATTTTTTTTAAACCCCCACCCAACAACCTTAAGTAAATTATATGCAATAGAGCACTCCTCCCTAAAACACCCTCTAAAACCCTTGTAATATGGTCTCTATTTTTGGGATTATTACTAGACTCCCTATATTAATGGAGCCAAAACCGCACCATATTTTTTTTGAACCCCCACCCGATAACCTTAAGAGAATTATATACAATCGAGCATTCCTCTCTAAACCACCCTCGAAGAAACTCGCAATATGCTCTCTATTTTTGAGATTACTACTAGACTCCCTATATTTAGGGAGCAAAAACAGCTCTATATTTTTTTTTGAACTCATACCCGACAACCTTAAGTAAATTATATACAATCGAGCATTCCTCTCAAAAATACCCTCTAAGAGCCTCGTCATTGCCTCCCAAAAATACCCTAAAGTAATCAGTAAATTATATATAAATCAAGTACTCCTCCCTAAAACACCCTCTAAAAGACACACAATATGCCATTCTATTTTTGGGATTGCAACTAGACTCCCTATATTTAGGGATCCAAACCTGCTCTATATTTTTTTTGAATACCAACCTGACAATCATATATAAATTATATACAATAGAGTACTCCTTCCTAAAACACCCTCTAAGAGCCGGGTAATATGCTCTAAACGTTTGGGATTGCTACCAGATTTCCTATATTTAGGGAGCCAAAACCGCACCATGTTTTTTTTAAAGCCCCACCCGTCAACCTTAAGAAAATTATATACAATTGAACATTTCTTCCAAAAATAAGCTCTAAAAGCCTCGCCATTGTCTCACAAAAATACCCAAAAATCATAAGTAAATTATATATAAATTAAGCAATCCTTCCTAAAACTTCCTCTAAGAGCCTCACAATATGCCTCTCTATTTTTAGGATTGCTACTAGACTCCCTATATTTAAGGAGCCAAAACCACTCCATAATTTTTTTTAACCCCCACCCGATAACCTTAAGTAAATTATATATTATTGAGAACTCCTCCCTAAAACACCCTCTAAGAGCCTCGCAATAAGCTCTCTATATTTTGGGATTGCTACTAGAGTTCCTACATTTAGGGAGCCAAAACCGCTCCATATTTTGTTTGAACCCCCACCCGATAACCTTAAGTAAATTATACACAATCGAGCATTCCTTCCAAAAACACCTTTTAAGAGCCTCGCCATTGCCGCCCAAAAATACCCACAAAAAGTCTCGTAACATGCCTCTCTATTTTTGGAATTGCTACTAGACTCCCTATATTTATAGAGCCAAAATTGTTTCATATTTTTTTTGAACTCACACCCGATAACCTTAAGTAAATTACAAATAGGCGAGCACTCCTCCCTAAAACACCCTATAAGAGCCTAATATACTCTCTATTTTTGGGATTGCAATTAGACTCCCTATATTTAGGGAGCCAAAATTGCTTTAAATTTTCTTTGAACCCCTACCCAAAAATATTAAGTAAATTACATACAATCGAGCATTCCTCTTAAAAACACCCTCTAATGGCCTCGCAATATGCTCTCTAATTTTAGGATTGCTACTAGACTCCCTATATTTAGGGAGCCAAAACCGATCCATATTTTTTTTGAACCCCCACCGAACAACCTTAAGTAAATTATATACAATCGAGCATTCCTCCCAAAAACACCCTCTGATAGCCTCGCAATATGCTTTCAATTTTTTAGATTGCTACTAGATTCCCTATATTCAAGGGGCCAAAACCGCTCTATATTTTTTTTGAACCCCCACCCGACAACCTTAAGCAAATCATATACAATTGAGCACTCCTCCCTAAAATACTGTCTAAGAGCTTCATAATATGCCCTCTATTTTTTAGGATTGCTACTATACTCCCTATATTTATGGAGACTCCCTATATTTAGGGAGCCAAAATAGCTCCATATTTTGTTTGAACTCCCACTCAACAACCTTAAGCAAATTATACACAATCGAGCATTCCTCCCAAAAATACCCTCTAAGAGCCTAGCCATTGCCTCCCAAAAACTCTCTAAAATTATAAGTGAATTATATATAAATTAAGCACTCCCCCTTAAAACACCCTCTAAGAGCCTCGCAATATGCCTCACTATTTTTGGGATTACAACTAGAGTCCCTATATTTAGGGAGCCAAAACTCCCCCATATATTTTTTTAAGCACCACCCGACAATCTTAAGTAAATTATATACAATCGAGTACTCATTCCTAAAACACCATATAAGAGACTAATATGCTCTCTATTTTTGGAATTGCTACTAGACTCCTAATATTTAGGGAGCCAAAACCGCTTCATATTTTTTTTGAACCCCCACCCGACAAACCTATGTAAATTATATACAATCGAGCATTCCTCCCAAAAACACCCTCTAATAGCCTCGCAATATGCTCCCTATTTTAGGGATTGCTACTAGACTCCCTATATTTAGGGTGCCAAAACCACTCCATATTTTTTTTGAACACCCACCCGGCAACCTTAAGTAAATTTTATGCTATTGTGCACTCCTCCCTAAAACACACTCTAAGGGCGTCGCAATATGCTCTATATTTTTTGTGATTGCTACTAGACTCCTTATATTTTAGAAGCCAAAACCACTCTATATTTTGTTTTAACCCCCACCCGATAACCTTAACAAAATTAAACACAATCGAGCATTCCTCCCAAAAACACCCTCTACGAGCCTTGACATTGTCTCCCAAAAATACCCTAAAATCATAAGTAAATTATATATAAATCAAGGACTCCTCCCTAAAACACTCTAAGTGCCTTGCAATATACCTCTCTATTTTTGGTAATGCTTCTAGACAACCTATATTTAGGGATACAAAATTGCACCATATTTTTTTTGAACCCCTACCCAATAACCTTAAGTAAATTAAATACAATCAAGCACTCTTCCCTGAAACACCCTCTAAGAGCCTAATATGATCTCTATTTTTGGGATTGCTACTAGACTCCCTATATTTAGGAAGCTAAAACCAATCCGTATTTTTTTTGAACCCCCACCTAACAAACTTATGTAAATTATATACAAACGAGCATTCTTCCTAAAACAACCCTTAATAGCTTCACAATATTCTCTGTATTTTTGGGATTGCTACTAGACTCCCTATAATCAGGGAGCCAAAACTGCTCCATATTTTTTTTGAACCCCCACCCGACAACCTTAAATAAATTATATACAATCAAGTAATCCTCCCTAAAACACCCACTAAGAGCCTCACAATATGCTCTCTATTTTTGGGATTGTTACTAGCCTCCCTATATTAAGGGAGCCAAAACTGCCCCATATTTTTTTTAAACCCCCACCCGACAACCTTAAGTGAATTATATAAAATCAAGCATTCTTCCCAAAAATACCCTCTAAGAGCCATGCTATTGTCTCCCAAAAACACCCTCAAGTCATTAGTAAATTATATATAAATCTAACACTCCTCCCCAAAACACCCTCTAAAAGACTTGCAATATGCCTTACTATTTTTGGGATTGCTACTAGACTCCCTATATTTAGGGAGCCAAAATCTCTCCATATTTTTTTTAAACAACCACCCGACAACCTTAAATAAATTATATACAATCAAGCACTCCTTCCTAAAACACCCTCTAAGAGCCTGGTAATATGCCCTATATTTTTAGAATTGCAACTAGACTTCCTATATTTTGGGAACCAAAACCGTTCTATATTTTTTTTGAAACCCCACCCATCAACCTTAAGAAAATTATATACAATCGAGCATTCCTCCCAGAAACACCCTCTAAAAGCCTCGCCATTGCCTCACAAAAATAACCAAAAATCATAAGTAAATTATATATAAATCAAGCACTCCTCCCCAAAACACTCTCTTAGAGCATCGTAATATGCCTTTCTATTTTTATTATTGCTACTAGACTCCCTGTATTTAAAGAATGAAAACTGTTTCATATTTTTTTTGAACCCCCACTCGACAACCTTAAGTAAATTATATTTAAGCACGCCTCCCTAAAATACCCTCTAAGAGCCTCGCAATATGCTCTCTATTTTTTGGGATTGCTACTAGACTCCCTATATTTAGGGAGCCAAACCGGCTCTATATTATGTTTGAACCCCCACTCGATAACCTTAAGTAAATTATACATAATCGAGTATTCCTCCCAAAAACATCCTCTAAGAGCCTTGCTATTGCTTCTCAAAAACACCGTAAAATAATAAGTAAATTATATATAAATCAAGCACTCATCCCTAAAACTCCCTCTAAGAGCCTCGGAATAAACCTCTCTATTTTTGGGATTGCTACTAGACTCCTTATATTTAGGGAACCAAAATTGCTCCATATTTTTTTTGAACCCCTACCTGACAACCTTTAGTAAATTATATACAATCGAGCACACCACCCTAAAACACCCTCTAAGAGCCTCGTAATATGCTCTCTATTTTTGGGATTGCTACAGACTTTCTATATTTAGAAACCCAAAACTGCTCTATATTTTTTTAAACCCCCACCCGACAACCATAAGTAAATTATATAAAATCTTACATTCTTCCCAAAAACACCATCTAATAGCCTCGCAAAAAGCTCTATATTTTTAGGATTGCTACTAGACTCCCTATATTTAGGTAGGCAAAATTACTCTCTATTTTTTTTGAACCCTCACTCGACAACCTTAAGTAAATTATATACAATCAAGCACTCCTCTCTAAAGTACCCTCTAAGATCCTCGTAAAATGATCTCTATTTTTAGGATTGCTACTAGACTCCTTATATTTAAGGAGCCAAAACAGCTCCATATTTTTTTTGAACCCCCATCGGATAACCTTAAGTGAATTATATACAATCGAGCACTTCTCCTTAAACACCCTCTAAGGGCCTCGCAATGTGCTCTATATTTTTGGAATTGCTACTAGACTTCCTATATTTCCGAAGCCAAAACCGCTCTATTTTTTTTTTTAAACCCAACCGGACAAACTTAAGTAAATTATATATAATCGAGCAATTCTCATAAAAACACCCTAAAATCATAAGTAAATTATATATAAATCAAGCACTCCTCTCTAAAACACCCTCTAAGAGACTCATAATATGCCTTTTTATTTTTGGGATTGCTACTAAACTCCCTAAAATTAGGGACCCAAAACCGCTCTACATTTTTTTTGAACGCCCACCAGACAACCTTAAGTATATTATATACAATCGAGAACTTCTTCCTAAAGCACCCTATAAAAGCTTGGTAATATGCTCTCTATTTTTGGGATTGCTACTAGACTCTGTATATTTAGGGTGCAAAAACTACTCCATATTTTTTTTGAACCCCCACTCGATTGTAAATTATATACAATCGAGCATTCCTTCAAAAAACACCCTCTACGAGGCTTGCTATTGCCTCCCAAAAACACCAAAAAATAATCAATAAATTATATATAAATCAAGCACTCCTCTCTAAGAAACTCCCTATATTTAGGGAGCCAAAACTACTCCATATTTTTTTTTAAACCCCCCCCCCCCCCCCGACAACCTTAAGTAAACTATTTAAAATCGAGCATTCCTCCCATAAACACCATCTAATAGCCTCGCAATATGCTTTTTATTTTTGGGATTGCTACTAGACTTCCTATATTTAGGGTGGCAAAACCACTCCATTTTTTTTTTTTGAACCCCCATACGACAACCTTGAGTAAATTATATATAATCGAGCTCTCCTCCCTAAAATACCCTCTAAGAGCCTAGTAATATGCTCTCTATTTTTTGGATTGCTACAAGACTTCCTATATTTATAGAGCCAAAACAGCTCTATATTTTTTTTGAACCCCCACCGGAAAACCTTAAGTGAATTATATATAATCGAGCACTCTTCCCTAAAACACCCTCTAAGAGCCTTGCAATATGCTCTCTATTTTTGAGATTGCTACTAGACTCTCTATATTTAGGGAGCCAAAACCAGTCCAAATTTTTTTTGAACCCCCACCCGACAACCTTAAGTAAATAATATAAAATCGAGCATTCCTCCTAAAAACACCGTCTAATAGCCTTGCAATATGCTATCTATTTTTGAGATTGCTACTAGACTCCCTATATTTAGAGAGGCAAACCGTTGTATATTTTTTTGGAACCCCCACCCGATAACCTTAAATAAATTATATATAATCGAGCACTCCTCCCTAAAATACCCTCTACAAGCCTTGCAATATGCTCTCTATTTTTGAGATTGCTACTAGACTCACTATATTAAGGGAGCCAAAACTGCTCTATATTGTTTTTGAACCCCCACCGGGTAACCTTAAGTGAATTATATACAATCGAGCACACCTTCCTAAAACACCCTCTAATAGCTTTGCAATATGCTCTCTATTTTTGTGATTGCTACTAGACTCCCTATATTTACGGAGCCAAAATCACTCCATATTTTTTTTGAACCCCACCCGACAACCTTCAGTAAATTATATAAAATCGAGCAATTTTCTAAAAAACACCCTCTAAGAGCCTCGCTATTGCCTCCTAAAAATACCCTAAAATCATAAGTAAATTATATATAAATCAAGCACTCCTCCCTAAAACATCCTCTAAGAGCCTCGCAATATGCCATTCTATTTTTGGGATTACTACTAGATTCCCTAGATTTAGGTAGCCAAAACCACTCCATATTTTTTTTTAACACACACCCGACAACCTTAAGTAAATTATATACAATCGAGCACTCCTCCCTAAAACACCCTCTAAGAGCCTCGCAATATGTTCTCTATTTTTGGAATTGCTACTACACTCCCTATATTTAGGAAGCAAAAATCATCCCATATTTTTTTTGAACCCCCATCTAACAACCTTAAGTAAATTATATACAATTGAGCATTCCTCCCAAAAATACTTTATAATAGTATCGATATTGCCTCCTTACTTTTGGGATCGCTACTAGACTCCCTTTATTTGGGGAGCCAAAATCGCTTTTAATTTTTCAAGGCTCCCAACCGATAATCATAACTAAATTATATACAATCGAGCACTCCTCCCTTAAACACTTTCTAAGAGCCTCGTAATATACTCTTTATTTTTAGAATTACTACTAGACTCCCTATATTTAGGGAGCCAAAACTGATTTATATTTTTTTTGAACCCCTACCCTATAATCTTTAGTAAATTATATATAATTAAGCATTCCTCCTAAAAACACCCTTTAAGAGTCTCACTATTGTCTTCCAAAAATACCCTAAAATTATAAGTAAATTATATATAAATCAAGCACTCCTTCCTAAAACACCCTCTATGAGCCTCGCAACATGCCTCTCTATTTTTGGGATTGCTACTAGACTCCCAATATTTAGGGAGCCAAAATCGCTCTATATTTTTTTTAAAACCCCACCCAAAATCCTTAAGTAAATTATAAAAAATCGAGCACTCCTCCCTAAAACACCCTCTAATAGCCTAATATGCTTTCTATTTTTAGGATTGCTACTAGACTCCCTATATTTTTGGAGCCAAAATCGCTTCATAATTTTTTTAAACTCGTACCCGACAACTTTAAGTAAATTATATACAATTGATCATTCCTCCCAAAAACACCCTCTAAGAACCTTGCCATTGCAATCCAAAAATACCCAAAAATAATAAGTATATTATATATAAATTAAGCACTCCTCCCTAAAATACCTTCTATGAGCCTCGTAATATGCCTCTCTATTTTTGGGATTGCTACTAGACTCACTATATTTAAGGAGCCAAAATTGCTCTACATTTTTTTTGAACCCCCACCCAACAACCTTAAATAAATTATATACAATTGAGCACTCCTCCCTAAAACACTCTTAAAGAGCCTTGCAATATACTCTCTATTTTTTTAGATTTCTACTAGACCTTCTATATTTAGGAAGCCAAAACCGCTTCATAATTTGTTCGAATCCCTACCCGAGAACCTTAAGTAAATTATACACAATCGAGCATTCCCCCTAAAAACATCTTCAAAAAGCCTCACCATTGCCTCCTAAAAATACCCTAAAATCATAAGTAAATTATATATAAATCAAGCACTCCTCCCTAAAACACCCTCTAAGATCCTTGCAATATGCCTCTTTATTTTTAGGATTGATACTAGACTCTCTATATTTAGGGAGCCAAAATCACTCCATATTTTTTTTGAACCCCCATCCGATAACAATAAGTAAATTATAAATAATCGAGCATACCTCCTTAAAACACCCTCATAGAGCCTAATATGCTCTCTATTTTTGGGATTACTACTAGACTTCCTATATTTAGGGAGCCAAAACTGCTCCATATTTTTTTTAACCCCCACCCGATAACCTTAAGTAAATTATATACAATCAAGCATTCCTCCTAAAAACAACCTCTAATAGCCTCGCAATATGCTCTTTATTTTTTGGATTTTTACAAGACTCCCTATATTTAGGAAGCCAAAACCGCTCCATATTTTTTTTAAACCCCCACCCGATAACCTTAAGTAAATTATATACAATCGGCTACTCCTCCCTAAAACACTCTCTAAGAGCCTCGTAATATGCTATCTATTTTTGGGATTGCTACTAGACTCCCTATATTTCAAGAGCCAAAATTACCCTATATTTTTTTTGAACCCCCATTCAACAACCTTATTTGAATTATATATAAACGAGCAATCCTCCATAAAATACCCTCAAAAAGTCTCGTAATAGGCTCTCTATTTTTGGGATTGCTTCTAGACTTCCTATATTTAGGTAGCCAAAGCTGTCCCATAGTTTTTTTGAACCCCCACCCAACAACCTTAAGTAAATTATATACAATCGAGCATTCCTCCCAAAAACACCCTCTAAGAGGCTCACTATTTCCTACCAAAAATACCCTAAAATTATTAGTAAACAATATATACTCAAGCACTCCTTCCTAAAACACCCACTAAGAGACTCGCAATATGCCTTTCTATTTTTGGGATTGCTACTAAACTCACTATATTTAGGGAGCCAAAACCGGTCCATATTTTTTTTTGAATGCCCACCCGACAACCTTAAGTAAATTATATACAATCAAGCACTTCTTCCTAAAACACCCTCTAAGAGCCTGGTAATATGCTCTCTATCTCTGAGATTACTACTAGACTCCCTGTATTTTAGGAGCCAAAACTGCTAACCCCTACCCGTCAACCTTATGTAAATAATATGCAATCAAGCATTCCTCCCAAAAATACCCTCTAAGAGTTTCTCCATTGCCTCCCAAAAACTCCCAAAAATTATAAGTAAATTATATATAAATCAAGCACACCTTCCTAAAATACCCTCTAAGAGTCTCGCAATATGTCTCTATTTTTAGGATTGCTACTAGACTCCCTATATTTAAGGAGCAAAAACCGCTCCATATTATTTTCGAACCCCCACGCAATAACCTTAAGTAAATAATATATGATTGAGCACTCCTCCCTAAAACACCCTCTAAGAGCCTCGCAATATGCTCTCTATTTTTTGGGATTACTACTAGACTCCCTATTTTTAGGAAGCCAAAACCACTCCATATTTTGATTGAATACCCATCCGACAACCTTAATTAAATTATACACAATCGAGCATTCCTCCCAAAAGCACCCACTAAGAGCCTCGCCATTGCCTCCCAAAAATACCCTAAAATCATAAGTAAATTATATATAAATCAAGCACTCCTCCCTAAAACACCCTCTAAGAGTCTCGCAGCATGCCTCTCTATATTCGGTATTGCTACAAGACTCCCTATAATTAGGGAGCCAAAATCGCTCCATATTTTTTTTGAACCCTCACCCGACAACCTTAAGAAAATTATATATAATCGAGCACTACTCCCTAAAACACCCTCTAAGAGCCTCACAATATACTCTCTATTTTTGGGATTGCTACTAGACTCCCTATATTTTGGGAGCCAAAACTGCTCTATATTTTTATTAAACCCCCACCCAACAACCTTAAGTAAATTATATGCAATTGAGCATTCCTCCCAAGAATACCATCTAATAGCCTCGCAATATGCTTTCTATTCTTTGGATTACTACTGAACTCCCTATATTTTAGGAGGCAAAACCTCTATATATTTTTTTTAACCCCCATCGGATAACCTTAAGTAAATTATATACAATCGAACACTCCTCCTTAAAATACCCTCTAAGAGCCTTGCAATATTCTCTCTATTTTTATAATTGCTACTAGACTCCCTATATTTAGGGAGCCAAAATCGCTCTATATTTTTTTTGAACCCCCACAGGACAATATAAAGTGAATTATGTACAATCGAGCACTCCTCCCTAAAACACCCTCTAACAGCCTCGTAATATGCTCTATATTTTTGGGATTATTACTAGACTCCCTATATTTATGGAGCCAAAACAATAACCTATTTTTTTTGAACCCCCACCCAATAACCTTAAGTAAATTATATACAATCAAGCATTCCTTCCAAAAACACACTTGTAGAGCCTCGTCATTGCCTCCTAAAAACACCATAAATTATAAGTAAATTATAGATAAATCAAGCACTCCTTTCTAATACACCCTTTAAGAGCCTCGCAATATCCCTTTCTTTTTTTGGGATTGCTACTAGACTCCCTATATTTAGTTAGCCAAAACCGTTCTATATTTTTTTTGAATGCCCACTTGACAACCTTAAGGAAATTATATACAATCGAGTACTCCTCCTTAAAATGCCCTCTAAGAGTCTCACAATATACTCTTTATTTTTCGGATTGCCACTAGACTCCCTATATTTAGGGAGCCAAAACTGTTTCATATTTTTTTTTGAACCCCTACCTATCAACTTTAAGTAAATTATATACAATCGAGCATTCCTTCCAAAAAAACCTTATATGAGCCTCGCTATTGCCTTCTTATTTTTGGGATCGCTACTAGACTCTCTATATTTTGGAAGCCAAGATCTTTCCCAATTTCTTAAAGCTCTAACCCGATAATCATAACTAAATTATGTACAATCAAGCATTCCTCCCTAAAACACTTTCTAAGAGCCTCGCAATATGCTCTCTATTTTTGGGTTTGCTAATAGACTCGCTATATTTAGGGAGGCAAAACATATCTATATTTTTTTTGAACCCCCACTTGATAATCTTTTTTAAATTATATATAATCGAGCATTCGTCCCAAAAACATCTTCTAAGAGCCTCACCATTGCCTCCCAAAAACACCCTAAAATCATATGTAAGTTATATATAAATCAAGTACTCCTCCCTAAAATACCCACTAAGAGCCTCGCAATATGCCTCTCTATTTTTGGAATTGCTACTAGACTCTTTATATTTAAGGAGCCAAAACTACTCCATATTTTTTTGCACCCGTACCCGACAACCTTAAGTAAATTATATACAATCGAGCACTCCACCTTAAAACACTCTCTAAGAGCCTCGCAATATGCTATCTTTTTTTTGGAATTGTTACTAGACTCTATATATTTAGGAAGCCAAAGGCACTCCATACTTTATTTGAACCCCCACCCGATAACCTTAAGTAAATTATACACAATCGAGCATTCCTCCAAAAAAAACCTCTGAGAGCCTCACTATTGTACCCTAAAATCATAAGTAAAATATATAAAAATCAAGCACTCCAACCTAAAACACCCTCTATGAGCCTCGCAATATGCCTTTCTATTTTTGGAATTGCTACTATACTCCCTATATTTAGGTAGCAAAAATTGCTCCTTATTTTTTTTTTAAACGCCCACATGAAAACCATAAGTAAATTATATAAAATCGAGCACTCCTCCCAAAACCACCCTCTAAGAGCCTCGCAATATGCTCTCTATTTTTGGTATTACTACTAGACTCCCTATATTTAGGGAGCTAAAACCGCTCTATTTTTTTTTAACCCCAATCCGTCACCATAAGTAAATTATATACAATCGAGCATTCCTCCCAAAAACACTTTATATAAGCCTCACCATTGTCTCCTTATTTTTGGGATCGCTACTAGACTCCTTATATTTTGGGAGCCAAAATTGCTCCCAATTTCTCAAGGCTCTCACCCGATAATCATAACTAAATTATATACAATCGAGCACTCTTCCTTAAAACACTTTCTAAGAGACTCACAATATGCTCTCTATTTTTGGGATTGCTACTAAACTCCATATATTTAGGGAGCCAAAACCATTCTATATTTTGTTTGAACCCCTACCCGATAACCTTTAGTAAATTATAAATAATCGAGCATTCCTCCCAAAAATACCCTCTAAGAGCCTTGTCATTGCCTCCCAAAAACATCCTAAAATCATAAGTAAATTATATATAAATCAAGAACTACTTCATAAAACACCCTCTATGAGCCTCGTAATATGCCTCTCTATTTTTGGGATTGCTACTAGAATCCCTATATTTAAGGAGCCAAAATCACACCATATTTTTTTTGAACCACCATCCGACAACCTTAAGTAAATTATATATAATTGGGCACTCCTTCCTAAAATACTCTCTAAGAGCCTCGCAATATGCTCTATATTTTTTGGGATTACTACTAGACTCCCTATATTTAGGGAGCCAAAACCGCTCTATATTTTGTTTGAACCCCCACCCGACAACCTTAAGTATATTATACACAATCGAGCATTCCTCCCAAAAACACCCTCTAAGAGCCTCGCTATTGCCTCCCAAAAACACCCTCAAATCATAAGTAAATTATAAATAAATTAAGCACTCCTCTATAAAACATCGTTTAAGAGCCTCACAATATGCCGCTCTATTTTTGGGATTGCTACTATACTGTCTATATTTAGGGAGCCAAAATAGCTCCATATATTTTTTGAACCCCCTCTTGACAACCTTAAGTAAATTATTTACAATCGAGCACTCCTCCCAAAAACACCCTCTAAGAACCTGATATGTTCTTTATTTTTGGGATTGCTACCAGGCACCCTATAGTTAGGGAGCCAAAATTGCTCTATATTTTTTTTCAATCCCCACCCAATAACCTTAAATAAATTATATACAATCAAGCATTCCGCCTAAAAACACCCTCTAATAGTCTCATAATATGCTCTCTATTTTTGGGATTGCTACTAGACTTCCAATATTTAGGGAGCCAAAACCACTCCATATTTTTTTTGAACCCCCACCCGACAACCTTAAGTAAATTATATACAATCAAGCACTCTTCCCTAAAACACCCTCTAAGACCCTCACAGTATGCTCTCTATTTTTGGGATTGCTACTAGACTCCCTATATTTAAGGAGCCAAAACCACCCCATATTTTTTTTGAACACTCACCCGATATCCTTAAGTGAATTATAAACAATCGAGCACTCCTCCCTAAAACACCCTCTAAGAGACTCGCAATATTCTCTCTATTTTTGGGATTACTACTAGACTTTCTAAATTTAGGGAACCAAAACTGCTTCTTATTATTTTTGAACCCTTACCCGACAACCTTTAATAAATTATATACAATCGAACATTCCTTCCAAAAACATCCTTTAAGAGCCTCGCCATTGCCTCCCAAAAATTCCCTAAAATCATAAGTAAATTATATATAAATCAAGCATTTCCTCCTTAAAACACCCTCTAAGAGACTCGCAATATGCCCTTCTATTTTTGGGATTGCTACAAGACTCCCTATATTTGGAAAGCAAAAACCGCTATATATTTTTTTTTAACGCCCACCTGACATCCTTAAGTAAATTATATATAATCGAGCACTCCTTCCTAAAACACCCTCTAATAGCTTGGTAATATACTCTCTATTTTTAGGATTGCTACTAGACTCTCTATATTTAGAGAACCAAAACCACTCTATATTATTTTTGAACCACCACCCGACAACCTTAATTAAATTATATACAATCGAGCATTCATCCCAAAAACACCCTCTAAGAGTCTTGTTATTGCCTTCAAAAAATATTCTAAAATCATAAGTAAATTATATATAAACCAAGCACTCCTTCCTAAAACACCCTATAAGAGACTCGCAATATGCCTTTCTATTTTTGGGATTGCAAATAGAATTCCTATATTTAGATAGCCAAAATAGCTCTATATTTTTTTTTGAATGCCCACCTGACAACCTTAAGTAAATTATATATAATAGAACACTCCTCCCTAAAACACCCTCTAAAAGCCTCATAATATGCTCTCTATTTTTTGGATTGCTACTAGACTCCCTATATTTAGGGAGCCAAAATTGCTCCAGATTTTTTTTGAACCCCCACCCATCAACCTTAAGTAAATTATGTACAATCGAGTATTTCTCCCAAAAATACCCTATATGCTTCTCGCCATTGCCTCCCAAAAACACCCAAAAACCATAAATAAATTATATATAAATCAAGCACTCCTCCCTAAAACACCCTATAAGAGTCTCACAATATGCCTCTCTATTTTTAGGATTGTTACTAGACTCCCTATAGTTAAGAAGCCAAAACCGCTCCATATTTTTTTTGAACCCCCACCCGACAACCTTGAGTAAATTATATACAATTGAGCACTCCTCCCTAAAACACCCTCTAAGAGCCTCGCAATATGTTCTCTATTTTTTGGGATAGCTACTAGACTCCCTGTATTTATGGAGCCAAAACTGCTCCATATTTTGTTTAAATCCCTACTAGATAACCTTAAATAAATTAAACACAATCGAGCATTCCTCCCAGAAACAACCTCTAAGTACCTCGCCATTGCCTCCCAAAAACACAATAAAATCATAAGTAAATTATATATAAATCAAGCACTCATCCCTAAAACACCCTCTAAGAACCTCATAACATACCACTCTATTTTTGGGATTGCCACTAGACTCCTTATATTTAGGGAGCCAAAATTGATCTATATTTTTTTTGAACCCCCACCCGATAGCCAAATTAAATTATATACAATCGAGCACTCCTCCCTAAAACACCCCCTAAGAGCCTCACAATATGCTCTTAATTTTTGGGATTACTACTAGACTCCCTATATTTTGGGTGCTAAAACAACTCCATATTTTTTTGGAACCACCACCTAACAACCTTAAGTAAATTATATACAATCGAGCAGTCCTACAAAAAATACCATCTAATAGCCTCGTAATATTCTTTCAATTTTTGGGATTACTACTAGACTCCCTATATTTAGGGAGGCAAAATCGCTATATATTTTTTTTAACCCCCACCCGATAATCTTAAGTAAATTATATACAATCAAGCTCTCTTCCCTAAAATACCCTCTATGAACCTCACAATATGCTCTCTATTTATGGGATTGCTACTTGACTCCTTATATTTAGGAAGCCAAAACCGCTCTGTATTTTTTTTGAACCCCCACCGGATAACCTTAAGTAAATAATATACAATCGGGCACTCCTTCCTAAAACACCCTTTAAGAGCCTCACAATATGCTCTCTATTTTTGGGATTGCTACTAGTCTCCCTATATTTATGGAGCCAAAATCGCTCCATATTTTTTTTAACCCATACCCGACAACTTTAAGTACATTATATACAATCGAGCATTCCTTCCAAAACGACTCTCTAAGAGCCTCGCTATTGCCTTCCAAAATTACCCTAAAATGATAATTAAATTATATATAAATCAAGTACAACTCCCTAAAACACCCTCTTAAAGCCTCGAAATATGTCTTTCTATTTTTGGGATTGCTACTAGACTCCCTATATTAGGTAACCAAAACCGCTCTATATTTTTTTTGAACGTCCACCCGACAACCTTAAGTAAATTATATATAATCGAGCACTCCTCCCTAAAACACCCTCTAAGAGCTTCGCAATATGCTCTCTATTTTTGGAATAGCTACTAGACTCCCTATATTTAGGGAGCCAAAATCACTCCATATTTTTTTTGAACCCCCACTCGTCAACCTTAAGTAAATTATATACAATCGAGTATTCCTTTCAAAAATACCTTATATGAGCCTCGCCATTGCCTTTTTATTTTAGGAATCGCTACTAGACTCCCTATATTTGGGGAGCCAAAGTCGCTCCCAATTTCTCAAGTCTCCTACTCGATAATCATAACTAAATTATATACAAACGAGCACTCCTTTTTAAAACACTTTCTAAGAGCCTCGTAATATGCTCTCTATTTTTGGGATTGCTACTAGTCTCCCTATATTTAGGGAGCCAAAATTGCTCTATATTTTTTTTGAACCCCCACCCGATAACCTTTAGTAAATTATATATAATTGAGCATTCCTCCCAAAAACACCCTCTAAGTGCCTTATTATTGCCTCCCAAAAACACCCTAAGCATATAAGTAAATTATATATAAATCAATCACACCTTCATAAAATACACTCTAAGAGCCACGCAATATGCCTCTCTATTTTTAGGATTGCTACTAGACTCCATGTATTTAAGGAGCCAAAATCGCTTTATTTTTTTTTTGAACCCCCGCCCGATAACTTTAAGTAAATTATATACAATCGAGCACTCCTCTCAAAAACACCATCTAATAGCCTCGCAATATGCTCTCAATTTTTGGGATTGCTACTAGACTCTCTATATTTAGGGAGGCAAAACTGCTTGATATTTTTTTTAAACCCTCACCTGACAACCTTAAGTAAATTATATACAATCGAGCTCTCCTCCCTAAAATACCCTCTACGAACCTCACAATATGCTCTCTATTTTTGGGATTGCTACTTGACTCTTTATATTTAGGGAGTCAAAACTGCTCCATATTTTTTTTGAGCCCCCACCGGATAACCTTAAGTAAATTATATACAATCGAGCACTTCTCCCTAAAACACCCTCTAAGAGCCTTACAATATGCTCTCTATTTTTGGGATTGCAACTAGACTCCCTATATTTATAGAGCCAAAACCGCTCTATATTTTTTTTGAACCCCAACCCGACAACTTTAATTAAATTATATACAATCAAGCATTTCTCTCAAAACACCCTCTAAGAGCCTCGCCATTTCCTCCAAAGAACACCCTAAAATCAAAAGTAAATTATATATAAATTAAGCACACATCCCTAAAACACCCTATAAGAACCTTGCAATATGTCTTTCTATTTTTGGGAATGCAACTAGACTCCCTATATTTAGGTAGCCAAAACCGCTCTTTTTTTTTTTGAACGCCCACCCGACAACCTTAAGTAAATTATAGACAATCGAGCACTCCTCCCTAAAACACCCACTAAGAGCTTCAGAATATGCTCTCTATTTTTGGGATTGCTACTAGACTCCTTATAATTAGGGAGCCAAAACCGCTCCATATTTTTTTTGAACCTCACACGTCAACCTAAAGTAAATTATATACAATTGAGTATTCCTCCCAAAAATACCTTATATGGGCCTTGCCATTGACTCCTTATTTTTGGGATCGCTACTAAACTCTCAATATTTGGGAAGCCAAAATCGCTCCTAATTTCTCAAGACTCCTATCGATAATCATAACTAAATTATATACAATCGAGCACTCCTTCCTAAAACACTTTCTAAGAGCCTCGCAATATGCTCTCTATTTTTTGAATTGCTACTGGTCTCCCTATACACTGGGAGCCAAAACCACTCGATATTTTTTTTTGAACCCCCACCCGATAGCCTTTAGTAAATTATATACAATCAAGTATTCCTCCCAAAAACACCCTCTAAAAGCCTCATCATTGCCTCCCAAAAACACCCTAAAATCATAAGTAAATTATATGTAAATCAAGCACTCTTTCCAAAAATACCCACTAAGAGCAATACAATATGCCTCTCTATTTTTGGGATTGTTACTAGACTCTCTATATTTAAGGAGCCAAAATCGCTCCATATTTTTTTTTAACCCCCACCCGATAATCTTAAGTAAATTATATACAATCGAGCACTCTTCCCTAAAATACTGTCCAAAAGCCTCGCAATATGCTCTCTATTTTTTAGGATTGCTACTAGACTCTGTATATTTAGGGTGCAAAAATAACTCCATATTTTGTTTACACCCCCACCCGATAACCTTAAGTAAATTATACACAATCGAGCATTCCTCCCAAAAACACCCTCTAAGAGCATTGTCATTGCCTCCCAAAACACTCTAAAATCATAAGTAAATTATATATAAATCAAGCACTCCTTCCTAAAACACCCTCTAAGGGCCTCGCAATATGCCTCCCTATTTTTGGGATTGCTACTAGACTACCTATATTTAGGGAGCCAAAACCGCTCTATATTTTTTTTGAAGCCCCACACCACAACCTAAAGTAAATTATATACAATCGAGCACTCCTTCCTTAAAAACCCTCTAAGAGCCTAATATGCTATCTATTTTTGGGATTGCTACTAGACTCCCTATATTTAGGGAGCCAAAACTGCTCCATATTTTTTTTGAATCCCCACCTGATAACCTTAAGTAAATTATATATAATCGAGCATTTCTCCCAAAAACACCCTCTAAAAGCCTTGCAATATGCTCTCTATTTTTGGGATTGCTATTAGACTCCCTATATTTAGGAAGCCAAAACCACTCTATATTTTTTTTAAACCCCCACCCAACAACCTTAAGTAAATTATATGCAATCGAGCACTCTTCCCTAAAACACCCTCTTAGAGCTTCGCAATATGCTCTCTATTTTTTGGGATAGCTACTAAACTCCCTATATTTAGGGAGCCAAAATCGCTCCATATTTTGTTTGAACCCCTACCTAAAAACCTTTAGTAAATTATTGATAATCGAGCATTCCTCCCAAAAATATCCTCTAAGAGTCACACCATATCCTCCCAAAAATACCCTAAAATCATAAGTAAATTATATATAAATCAAACACTCCTCCCTAAAACACCCTCTAAGAGCCTCGCAATATGCCTCTCTATTTTTGGGATTACTCCTACACTCTCTATATTTAGGGAGCCAAAATCATTCCATATTCTTTTTAAACCCCCACCCCATAACCTTAAGTAAATTATATACAATCAAGCACTCCTCCATAAAACACCCTCTAAGAGCCTAATATGATCTCTATTTTTGGGATTACTACTAGGCTCTTTATATTTATGGAGCCAAAATAGCTCCATATTTTTTTTTACAACCAACCGACAACTTTATGTAAATTATATACAATCGAGCATTACTCTTAAAAACACCCTCTAATAGCCTCGCAAAATGCTCTCTATTTTTGGGATTGCTACTAGACTCTCTATATTTAGGGAGCCAAAATTAATCCATATTTTTATTGAACCCCCACCCGATAACCTTAAGTAAATTAAATACTATCGAGCACTTCTCCTTAAAACACCCTCTAAGAGCCTTGCAATATGCTCTCTATTTTTGGGATTGCTACTAGACTCCCTATATTTAGGGACCTAAAATCACTCTATATTTTTTTTGAACCCCCACCCGACAACCTTAAGTGAATTATATACAATCGAGCACTCCTCCCTAAATCACCCTCTAAAATATTCAAATTATGCTCATTATTTTTGGGATTTCTACTAGACTCCCTATATTTATGGAGCCAAAACCGCTGCATATTTTTTTTGAACCCACACCTGACAACCTTAAGTAAATTATATACAATCGAGCATTCATCCAAAAAATACCCTCTAAGTGTCTCGCCATTGCCTTCCAAAAACACCCTAAAATCATAAGTAAATTATAAATTAATCAAGCACTCCTTCCTAAAACACCCTCTAAGAGACTTGCAATATACCTTTCTATTTTTGGGATTGCTACTAGACTCCCTATATTTAGGGAGCCAAAATTGCTCTATATTTTTTCTGAACGCCCACCCGACAACCATAAGTAAATTATATACAATCGAGCCCCCCTTCCTAAAACACCCTCTAAGAGCCTGGTAATATAATTTATATTTTTGGGATTGCTACTAGACTCCTTCTATTTAGGGAGCCAATACTACTGCATATTTTTTTTAAACCCCTACCCAATAACCTTAATTAAATTATATACAATCGAGCATTTCTTCCAAAAACTCCCTCTAAAAGCCTTACCATTGCCTCCTAAAAATACCTAAAAATCATAAATAAATTATATATAAATCAAGCACTCTTCCCTAAAACACCCTCTAAGAGCCTCGTAATATGCCTCTCTATTTTTAGGATTGCTACTAGACTCCCTATATTTAAGGAGCCAAAACCACTCTATATTTTTTTTGAACCCCCACCTGATAACCTTAAGTAAATTATATACGATTGAGCACTCCTCCCTAAAACACCCTCTAAGAGCATCGCAATATGCACTCTATTTTTTTAGATTTCTACTAGACTTCCTATATTTAGGGAGCCAAAACCGTTTCATATTTTGCTTTAACCCCCACCCGACAACCTTAATTAAATCATACACAATCGAGCATTTCTCCCAAAAATACCCTCTAAGTTCCTAACCATTGCCTCCCAAAAATACCCTAAAATCATAATTAAATTATATATAAATCAAGCACTCCTCCTTAAAACACCCTCTAAGAGCTTTCCAATATGGCTCTCTATTTTGGCGATTGCTACTAGACTCCCTATATTTAGGGAGCCAAAATCACTACATATTTTTTTTGAACCCCCATCCAACAACCTTAAGTAAATTATATGCAATCGAGCACTCCTTCCTAAAACACCCTGTAATAGCCTAATATACTTTCTATTTTTGGGATTGCTACTAGACTCCCTATATTTAGGGAGCCAAAATCATTCCATATTTTTTTTGAACCCCCACCTGACAAACTTAAGTAAATTATATACAATCGAGCATTCCTCCTAAAAACACCATCTAATAGCCTCACAATATGCTCTCTATTTTTGGGATTGCTGCGCCATTGCCTTCCAAAAATACTCTAAAATCATCAGAAAATTATATATAAATAAAGCATTCCTCTTTAAAATACTCTCTAAGAGCCTCGCAATATGCCTTTCTATTTTTGGGATTGCTACTACACTCTGTATATTTAGGGAGCCAAAACTGCTCCATAATTTTTTTTGAACCCCTACCCGACAACCTTAAGTAAATTATATACAACCAAGTACTCCTCCCTAAAACACCCTCTAAGGGCCTCGTAATATGCTATCTATTTTTGGGATTGCTACTAGACTCCATATATATAGGGAGCCAAAACCGCTCCATAATTTTTTTGAACCTCTACCCGACAACCTTAAGTAAATTATATACAATCGAGTATTCCTCCCAAAAATACTCCCTATGAGCCTCACCATTGCCTCCCAAAAACACCCTAAAATCGTAAGTAAATTATATATAAATCAAGAACACCTCCCTAAAATACTCTCTAAGGGCCTCGCAATATGTCTCTCTATTTTTTGGATTGCTACTAGACTCCCTATATTTAGGGAGCCAAAACCGTTTCATATTTTTTTTGAACCCCCACTCGATAACCTTAAGAAAATTATATACAATCGAGCACTCCTCCTTAAAACACCCTCTAAGAGCCTCACAATATGCTCTCTATTTTTGGGATTGCTACAAGACTCCCTACATTTAGGGAGCCAAAATCGCTCTATATTTTTTTGTACCCCTACTCGATAAACTTACTTAAATTATATATAATCAAGTATTCCTCCCAAAAATACCCTCTAAGAGCCTCGCCATTACCTCTTTATTTTTGGGATTATTACTAGATTCCCTATATTTGGAGAGCTAAAATTGTTTCCAATTTCTCAAGGCTCCAACCCAATAATCATAAAAAAATTATATACAAATCGAGCACTCCTTCCATAAACACCATCCAAGATTCTCGTCATATGCTTCCCTACTTTCTTAGAACCCCCCACCCGATAATCAAAAGTAAATTATAAACAAATCGAGCACTCCTCCTCAAAATACCCTACAAAGAGGCTCGACATGTGCTAACCTATTTTAATATCACTACCATACTCCTTCTATTTAGGAAACCAAAATTGTTTTCTTTTTTTTTAGGACACTCACACGACAACCGTAAGTAAATTATATATAAATCAAGCACTTCTTCCAAAAATAACCTTTAAGATCCTCACTATGTGACTCCCTACTTTTGTGATCGTTACCAGATTTCTTATATTTGGATAGCCAAAATCGATCTTTATTTTTTCAAGACCCCCAACCAATAACCGTAAGTAAAATAATTTACAAATTGAGCAGTCATCCCTAAAACACCCTCTAAGAGCCTCATAATGTGCCTCCATATTTTTAGGATACCAACCAAACCCTCTATATTTAGAGTGCCAAAATGGTTTTCTATTTTCTTAGGATCCCTACCCGTCAATCATAAGTAAATTATACACAAATCAAATATCCTACCAAAAATATCCTCCAAGGGACTTGCAATGTGCTTTCCTATTTTTAAGATCGCTACCAGACTTTCTATAATTGGGGCACCAAAATCACTCCCTATTTTCTCTAGACCACCACTTGAAAACCTAAAATAAATTATATATAAATCGAGAACTCCTTTCCTAAACACCCTTCAAAAGCCTCATCATATGCCTCCCTATTTTAGGATTTCTACCAAACTTCTCCCCAAAATACCCACCAGGATTCTGACTAAATGCTTCTTTATACTTGGGGAGCCAAAATTACTCCCTAAAATTGCTTCCATATTTTTTTTGAACCCCCACTAGTTAACCTTAAATAAATTACAAACAATCGACCATTCCTCCCAAAAATATCCTTTAAGAGCCTTGTCATTGCCTTCCAAAAACACCCTAAAATCATAAGTAAATTATATATAAAAAAACACTCCTCCCTAAAACACCCTCTAAGAGCCTCGTAATATACGTCTCTATTTTTGGGATTGCTACTAGACTTCCTATATTTAGGGTTCCAAAACCACTCTAAAAATTTTTTAAACCCCCACTCGACAACCTTAAGTAAATTATATACAATCGAGCACTCCTCCCTAAAACACCCTCTAAGAGCCTCGTAATATGCTCTCTATTTTTGGGATTGCTACTAGCCTCCCTATATTTAGGGATCCAAAACCGCCCTATACTTTTTTTGAACCCCTACTCGACAACCTTAAGTAAATTATATACAATCGAGCATTCCTCTCAAAAACACCATCTAAGAGCCTCACTATTTCCTTCTAAAAATACCCTAAAATCATAAGTAAATTATATATAAATACAGCACTCCTCCCAAAAATATCATCTAAAAGCCTTGTAATATGTCTCTCTATTTTTTAGATTGCTACTAGACTCTCTATATTTAGGAAGCCAAAACAACTCCATATTTTTTTTATACCCCCACCTGATAACCTTAAGTAAATTATATACAATCGAGTACTCCTCTCTAAAACACCCTCTAAGCAACTCGCAATATGCTCTTTATTTTTAGGATTGCTACTAGACTCCCAATATTTAGAGAGCTAAAACCGCTCTATATTTTTTTTGAACCCCCACCCGACAACCTTAAGTTAATTATATACAATCGAGCATTGCTCCGAAAAACACCCTCTAAGAATCTCGCTATTGCCTTCTTATTTTTGGAATCGCTACTAGACTCTCTATATTTGGGGAGCCAAAATTGCTTCCAATTTTTCAAAGATCCCACCCGATAATCATAACTAAATTATATACAAATCAAGTACTCCTTCCATAAACATCCTCCAAGAATCTTGTCATGTACTTTCTTACTTTCTTAGGACCCCACCCCATAATCAAAAGTAAATTATATACAAATCGAGTACTCCACCTCAAAATATATTATAAAGAGGCTCGATATATGCCAACTTCTTTTAATATCGCTACCATACTCCTTATATTTAGGGAATGAAAATCACTTCCTATTTTTTTAGGACACTCACACGACAACAATAAGTAAATTATATACAAATCGAGCACACCTTCCAAAAATAACCTTCAAGATCCTCACCATGTCTCTCTCTACTTTTGGGATCGTTACTAGACTCTTTACATTTGGGTAGCCAAAATCGATTTCTATTTTTTCATGACCCCCACCCAATAACTATAAGTAAAATAATTTACAAATCGAGTAGTCATCCCTAAAATACCCTCCAAGATCCTCGTAATGTGCCTTCATATTTTTAGGATAGCTACCGGACTCCTTACATTTGAAGTGCCAAAATGGTTCCCTAATTTCTTAGGATCCCTATCCGTCAATCATAAGTAAATTATATACAAATCAAACATCCACCCCAAAACATCCTCCAAGGGACTTGCAATATGCTTTTCTATTTTTAAGATCGCTACCAAACTTTCTACAATTAGGGTGCCAAACTAGTGCCCTATTTTCTAAGGACCCCTACTTGATATCTTAAAATAAATTATATATAAATCAAGCACTCCTCTTTTAAAAACCCTTCAAAAGCCTCATCATATGCCTCCCCATTTTTGGATTTCTACCAAACTCCTTATATTTGGGGAGCAAAAATCGCTCCCTAATTTCTTAGGACCCCCACCCAATAAGTATAAGTAAATTATAGACAAATTATGTACTCCTTCCCAAAATACCCACCAGGATCCTCACTAAGTGCTACCCTATATTTGGGGATCCAAAATCACTCCATAAAATTACTTCCATATTTTTTTTGAACCACCACCCGATAATCTTAAGTAAATTATATACAATCGAGCATTCCTCCAAAAACACCCTCTAAAAGTCTCGCCATTGCCTCCATAAAACACACTAAAATCATAAGTAAATTATATATAAATCAAAACGTCCTCCCTAAAGCACCCTCTAAGAACCTCGCAATATTCCTCTCTATTTTTAGGATTGTTTCTAGACTCCCTATATTTAGAAAGCCTAAATCGCTCCATAATTTTTTTGAACCCCCACCCGACAACCTTAAGTAAATTATATACGATCGAGCACTACTCCCTAAAATATCCTCTAAGATCCTCAGAATATGCTATCTATTTTTGGGATTACTACTAGACTCCCTATAGTTAGGGAGCTAAAACTGCTCCATATTTTTTTTGAACCCCCACCCGATAACCTTAAGTAAATTATATACAATCGAACATTCCTCCTAAAAACACCCTCTAAGAGCCTCACTATTGCCTCTTAAAAGCACTCTAAAATAATAAGTAAATTATATATAAATCAAGCACTCTTCCCTAGAATACCCTCAAAGAGCCTCGCAATATACCTCTATATTTTTGGGATTGCTACTAGACTCCCTATATTTAGGTAGCCAAAACTGCTCTATATTTTTTTGGAACCCCCACCCGACAATCTTAAGAAAATTATATACAATTGAGCACTCCTCCCTAACATACCCTTTAAGAGCCTTGCAATATGCTCTCTATTTTTGGGATTGCTACAAGACTCCCTATATTTAGGGAGCCAAAACTGCTCTATATTTTTTTTGAACCCTCACTCGACAACCTTAAGTAAATTATATACAATCTAGCATTCCTCCCAAAAACGCCCTCTAAAAGCCTGACCATTGCCTTCTTTTTTTTGTGATTGCAACTAGACTCCCTAGATTTGGGAAGCCAAAATTGCTCCCTATTTCTCAAGGCTCTCACCCGACAATCATAACTAAATTATATACAAATAAAGCACTCCTTCCATAAACACCCACTAAGAGTCTCGTTATGTGCTTCCTTACTTTCTTAGGACCCCCCACCTGATAATCAAAAGTAAATTATATTCAAATTAAGCACTCCTCCTCAAAATATACTACAAAGAGGCTCGTTATGTGCCAACCTATTTTAATATCGCTACCAGACTTCTTATATTTAGGAAACAAAAATTGTTTCCTATTTTTTTAGGATACTCACACAATAACCATAAGTAAATTATATATAAATCGAGCACTCCTTCCTCAAATAGCTTTCAAGATCCTCACCACGTGTCTCTCTTCTTTTAGTATCATTACCAGACTCCTTAAATTTGGATAGCCAAAATCGATCTATTTTTTTAGGACCCCTATCCAATAACCGTAAGTAAAATAATTTATAAATCGAGCTATCATCCCTAAAACACCCTCCAAGAACCTCGTAATGTGCCTCCATATTTTTAAGAAAGCTAGTAGACACCCTACATTTGGAGTGCCAAAATGGTTCTCTATTTTCTTAGGATCTCTACCCATCTATCATAAGTAAATTATACATAAATCAAACATCCTCCCCAAATCATCCTCTAAGGAACATGTAATATTCTTTTCCATTTTTAAGATCGCTACCAGACTTTCTACAATTAGGGCGTCAAAACCTCTCCCTATTTTCTCAAGACCCCTACCTGACAACCTAAAATAAATTATATATAAATCGAGAACTCCACTCCTAAACACCCTTCAAAAGCCTCATCATATGCCTCCCTATTTTGGTATTTCTACCAAACTCTTTATATTTGGAGAGCCAAAATCGCTTTCTAATTTCTCAGGACTCCCACCCAATAAGTATAAGTAAATTATATACAAATTATGCACTCTTTTCTAAAATACCCATCAGGATCCTAACTAAGTGCTTCCCTAAATTTGGAGAGCAAAAATCCCACCCTAAAACCGCTTCCATATTCTTTTGAACCCCCACCTGGCAACTTTAAGTAAATTATATACAATCGAGCATTCCTCCCAAAAACACCCTCTAAGAGCCTCTCCATTGCCTCCCAAAAATACCCTAAAATTATAAGTAAATTATATATAAATCAAGCACTCCTCTCTAAAACACCATCTACGAGTCTCGTAATATTCCTCTCTATTTTTGGGATTGCTACTAGTCTCCCTATATTTAGGAAGCCAAAATCGCTCCATATTCTTTTTGAACCCCCACCTCATAACCTTAAGTAAATTATATACAATCAAGCACTCCTCTCTAAAACACCCTCTAAGAGCCTCACAATATGTTTTCTATTTTTGGAATTGCTACTAGACTCCCTATATATAGGGAGCCAAAACCGCTCTATTTTTTTTTTGAACCCCCACCCAACAACCTTAAGTAAATTATATATAATCGAGCATTCCTCCTAAAAATACCCTTAAAGACCCTCACCATTTTCTCCTAAAAAAATTCTGAAATTATAAGTAAATTATATATAAATCAAGCACTCCTCTCTAAAACACTCTCTAAGAGACTCGCAAAATGCTATCTATTTTTGGGATTGCTACTAGACTCCCTATATTTAGGAAGCCAAAACTGCTCCATATTTTTTTTGAACCCCCATCCGACAACCTTACGTAAATTATATATAATTGAGCACTCCTCCCTAAAACACCCTCTAAGAGCCTCGTAATATGCTCTTTATTTTTGGGATTGCTATTAGACTCCCTATATTTAGGGAGCCAAAACCGCTCCATATTTTTTTTGAACCCCGACCTGACAACCTTAATTAAATTATATGCAATCGAGCATTCCTCCCAAAAACACCCTCTAATAGCCTCGCCATTGCCTCCTTATTTTTGTGATCACTACTAGACTACTTATATTTGGGGTGCTAAAATCACTCCAAATTTTTCAAGGCTCCCACCCGATAATCATAACTAAATTGTATACAAATCATGCACTCCTTCTATAAACACCCTCTAAGAGTCTTTTCTTGTGCTTCCCTACTTTCTTAGGACCCCCCACCCAATAATCAAAAGTAAATTATATACAAATAGAGCACTCCTCCTCAAAATACACTACAAAGAGGCTCGATATGTGTCAACTTATTTTAATATCGCTACCAGACTTTTTATATTTAGGGAACCAAAATTACTTCCTATTTTTTTAAGACACTCACACGACAACCATAAGTAAATTATTTACAAATCGATCGCTCCTTCCAAAAATAACCTTCGAGATCCTCACCACGTTTCTCTCTACTTTTGGGATCGTTACCAGACTCTTTATATTTGGGTAGCCAAAATCAATCTCTATTTTTTCAGGACCCCCACCCAATAATCGTAAGTAAAATATTTTATAAATCAAGCAGTCATTCCTAAAACACCCTCTAAGAGCCTCGTAATATGCCACTATAATTTTAAGATAGCTACCAGACTCCCTATATTTGGAGTGTCAATCATAAGTAAATTATACATAAATCAAACATTCTCTCCAAAATATCCTCCAATGGACTAGCAATGTGCTTTCCTATTTTTAAGATCACTACCAGACTTTCTACAATTAGGGCGCCAAAACCGCTCCCTATTTTCTCAGGATCCCCCCCACCTGACAACCTAAAATAAATTATATAGAAATTAAGCACTCCTTTTCTAAACACCCTTCAAAAGCCTCATTATATGCCTCCCTATTTTGGGTTTTCTACCAAACTTCTTATATTTGGAGAGCCAAAATCACTCCCTAATTTCTCAGGACGCCTACCCGATAAGTATAAGTAAATTATATACAAAGTATGCACTCCTCCCCAAAACACCCACCAGGATCCTCACTAAGTGCTTCCCTATACTTGGGGAGATAAAATCGCTCCCTAAAACAGCTTCTATATTTTCTTTGAACCCCCACCTGACAATGTTAAGTAAATTATATACAATCGAGCATTCCTCCTAAAAGCACCCTCTAAGAGCCTCGCCATTGCCTCCCAAAAACACCCTAAAATCATAATTAAATTATATATAAATAAGCACTCCTCCCTAAAACACCCTCTAAGAGCCTTGCAATATGTCTCTCTATTTTTGGAATTGCTACTAGATTCCCTATATTTAGGGAGCCAAAACTGCTCCATATTTTTTTTGAACCCCAACTCGATAACCTTAAGTAAATTATATACAATCGAGCACTCCTCCCTAAATCACCCTTTAAGAGTTTTGTAATATACTCTCTATTTTTGGGATTACTACTAGACTCCCTATATTTAGGGAGCCAAAATAGCTCCATGTTTTTTTTGAACCCCCACCCGAAAACCTTAAGTAAATTATATACAATCAAGCATTCCTTGTAAAAATACCCTCTAAGAGTCTCGTTATTGCCTCCCAAAAATATGCTAAAATCTTAAGTAAGTTATGCATAAATCAAACGCTCCTTCCTAAAAAAACCTCTAAGAGCCTCATAATATGTCGTTCTATTTTTAGGATTGCTACTAGACTCCCTATATTTAGGTAGCCAAAACTGCTCCAGATTTTTTTTTAACCCCACCCAACAACCTTAAGTGAATTATATACAATTAAGCACTGCTCCTTAAAACACCCTCTAAGAGCCTCGCAATCTCTATTTTTGGGGTTGCTACTACACTCCCTATATTTAGGGTGCCAAAACCGCTCCATATTTTTTATGAATCCCCACCCGACAACCTTGGGTAAATTATATACAATCGAGCATTCCTCCTAAAAACACCTTCTAAGTGCCTCGGCATTACCTCCTTATTTTTGAGATCGCTACTAGACTCCCTATATTTGGGGAGCCAAAATCGCTCATAATTTCTCAAAGCTCCTTCCCGATAATCTTAACTAAATTATATATAAATTGAGCACTCTTTCCATAAACACCCTCCAAGAGTCTTGTCATGTGCTTCTCAACTTTCTAAAGACCCCCCACCCGATAATCAAAAGTAAATTATATATAAATCTAGCACTCCTCCTCAAAATACACTATAAAGATGCTAGATATGTGCCAACCTATTTTAATATCACTGCCAAACTCTTTATATTTGCCAAACCAAAATTGTTTTCTATTTTTTTAGGACACTCACATAACAACCATAAGTAAATTTTATACAAATCAAGCACTCCTTCCAAAAATAACATTTAAGATCCTTACCACGTATCTTCATACTTTTGGGATCATTACCAGACTCCTTATATTTGGGTAGCCAAAATCGATGTTTATTTCTTCAGAATCACCACCCAATAACCGTAAGTAAAATAATTTACAAATCGAGCAGTTATCCCTAAAACACCCTCCAAGAGCTTTATAATGTGCCTCCATATTTTTAGGATTGCTACCATACTCCCTACATATGGAGTGCCATAATGGTTCCATATTTTCTTTAGATCCCTACCCACCAATCATAAGTAAATTATACACAAATCAAATATTCTCCCCAAAATATCCTCCAAGGAACTTGCAATGTGCTTTCCTATTTTTAAGATTACTACCAGACTTTCTACAATTAGGGGGCCAAAATCACTCTCTATTTTCTCAGGACCCCTACCCGACAAAATAAAATAAATTATATATAAATTGAGCACTCCTCTCCTAAACACCCTTTAAAAGCCTCATCATATGCCTCCCTATTTTGGGATTTCTACCAAACTCCTTATATTTGGGGAACCAAAATCGCTCCCTGATTTTTCAGGACTCCCACCCAATAAGTATAAGTAAATTATATACAAAATATGTACTACTCCCCAAAACACCCACCAAGATCCTCACTAAGTGCTTCCCTATATTTGGGGAGCCAAAATCACTCCCTAAAACCGCTTCTATATTTTTTTTGAACCCCCACGTGATAACCATAAATAAATTATATGCAATCGAGCATTTTTTCCAAAAATACCCTCTAAAAACTTCGTCATTTCCTCTAAAAAATACCCTAAAATCATTAGTAAATTATAGATAAATCAAACACTCCTTCCAAAAAGACCTTCTAAGAGCCTCGCAATATGCCCCTCTATTTTTGGGATTGCTACTAGACTCCCTATATTTAGAGAGCCAAAACTGCTCCATATTTTTTTTGAGTCCCCACCCGACAACTTTAAGTAAATTATATATAATCGAGCACTCCTCCCTAAAATACCCTCTAAGAGACTCGTAATATGCTCTTTATTTTTGGGATTGTTACTAGACTCCATATATTTAGGGAGCCAAAACCGCTCCATATTTATTTTGAACCCCAACACAACAACCTTAAGTAAATTATATACGATCAAACATTCCCTCCTAAAACACCCTCTAAGAGCCTCGCAATATGTTCTCTATTTTCGGGATTGCTACTAAACTCCCTATATTTAGGGAGCAAAAACTGCTCCATATTTTTTTTGAACACCCACCCGACAACCTTATATAAATTATATACAATCAAGCATTCCTCCCAAAAACACTCTCTAAGAGCCTCGTCATTGCCTCCAAAAAATACCCTAAAATTACATGTAAATTATATATAAATCAAGCACTCCTCCTTAAAACACCCTCGAAGAGCCTCGCAATATGCCTCTCAATTTTTGGGATTACTACTAGACTCCCTATATTTAGGGAGCCAAAACCACTCTATATTTTTTTTGAACCCCCACCCGAGAACCTTAAGTAAATTATATACAATCGATCACTCCTCTTTAAAACACCCTCTAAGAGTCTCACAATATGCTCTTTATTTTTGGGATTGCTACTAGACTCCCTATATTTAGGGAGTCAAAACCGCTCTATATTTTTTCGAACCCCCACCCGATAACCTTAAGTAAATTATATACAATCGAGCACTCCTCCCTAAAACACCCTCTAAGAGCTTTGCAATATACTCTTTATTTTTAGGATTACTACTAGACTCTCTATATTTAAGGAGCTAAAACCGCTCCATATTTTTTTTGAACCCCCACCCGATAACTTGAAGTATATTATATACAATCAAGCATTCCTTCCTAAAAAACCCTCTAAGAGCCTTACCATCGCCTCCCAAAAATACCCTAAAATCATAAGTAAATTATATATAAGTCAAACACTCCTCTCTAAAACATCATCTACAAACCACGCAATATGCATCTCTATTTTTACGATTGCTACTAGTCTCCCTATATTTAGGGAGCCAAAATCACTCTATATTTTTTTTAAACCCCCACCCAACAAACTTAAGTAAATTATATACAATCAAGCACTCCTCCCTAAAACACCCTCTAAAAGCCTCACAATATGCTCTCTATTTTTAGGATTGCTACTAGAATCCCTATATTTAAAGAGCCAAAACCGCTCTATATTTTTTTTAAACCCCCACCCGACAATCTTAAGTAAATTATATACAATCGAGCATTCGTCCTAAAAACACCCTCAAAGAGCCTCGCCATTGGCTTACAAAAACACCCTAAAATCATAAGTAAATTATATATAAATAAAGCACTCCTCCCTAAAACACCCTCTAAGAGCCTCGTAATATGCCTATCAATTTTTAGGATTGCTACTAGCTCTCTATATTTTGAAAGCCATAACCGCTCCATATTTTTTTTAAACCCCCACCCGACAACCTTAAGTAAATTATATACAATTGAGCACTCATCTTTAAAACACTATCTAAGAGCCTCGCAGTATGCTCTCTATTTTTGGGATTTCTACTAGACTCCCTATATTTAGGGAGCCAAAACCGCTTCATGTTTTTTTCAAAGCCCCACCCAACAACCTAAAGTAAATTATATACAATCGAGCATTCCTCCCAAAAATGCCCTCTAATAGCCTCGCAATATGCTTTCTAATTTTGTGATTGCTACTAGACTCCCTATATCTAGGGAGCCAAAATCGCTCCATATTTTTTTTAAACCCCCACCCGATAACCTTAAGTAAATTATATACAATCAAGCATTTCTCCCAAAAACACCCTCAAAGAGCCTCGCAACATGCCTCTCTAGGATTGCTACCAGATTTCCTATATTTAGGGAACCAAGACCACTCTATATTTTTTTTTGAATGCCTACCCAACAAATATAAGTAAATTATATAGAATCAAGGACTTCTCCCTAAAATACCCTCTAAGAGCCTCGCAATATGCTCTCTATTTTTGGGATTGCTACTAGACTTCCTATATTTAGGGAGCCAAAACCGCTTCATATTTTTTTTAAACCCCCACCCGTCAACCTTAAGTAAATTATATACAATCGAGCATTCCTCCCAAAAATACACTATTAGAACCTCGTCATTGCCTCCTTATTTTTAGGATCACTTCTAGACTCCCTATATTTGAGGAGCCAAAATTGCTCCTAATTTCTCAAGGATCCCACCCGATAATCATAACTAAATTATATACAATCGAGCACTCCTCCCTAAAGCACCCTCAAAGAGCCTCGTAATATGCTCTCTATTTTTAGGAATGCTACTAAACTCCCTATATTTAGGAAGCCAAAACCATTCCATATTTTTTTGAACCCCCACCCGATAATCGTAAGTAAATTACATACAATCGAGCATTCTTCTTTAAAACACCCTCTACGAGGCTCGCCATTGCCTCCCAAAAACACCATAAAATCATAATAAATTATATATAAATCAAGCACTCCTTCCTAAATACTCTCTAAGAGCTTCGAAATATACCTATCTGTTTTTGGGATTGCTACTAGATTCCCTATATTTAGGGAGCCAAAAATGCTCCATATTTTTTTTGAACCCCCACCCGGACAACCTTAAGTAAATTATATACAATCGAGCACTCCTCCCTAAAACACCCTTTAAAAGTCTCGTAATATACTTTTTATTTTTTGGATTACTACTAGACTCCCTATATTTAGGGAGCTAAAACAGCTCTATATTTTTTCAAACCCCCACCCGACAATATTAAATAAATTATATATAATCAAGCATTCCTCCTAAAAATACTCTCTGAGAGCCTCGCTATTGCCTCCCAAAAACAACCTAAAATCTTAAGTAAATTATATATAATTCAAGCACTCCTTCCTAAAACATCCTCTAAGAGCCTCGTAATATGCCTCTCTATTTTTGGGATTGCTACTAGACTCCCTATATTTATGGAGCCAAAACCACTCCATATTTTTTTTGAACCCCTACCCAATAACCTAAAGTAAATTATATACAATTAAGCACTCCTCCTTAAAACTCCCTGTAAAAGCCCCGCAATATGCTCTCTATTTTTGGGATTGTTACTAGACTCCCTATATTTAGGGAACCAAATCCGCTCCATATTTTTTTATAACCCCCACCCGACAACCTTAAGTAAATTATACATAATCGAGAATTCTTCCTAAAAACACCCTCTAAGTGCCTCGCTATTGCCTTCTTATTTTTAAGAATGCTACTAGACTCCTTATATTTGGGGAGCCAAAATCGCTCCCAATTTCTCAAAGCTCTTACCCAATAATCATAACTAAATTATATATAAATCGAGCACTCTTTCCATAAATACCCTCTAAGAGTCTCGTAATGTGCTTCCCTACTTTTTAAGGACCCTCCACCCGATAATCAATAATAAATTACATACAAATTGAGCACTCCTCCATAAAATACACTACAAAGAGGCTCGATATATGCCAACCTATTTTAATATCGCTACCAGACTCCTTATATTTGGGGAACCAAAATCACTTTCTATTTTTTTAGGACACTCACACGATAACCATAAGTAAATTATATATAAATCGAGTATTTCGTCTCAAAATAATCTTTAAGATCCTCACCACGTGTCTCTCTACTTTTGGGATCGTTACCAGACTCCTTACATTTGGGTAGCCAAAATCGATCTCTATTTTTTCAGAACCCACACTCAATAACCATAAGTAAACTAATTTACAAATCGAGAAGTCATCTTTAAAATACCCTCCAAGAGCCTCGTTATATGCCTTCATATTTTTAGGATAGCTACAAGATTCCCTATATTTGGAGTGCCAAAATGGTTCCCTATTTTCTTAGGATCCTTACCCGTCAACCATAAGTAATTTATACATAAATCAAACACCCTCCCTAAAATATCCTCCAAGGAACTTGCAATGTGCTTTCTTATTTTTAAGATCGCTACCAAACTTTATACAATTGGACCGCCAAAACCGCTCCCAATTTTTTTAGGACCCCCACCTGATAACCTAAAATAAATTATATATAAATCAAGCACTCCTCTCCTAAACACCCTTCAAAAGTCTCATCATATACCTTCCTATTTTTGGATTTCTACCAAACTCCTTATATTTGGGGAGCCAAAATCACTCCCTAATTTCTCAAGACCCCCACCGGATAAATCTAAATAAATTATATACAAATTATGCACTTTTTAATAAAATACCCACCAGGTTCCTCATTAAGTGCTTCCCTATATTTGGGGAGCCAAAATCATTCCCTAAAACCGCTTCCATAATTTGTTTGAACCCCCACCCGATAATCTTACATAAATTATATATAATCGAGTATTCCTCCCAAAAACACCCTCTAAGAGCCTCTTCATTGCCTTCCAAAAATACCCTAAAATCATAAGTAAAATATATATAAATCATGCATTCCTCCTTAAAACACCTTCTAAGAGTCTCGCAATATTCCTCTATATTTTTGGGATTGCTACTAGACTCCCTATATTTAGGGAGCCAAAATCGCTCAATATTTTTTTTGAACCCCCACCCGACAACCTTAAGTAAATTACATATAATCGAGCATTCCTCTCAAAAACACCCACTAAGAGCCGCGCCATTGCCTCCCAAAAATACCCTAAAATCATAAGTAAATTATATATAAATCAATCACTCCTCCCTAAAACATACTCTAAGAGCCTCACAATATGCCTCTCTATTTTGGGATTGCTACTAGACTCCCTATATTTAGGGAGTTAAAACTGCTCTATATTTTTTTTGAACCCCCACCCGACAACCTTAAGTAAATTATATACAATCGATCAATCCTTCCTAAAACACCCTCTAAGAGCCTCACAATATGCTCTCTAGTTTTGGGATTGCTACTAGACTTCCTATATTTAGGGAGCCAAAACCACTCCATATTTTTTTTGAACCTCTACCAGCAACCTTAAGTAAATTATATACAATCAAGCATTCCTCCCAAAAATACCCTCTAAGAGCCTCGCCATTGTCTCCTTATTTTTGGGATCGCTACTAAACCCCCTATATTTGGAGAGCCAAAATCGCTCCCAATTTCTCAAGGCTCCCACTCGATAATCATAACTAAATTACATACAAATCGAGCACTCCTCTTCAAAATAGACTACAAAGAGGCTGGAAATATTCCAACCTATTTTAATATCACTACCAGACTCCTTAAATTTAGGAAACCAAAAAATCGCTTCCTACTTTTTAGGACACTCACACGACAACCATAAGTAAATTATATTCAAATCGAGCATTCCTTCCTAAAATAACCTTCAAGATCCTCACCATGTGTCTCTATAATTTTGGGATTGTTACCAGACTCCTTACATTTGAGTAGCCAAAATTTATCTTTATTTTTTTAGGACTCCCACCTAATAATCGTAAGTAAAATAATTTATAAATCGAGTAGTCATCCTTAAAACACCGTCCAAGAGCCTCGTAATGTGGCGAGCCAAAATCGCTCCATAAAACCGCTTCCATATTTTTTTTTAACTCTTACCTGACAATCTTAAGTAAATTATGTACAATCGAGCATTCCTCCCAAAAATACCATCTAAGAGCCTCACCATTGCTTCCCAAAAACACCCTAAAATCATAAGTAAATTATATATAAATCAAGCACTTCTTCTTAATACACCCTCTAAGAGTCTCACAGTATGCCTCTCTATTTTTGCGATTACTACTAGACTCCCTATATTTAGGGAGCCAAAACCGCTCCATATTTTTTTTGAACCCCCACTCGACAACCTTAAGTAAATTATATACAATCGAGCACTTCTCCCTAAAACACCCTCTAAGAGCCTCGCAATTTGCTCTCTATTTTTGGGATTACTACTAGACTCCCTATATTTAGGGAGCAAAAATCGCGCCATATTTTTTTTGAACCCCCACCCAAAAAACTTAAGTAAATTATACACAATCGAGCATTTCTACCAAAAACACCCTCTAAAAGTCTCGCCATTGCCTCCCAAAAATAACCTAAAATCATAAATAAATTATATATAAATCAAACACTCCTTCCTAAAACACCCTATAAGAGCCTCGCAATATGCCCCTCTATTTTTGGGATTGCTACTAGACTCCTTATATTTAGGAAGCCAAAACCGCTCTATATTTTTTTTGAACCCCTACCCGATAACCTTAAGTAAATTATATACAATCAAACACTCCTCCTAAAATACCCTTTAAGAGCCTCGCAATATGCTCTCTATTTTTGGGATTGCTACTAGACTCCCTATATTTATGGAGCCAATAAAACTCTATATTTTTTTTAAACCCCCACCCAAAAACCTTAAGTAAACTATATACAATCGAGCATTTCTCCTAAAAACACCCACAAAGACATCCTTGCCTCCCAAAAACACCTTAAAATCATAAGTAAATTATATATAAATCAAGCACTCCTTCCTAAAACACCCTCTAAGTATCTCGCAATATGTCTCTATTTTTGGGATTGCTACTTGACTCCCTATGTTTAGAGAACCAAAACCGCTCCATATTTTTTTTGAACCCCCATACGACAACCTTAAGTAAATTATATACAATCGAGTATTCCTCTCAAAAATACCCTCTAAGAGCCTCGCCACTGTCTCCTTAATTTTGGGTTCGCTACTAGACTCCCTATATTTGGGGAGTCAAAATCACTCCCAATTTGTCAAGGATCCAACCCAATAATCATAACTAAATTATATACAGATCGAGAATTTCTTCTATAAACATCCTCCATGAGTCTCGTCATGTACTTCCCTACTTTCTTAAGACCCCCCACCCGATAATTAAAAGTAAATTATATATAAATCAAGCACTCCTCCTCAAAATACCCTACAAAGAGGTTCAATATGTGCTAACCAATTTTAACATCATTACCAGAATCCTTATATTTGGGAACCAAAATTGCTTTCTATTTTTTTAGGACACTCACACAATAACCATAAGAAAAGTATATACAAAACGAGCACTCCTTCCCAAAATAACCTTCAAGATCCTGACCATGTGTCTCCATACTTTTGGGATTGTTACCAGACTCCTTATATTTGGGTAGCCAAAATTGATCTCTATTACTTCAAGACCCCCACTCAACAATCGTAAGTAAAATAATTTACAAATTGAGCAGTTATCCCTAATACACCCTCTAAAAGCCTCGTAATGTGCCTCTATATTTTTAGGATAGCTACTAAACACCCTATATTTGGAGTGCCATAATGGTTCCCTATTTTATTAGGATCCCTACCCATCAATCATAAGTAAATTATACACAAATAAAATATTCTTCCTAAACCATCCTCCAAGGGATTTGCAATGTGCTTTCCTATTTTTAAGATCGCTACCAGACTTTCTACAATTGGGGTGCCAAAATCGCTCCATAGTTTCTCAGGAACCTAACCTGACAACCTAAAATAAATTATATATAAATTAAGGACTCCTCCCCTAAACACCCTTCTAAAGCCTTATCATATGCCTCCCTATTTTGATATTTCTACCAAACTCCTTATATTTAAGGACCGAAATTCGCGTCCTAATTTCTCAGGACCCCCATCCGATAAGTACAAGTAAATTATATACAAAATATGCACTCCTCCACAAAATACCCATCAGGATCCTCACTAAGTGATTACCTATATTTGGGAAGCCAAAATCACTCCCTAAAATCACTTTCATATTTTTTTTGAACCCCCACCCGACATCCTTAAGTAAATTATATACAATCGAGCATTCATCCAAAAAATACCCTCTAAGAGCCTCACCATTGCCTCCCAAAAACACACTACAATTATAAATAAATTCTATATAAATCAAACACTCTTCCCTAAAACACCCTCTAAGAGTCTCGCAATATGCCTCTCTATTTTTGGGATTGCTACTAGACTCTAAATAATTAGGGAGCCAAAACCGCTCCATATTTTTTTTGAACCCCCACCCGACAACCTTAAGTAAATTATATACAATCGAGCACTCCTCCCTAAAACACCATATAAGAGCCTCGCAATATACTCTTTATTTTTGGGATTGCTACTAGACTCCATATATTTAGAGAGCCAAAACCGCTCTATATTTTTTTTGAATCCTCACCAGACAACCTTAAGTAAATTATATACAATCGAGCATTCCTCCCAAAAGCACCCTCTAAGAGCCTCGCCATTGCCTCCCAAAAACACCCTAAAATCATAAGTAAATTATATATAAATCTAGCACTCTTCTATAAAACACCCTCTAAGAGCCTCGTAATATGCCTCTCTATTTTTGGTATTGTTACTAGACTCCTTATATTTAGGGAGCCAAAACTGCTCTATATTTTTTTGAACCCCCACCCGACAACCTTAAGTAAATTATATACAATCGAGCACTCCTCCCTAAAACACTCTCTAAGAACCTCGCAATATGTTCTCTATTTTTGGGATTGATATTAGGCTCCCTTTATTTAGGAAGCTAAAATCGCTCTATATTTTTTTTGAACCCCCACCTGATAACCTTACGTAAATTATATACAATTGAGAATTCCTCCCAAAAACACCCTCTACGAGCCTTGCCATTGCCTCCCTAAAATACCATAAAATCATAAATAAATTCTATATAAATCAAGCACTCCTCCCTAAAACACCCTCTAAGAGCCTCGCAATATGCCTCGCTACCTTTTCCTTCTCCCTCCTCCCATTTCAATCTAAGTATCACCTTCTTATTGGATCTCTACTCCGGCATACAGAGGTAGTGAACGTGATCGACCGAGGGTGGTTAGGAATAGTGTACTGTGTACAGGTCCCACTGACGGGCCCTCTGATCGCCATCAAGAGGTTATGCGCATATGACAAGGCGGCCCTGGCGATATTCGTATACGAGATCGGGATACTGGTGCAGATCCGGTACCAGAATATAGTGCGACTGCTGGGGTGAGCTGGCGACCGGCCGACGCGACTGGTGTTCTATTATTACCTATCGATGGGAGTCATAGGACGCTATGGGATATCCTTACGGAGGCAGCGTGATAGGGGCCGTTGTCACCGCTCTTGAAATATTTTTTTGCCACAATTAAAATATTGGTATTTTTCTCAAAATATTGTCCCCGCCCTTGAAATCTTTTATATATCGATAGACACTATATCACAGCTCACAAAATATTATCACCGCTCACAAAATATTATTCTTCCTCAAAATATTGACATCGCTCTAGAAATATTTTGTTGCCACCTTTGAAATATTGTTACCTACCTCGAAATATTATCCTAGCCATCGAAATCTTTTGCGTGCTGACAGGCACGGGCATTACTAATAGTAAAATAGGTAGAGACTAGAGAGCAAATATATATATATATATATATAGAGAGAGAGAGAGAGAGAGAGAATACGGGATATGAGCTGACAACCAAATTTGAAATTAGGTTGTCAGCTCTTAACCATCTGATTCCAACGATCGAACCGTTGTTAAAAAAAATCAATATTACACACAGCTAGCACAGCTGAAATCTGTCTCTCTCATTCTCTCTCTCCCCCCACTCGAGCGGCAGCATGGGAGGCACCCTCGCCCTCACCCTCAACCTCTCTCCTCTACCTCCGACGGCCCCCTTTTCCTCCGGTCGAAGATCACAGGTAGCCCCCTCCCCCTCTGGCTGGCGATCACAGGTAGCCCCCTTCCCCTCAACCTCCCACTCCGGCGCCGTCAAGCCCCTGCCAGTATCATCGCCAGAGGGGAAGGTCGGGGCTGCGATCGGGGCTGGAGGGGAAGAGATCGGGGCTCGATCCGGCCAGAGGGAGAGTGCGATTCACCGGCGGGAGCTTGATGGCATCGGAGGGAAGGGGATACCAGTGATCAGTGCCGGAGGGGGAGAGATCGAGGCCGGAGGGAGAGAGATCGGGGCTCGATCCAGTCGGAGGGGAAGGGGGTACCTTTGATCGGCACCGGAAGGGAAGCGGGGGAATATCGGAGGTGGAGGGGGAGGGGCCTACCTGCGATTACCGACCGGAGGGGAAGGGGGTCGCCGGAGGTGGAGGAGAGAGGGTGAGGGTGAGGGCGAGGGCGCCTCCCATGCTATCGCTAGAGTGGGGGGGGAGAGAAAGACTGAGAGAGAGAGAGAGAGAGAGAGATTTCAGCTGTGCTAGCTATGTATAATATTGACTTTTTTAACCAACGATTCGATCGTTGGAATCGAATGGCTAAGAGCTGACAGCCTAATTTCAAATTAGGCTGTCAGCTCATATCCCGTATTCTATATATATATATATATATATATATATATATATATATATATATATATATAGGGAAATGAGTTCCTATGACATGTCATAGGGAGTACCCTATGACATATGGTGAGTTAGTAACCCTAAAATATATATTTAGAATGTTCTGAATTTTTATGAGGATGATCACCCTATCTTAGATAGGACCCCCGCAAAAAATTGGCTCATTCTAAAGCTTCGAGAGGCATCAAATATGATTTTCAATTTAACGGTTAAAATGGATGGCCGATAAAGCTTCTACAATTTGATGCCCGAACAAGTTTTAGAATGCTTTGATTTTTTGTGGACATTCTATCTCAGGTAAGGTGATCACCCTCAAAAAAATTCAGCACATTCTAAACATTCTAGCATTACTAATTCACCATATGTCATAGGGTACTCCCTATGACATGTCATAGGAACCCAGCCCTCATATATATATATATATATATATATATATATATATATATATATATATATATATATATATAGAGAGAGAGAGAGAGAGAGAGAGAGAGAGAGTGTGTGTGTGTGTGTGTGTGTGTGTGTGAGGAAATGGGAAATGAGCTGCCATCCCATTTTGATGAAATGGGCAGCCACCTATTTGAAGCCCTTAGAAGTTTTAGAATGTGCTGATTTTTTGTGAGCATAAGCACCATATCGTAGATAGAACACCCACAAAAAATTAGCACATTCTAAGACTCCTAGGGGCTTCAAATGTTAAAATTTTTCTCGAACGTCCATTGTAACCGTTAATCTGAAATGTAATATTTGATGTCCCTAAAAGTTTTAGAATGTGCTGATTTTTTGTGAGTGTGCTATCTAAGGTAAGGTGCATATGCTCACAAAAAATCAGCACATTCTAAGACTCCTAAGGGTGTCAAATGGGTGGCTGCCCATTTCGTCGAAATAGGCCGCCAGCCTATACCCCGTATCCTCAATATATATATATATATATATATATATATATATATATATATATATATATATATATATATATATATATATATATATATATATATATATATATATATATATATATATATATATATATATATATATATATATATATATATATATATATATATATATATATATATATATATATATATATATATATGGCCATGCTATGCTGCGGCATGCGGTGCGTGCGGCACGGCACCACAGTCGTCTGATGCACGCGCTGTGTGCATCACATGCACGCAGCAGTGCATCAGACGGCTGCGGTACAGTGTCGCACTTACCGTATGCCGCATTATAGCATCTCTCTCTCTCAATATATATATATATATATATATATATATATATATATATATATATATATATATATATATATATATATATATATATATATATATATATATATATATATATATATATATATATATATATATATATAGGGGAGGGATACTCTTACTAATGGAATCTTACTAATGAAAGTTACAAATCGCCTTTTACCTACCTAGAGGTTTCATAATTTGATGAAACTTTGTGGGGATGCTCTCTATGGCAAGTTGATCATCCTCACCAAAAATCATCAAATTCTATAACCTCTAGGGGCATCAAAGTTGTTATTCAAATTAAAAGTTAAAATGAACGGTCGATTAAGTTTCTAACATTTGATACCCCTAGAGGTTATAAATTTTGATGATTTTTGGTGAGGATGATCAACTTGCCATAGAGAGCATCCCCACCAAGTTTTATCAAATTCTGAAACCTCTAGGTTAGGTAAAAGGCGATTTGTAACTTTCATTAGTAAGATTCCATTAGTAAGAGTATCCCTCCCCTATATATATATATATATATATATATATATATATATATATATATATATATATATATATATATATATATATATATATATATATATATATATATATATATATATATATATATATATATATATATATATATATATATATATATATATATATATATATATATATATATATATATATATATATATATATATATATATGGGCAGGGATACTCTTACTAATGGCCTCTTACTCATATAGTTACAAATGATCCGGGCCGTTCATGAGATCTCGACGTACAGTTCCAATTAGATGGAGAGTTAAAGTAATGGTGTCCGCATTAAATGCCCATATTAAAAGGCTGTATTAAAAGCCCGCATTTAGTGCGGACACCATTGCTTTAACTCCCCATCTAATCCGAACCGTACGTCGGGATCTAATGGACGGCCCGGATCATAGGTAACTATATGAGTAAGAGGCCATGAGTAAGAGTATCCCTCCCCATATATATATATATATATATATATATATATATATATATATATATATATATATATATATATATATATATATATATATATATATATATATATATATATATATATATATATATATATATATATATATATATATATAATAAGGGACAACGGTTGTGGGGGGGACAAATGAACTGAGACAAAGGAGCGGCTCAGATTTATCTAGGGGAGAGGGATAAACAAGGAAAGTCCATCACAGTCGTCTGTTTCCCACTAAAGCTTATAAATGCCACTCTTAAATCACCTTAATCCTCCCCCTCTTAAACCCATTTGATCCGTCCGATCTGAACCTCTTCCGATCGAGAGGACCCCTTTTAAATCCCCTCTCGAAAGAGCAAGAGAGAGAGAGCATCCCCTCCCCTCTTATCCGTCCGATCCAATCAAGAGGATCTGCAACCTCCCATGCAGCTCCAGAGTTTTAAATCAGCCTCTTAAATCACATCATGCTCTTAAATCCCTCCTCCCGAGAGAGAGAGTCCTTTTTGCCCCCATCTGATCCGTTCGTTCGTTCGAATCTACCCCATCCACAGCCCCGTCCGTCCGATCGAACCACCACTACGCAGCCCCCCCCCCCCTTAAATCCATCCGTGGCCTCCCTCCGTCCCTCGGGAAATCGCGAGTGCCTATCAAGAGCGCCCCCTCCCCCCCCCCCTTCGTTGCAGATCCCCCCCCCCCCCCCCCCCCGTCGTTGTAGATCGAGAGCCCCCGCCCCCCCTCCCTACGCTGCAAATCCAGAGCCCCCTCCCCCCTTTTCCCTTCATTGCAGAGAGAGGAGGCAGATCGAGAGCCCCCCCCCCCTCCCTTCGCTGCAAAACCAGAGCTCCCTCCCCCCTTTTCCCTTCATTGCAAGAGAGAGAGGAGGCAGATCGAGAAATGGCCGGCGAGCCTAAGCTGCTTCTTCCCCATTGTCTTCCGCTGTGCAGTAACCCCCTCCGCTCAAAACTGATGGAGATGCCCGTCTATGATGGTAAGCCCGCCGCCCCTCCCGGTGGCCGTCTCGCCCGACTCTGCTCGGACCAACATCTCCCAATCTTCGGCCCATCGCTTCGATCCATTGTCGGAGGATCGTACTCGGGAGCGGGTTGTCGAGAAATCACATCTTCGGTACCCGCGCGATCCCTTTCTCTGTACCTCGCGAACCAGCCGCCCACCCTTCAAAACCCATCCCGCACCCCCTCCCTCCTCACTCCTGCCCCCCCTCCCTCCTTTCCTCAGATCATCCTGCGCCCCTCCCTCCTCACTCCTGCCCCCCCCTCCCTCCTTTCCCCAGATCATCCTGTGCCCCTCCCTCCTCTCCCCAGAAGATCATCTATGCCCCCTCCCTCCTCCTCATCAGATCTGAAGCGCAGGTGCCCTAAAAGGGCAGCAGTTCCTCTCTCTCTCTCTCTCTCTCTCTCTCTCTCTCTCTCTCTCTCTCTCAAGTTTTTTTTTCCTGATTGCTTGGTGCCGGCGGCGGCGGGGTAGCCCTCGCCCGAGCCGCCCTTGGTAATCGGAAGGCATATCGAGAGTCCCCGCCAAGGAGTCGATCCTCTCTCTCTCTCTCTCTCTTAAGCTTTTTTTTTTTTCTAATTGCAGGGTGCTGTCGCCGGCGGGGTCACGATCTGGACATCAGCGCTTCGTACGAGATCGACATGCAGCGAGGAGGCAAAGCGACGGCCATGCCCTGCGACACCGTCGATGGCAGTGGGGTGGCAGTGTAAGTTGATCCATCCCTCCCCTTTTTTTGATCGAAGGTTTTTTTTTTCATTTTTCCCTATTTCAGTTGTGATCCCTCTTCTTCCTTCTTCCCCCTATCTTGCATCCCCTCCTTCATCATCAGGTGGTCGTCTGAGGTCTCGGACCAATTGGTGGTGGTGGTGGTCACCGAAGGTTTGGGCCCGATTGCAGGTGGTCGCCGAAGGACCGTTGCAGGTTATTCGCCCCCCCCCCCCCCCCCCCTCTGTGTTCTGTTTTGTTTTTTCCTTCTTTCAATTGTTGCTGGTTGTTTGATTTTTTTTATTGTTGTTTCGGTTTCAATGGCAAAGATCAGAGAAGGAAGAGAAGAGTTAGGGAGAGAAAGAGGGAGGTGAGTGATATAGAGGGAGGAAATGGCAGAGATCAGAGAAGGAGGAGAAGAGTTAGGGAGAGAAAGAGGGAGGTGAGTGATAGCGAGGGAGGAAGGAAAGGGAATTAGTTCTTTTTCTATTTTTTTTTAGTCTCTGCCCTCACTGGCCACCGGCCCCTCGCTCTCAAGAATCTGATGGGTGTGCTTCATCTAACATAACCTGCTAAGTTTTTTTTTTCTTCTCATTTCTAGGTATCCATGGCTCATCGAGCACCCTTGGCCAGTCCCCGGATTTGAAGACAGGGCGAGAAGGTGACGTGAGGCAGGGTTTGAGCAGACACATGAGCGGTCATCAAGGAGCCGAGCGCACCGATCTCAGTCTTGACAACAAGATTAAAGGGGCGGTAGGAGATGCGGAGCAAGGGACCGGAGTTGAAGGCGGTGCCGACATCCAGTGAAATCAACAAGTGTGCATCAATCCAGCCCCCATTTGCCTTCCTCCTATGGGAAATCAAACAATCGGTGATGAGGATCAGCGCCAATGTTTGCGGTAATGAGGATTGTAGGCCCCAATAAATCCTGCAGATCTCTCCTTTGGCTGGTGGTTGCTACTAAGTCATATCATATTTTTTTTCCCAGACAGCATTAGACCGCTGCAACTCACTCTGGTACGTCTCTTTATCTCGCTCTCTATTTGTTTTTGTTTTGTTTTTGTTGTTTGCATGGCAACGTCAACGAGAGAACGGGGGTCTGGCTTTTAACTTGGGGGAAGAGGGTAGAGAGAGAAGCGCATGTTGACATTTATCATCCATTAATCCTTTTTTTTTTTTTTTCAGGACTTTTGTTTACCATGGAACCTTTATCATCCATCTCAATGGAAGGTAAACCACAATTGTTTTTTACCAAACTTTTTTTTATCAAACTTCATTTTCTTCAACAACCTATTTAAAAAAATTCGTTAAAAAACATAGAAGTAAAGAATATATTCATGAAAGGGATCAGTTTTTAAATAGAATTAAGACCATCCCACAACTTCTTAATTGTCCTTTTATTTCTTTTTATTTCAGGGTGTGGAATTAAGGGTGTGGAATCCATTTTGCTTGAAGTTGGTAGCAATCTTTATAGGTGGAGTTGAAATATCTGGATTGTGAGCATTTTTTTCTCTTCATTTGCATTATATTACTTGAAATTCAAATGGAGCTTAATAATTGTTTTTCCCTTTTTCAAGAATAAAAATATGTCCCTCAAATGCTATCAGTTGTGTTGTTTGATGCTGACATAATGTTGAAGATCGTTGTAATACACTCAAAACATTAATCCTAATCTTGAAATTCTTAGGATGTGATATGATGAAATTCTTATGACGAGGAAACTCCTTAATGGAGCCCATGGAAGGGACGACTTTGTTGAGCGAGGCGTTAGGGAACTCCGCAAGAAAGTGGGGTTGTGCTTCCCAATTAGCTGGCAATTCTGATATTTATTAAAAAAAAAAATTATAGATCCTTCTAAATGGTTTTCTTTATAGTTAGTTTTTAATAGGTACTGCTTAGCTATTAGTACCTTGCTCATACATCCAGTTTGATTCTAGCAATTTTAATGTTGGTTTCATATTAAATAATATTAATGTTGGTTTTATATTAAGCTTCGAGAAAGTAATCTTCTAGACCCTAACCGCAAGTAACCTTTTTGCTAGAGGGAAGTAATAGTAAATAACCAATGATATCATGGGTGGTGTTCTTGAGGTTGCATATCCAAACCTATCAGCAAGGTATATCGGATTTGAGTTTGAGGATTCCATGCACTGCATTAATAGGAAATTGTTGCCACAAGCAACCTTCCCCAAAAGGAGATTGGGCAGTACATCAAAATACGATGCCCTTCTGTAGCCCTCAAAGCTTTTCCTATGTAGTTTTTCTGTTGACTTTTTGGAATGCACTTACAATGTAAAAAATTTAGGAAAATGTATTTTGTCGGATCTGATGAAATTCTTAGGATGTGATCTAATGAAATTCTTATGATGAGGAAACTCCTTAATGGAGCCCGTGGAAGGGACGACTTTGTTGAGCGAGGCGTTAGGGAACTCCGCAAGAAAGTGGGGTTGTGCTTCCCAATTAGCTGGCAATTCTGATATTTATTAAAAAAAAAAATTATAGATTCTTCTAAATGGCTTTCTTTATAGTTAGTTTTTAATAGGTGCTGCTTAGCTATTAGTACCTTGCTCATACATCCAGTTTGATTCTAGCAATTTTAATGTTGGTTTCATATTAAATAATATTAATGTTGGTTTTATATTAAGCCTCGAGAAAGTAATTTTCTAGACCCTAACCGCAAATAACCTTTTTGCTAGAGGGAAGTAATAGTAAATAACCAATGATATCATGGGTGGTGTTCTTGAGGTTGCATATCCAAACCTATCAGCAAGGTATATCGGATTTAAGTTTGAGGATTCCCTGCACTGCATTAATAGGAAATTGTTGCCACAAGTAACCTTCCCCAAAAGGAGATTGGGAAGTACATCAAAATACGATGCCCTTCTGTAGCCCTCAAAGCTTTTCCTATGTAGTTTTTCTGTTGACTTTTTGGAATGCACTTACAACGTAAAAAATTTAGGAAAATGTATTTTGTCGGATTATGTTCTAGGTTTGTACACGATTGAAAAAAAAAAAATTTATACGTCGGTAGCAATGACGATCACATTGTTATCCGCAACCATTTTTGGTGGGGACGGTTGTCGCCGAATGTGATCGTCTTTGTTAAAAATGGCCATCGCAGATGAATATGGGCACACATGATGCTCATATTCATTAGTTCGACTATTTTTGGTGGGGGTGGTTGCTAATATGGCTGCCCGCTGAAAATAGGCGCCATGACTGAGTGTGGACGTCCCCAACACAAAATTTTCACACCTCATAAGAATGTTTAGTGTGCTGGCACTGTCGTGACCGCTTAAGGCGACCGAGTATGTTTTGCCGCCGAAGGCAGTCACTGCAGTGTCAATTGTCTCTAGGCCTAGCACACGAGAGGTTCGGCGATTGACGGTATAAGCGCTATCGTAGAAAATTAGAAGAGCATGGATCGAGATGGAACTGAATCGTACGTGTTTTTGAAAGAAATATAATTTAAAATAATATTTATAATTTTACAAATGCCTAGATTTGATGTTATCGATCTTCTAAGGGAGAGAGGTCCATGGTGTCTTATATAAGGTTGAAGAGAGAAACATGATGCGAGATACGGCAGTTTCGAGAGAGTGTCAAACCGTACAACGTTATTGGTTACAGTTATAGATGAGGCAACGACGATATCATGAGTGACAATGACAACAGGAGTGGAGACGACGACATGCTGTAGTTGATGCACAGAAAGCACGTTTTCGACGATGAGTCTAATTTTAGTATACATCCCTGATATTGTAAATGTCTAACCATGGAATTGCCTGATGTGTGTCACCTCACAGTCATTCATTTAATTGCCGGTATGGCTTAAAATCAGTTTACAACCGTCGAATACCACCAAAGCATGTGTAAGGCCTTGGATTGAGTTGTCTGCGGGTTGTACCTTCATAGTTATTCGTTTGCATACCGGTTGGGGTTAAAATTAGCTGGCTGCAATCAAAAGCCACCAGAGCATGGGTGAGCCTTTGGGTCGTTTCGTTTAGGGGTTGTCATCCTCGGTGAAGAGAGACAGAGAGAGAGAGAGAGAGAAAGAGAGAGAGAGAGATGTTGAATGCCATTAGAGCATGGGTAAGGCCTTGGATCAGGTCGTCTTCAGGTTGTACACTCATAGTCATTCATTTGCATGCCTGTTGGGGCTGAAAATAGTCGGCAACCATCAAATGCCACCACAACATGGGTGAGGCCTTGGGTCGGGTCATCTTAGAGTTATCACCTCTGACAAAGAAGAGAGAGAGAGAGAGAGAGAGAGAGAGAGAGAGAGGGTTCCGAGTTAAAACTCACCACAATCGTTAGTTTGCATGGCGGTCGGGCTAAGTGGGGTCGGCAGCCGTCAGGATTCTATTGCCACCCTCGAATTATTAGACCCCCTAATAATATAGTTACCGCTCTTGAAACATTCCGTTGTCACCTGTATTTTCCTCTCTTATGATCACATATGTATCTCTATCTTTTTTTACCAAACATTTTTGCGTGCACCTTTGCTTAATTCTGTATACTTTATTTTGTCCAACAATACGTTTTAAAAAAATCCTTAGAAAAATAGAAGTAACAAAGAACTCTTTTATTTATATTTCTCCATCGGATCCCTCAATGTGATTGTTAGTAATGAATATATTCGTGAAAGTGATAAGTTTTTAAATGGAACTTGGTTACTGTTTTTTGTTATTTTTGATGATTGAGACCATTCAACAGCTTCTTAATTGTCCTTTTCTCTTCCTTTATTTCAGGGTGTGAAATCTATTATGCTTGAAACTGGTAGCATCCATTCAAGGTGGAGTTGAAAATATCTAGACTGTGAGCATTCTTTTTTGTTCATTTGTATTCTATTACTTGATATTCAAATGAAAGTTGGTTACTGTTTTTTTCATTTTTCGAGAATAAAAATATGCCCTCAAATGTTATAGTTATGTTGTTCGATGTTGAGAAATGTTGTAAAAGTTTACTTAAGATAGTGGTAAATTCCATTTTTTTGGTGATCCGATTTTTTTTTCCAATCCAAAGAGAGCCCTAATCAATTTGTTTTTTTTTAGGCAGTATTTTTTCGTTACATGTCATTGTTAATTTCTTATTGGGTTTTCGATCAAAAGAGAGCATCCGACGTATTGGTGGTGGTTTCAATGATATATTTCTCATAGTTGGGTGATTTTTTAATTTTATAATTGTGTTGTTTTTAATAAATCATGACGATCTGAATTGGAGTCAGGCATTGGAGTGCAACAAGATATCAAGAGGAGATGTATGTAGCATGACCAAGTTGATGTACTCTACGATTTGTAAATCAAATATTGAGTTATTTTTAATTTTCGTCTTCTTTTCTATTTGTTGTACATTCTCTAACATATAGATTGTTTCTTTCTAGAAACATTGATTAATTAAATTTTCAAACCTCATCATGCACAAATCGATATCATATAAAATTTTGTATGCATAAATTCTGTAATGTTAGGGATTGTGCATTTGACCTATTAATGGTAGATCATGTTGAACAAAGCATTGTACTTTCAATCTTATGCTTTCAGAGAAGTTAATTGGATATCAGGTTATGTAAGGAAAATAATTTGATGGATATAATTTGTTGTTGGCAATCTCCTGGCAACAAATAAAGTGGGACTGCATCTCCACAAACATGGATTGGCATTAGCCTACATGGACGTCGTCCAATTCCAGATATCTCCACAATCGATAATGAGAGGTATTTCCTAATTTTGATGTATACAATTTGGGGCTATTCTCTTTTTTTTAAAAAAAAAAAAATCACTTTTCTCAATCTTGATGTTCAGAATCAACTATGTACTTCATCCCTATATTAATGCCTCCCTTGCTATTTTCGTTTCCCATGAATTATTATTGCCGTCCTCAAAATATTGTCGCTACCCTCTAAATATTATCGTCGCTCTCAAAATCTTTTTCGTGACCTTGGGCACGGGGTTTTTACTAGTATATATATATATATATATATATATATATATATATATATATATATATATATATATATATATATATATATATATATATATATATATAGAGAGAGAGAGAGAGAGAGAGAGAGTGAGAGAGAGAGAGAGGGTTGAGATCCGTTGACAACCCGTCATTTGATGGGGCAACATTTATGACCAAAACGGTAGAGGAAGGGTATACATGTAATTATATACAAGTTGGGGTAAAATCGTCCTAACTTATCATCCGTTTACTGCTAACAGTCAGGAAGAGAATATTTCAGATATATTCTTCATGTTTAGACGTAGGCTAACCAGATGGATATATTTGCACAACTTTCAAGTTTAAAGGGGTCGATTTGCAAATAAAATATTGTCAGGGGTTAATATGCAATTAGCCTACTTTATAGAGGTTGATTTGTAAAAAACTTTTTTTTTTTTAAGTACTAAAAAAAGAAAACCCTTTCTTGGGTTCCAACGGATCTCCTTTCAGAAATTCCATCAGAGGTTTTCATTGTAATTTGTAAGACCATCTTGTGGACTATGGTCTGACTGCCTACACATTTCACAGTTGAGGAACATGAAGTTTCATCCAAAACAATTTGACTATAAAATTAGTATTTACACAAATGATTCCATGATACAAACAATATACTGTAACAAAAAAAAAAACCCTTCAAATATGTCAGAGCTTGTTTCTTATAAGAACCATTCTTGTGCTCTTCATGATGTCACCGGCCGGTGTTCTAAGCCCCCGGCCTCGCTGCCGTTACAATCGGACGGTATGGAGTCATTATGATGGACCTTCTTTCTCGTCATCGCAAAGACACCACCACGACCCTTCTTGTTGGGTTTCTTCTCCTTTGATCCTCTGCATCCCTTCTCTTCCTCGTCCATTCTCTTCATCTTCTCCTTGTGGAGCTTCTTCATGACGTAGGCTTCGGCGAAGCCGCCTCCCATCATGGATGCCATGACTATCCGCAAAAGGGTGATGAACTCCTTCGTGTCACTTCTTCTTCCTCCTCTTATTCTTCTTTGATTTGGTTTCCGAGGTTTGTATGGCAGGGTTTGAGCAAAGAGAGAGGGAGAGGGGAGGAGGATTTATAGTCTGTGGGGTGTTGGGGTGTTGGGGGGTTTGGCTTGGCGGCCAAGGAAATTGGGAGTTGCATGTGTCATCCGTGACGAACTGGTCGTTTTGATGAATTAGTAGTGCTTTTTGGGGGAAGGGAGGAACCAAAGAAGAAAGGACCCACAGCTTCCTTGGTCGTAATGTATTGAGTGCGATTTTGTTGACCCATGGGTGGCTTCCCTCCGTCATGAATGATATCACGTTGGCTGCGTCTGCTTTAGGGGTGGCAATGGGTCGTGTCGGGTCGGGTCTGTGTCGGGTCTAATTTCGGATCGTGTCCAAAACTCTTAGATCCGTACACATTTAACTAATCGTGTCTAGATCCTAAACCCGTACCCGACCCATCTATAAACGGGTAGATCCGCTAAGACCCGTTTACCACACGGGTCTATTCGGTTGACTTGAACCGACCCAATCCGACTCGACCCGATAGACCCGCTGGTACTACATATTATAGTATCGGATTGCGGGTAGACCCGACCCGACACGACCCGTTGAATTTTAAATGGGTCTTCCCGAGTCTACCGTGTCCAGACCCTAAACCCGGATCCGACCTGTTTATTGAACTGGTCTATCGTGTCGACCCGTTTACGACCCGAACCCGTTTAACCTTGACCCAGGTCTGCTAACTTCGTGTAGGGTCCAAAATTGCCAGCCCTAGTCTGCTTCTTTCTTGAAGCAATTTATTAAATATCACCCTAGTCACCCCCTCGGCCGGGGGTGGTTAGAGATAAGTGTTTTTGTACTTGGGTTTTCCCCATACTAGTGAAGCCATCATCAAGGGAGAGGGAAGGGAATCCCTTGGAGACCAGGAAGGTCTCGGGGAGGGTTTTCATCTGTGTTCTTCGGGTTATAGGGCTGCGGGATCTATTCTTTTTAAGAGGTATCTCTTTATAGGTATATGAGGGATTGGTTAGAGACAAGAGTTTTTGTACTTAGGTTTTTCCCATACTAGTGAATCCATCGAGCGCTCGTTGCCAGAATTTCTTGGGTATTTTACTTCTTTATTCTATTCACTCAGTCTTGTTAGTGGTCGTCTCCACCGTGGTGCTATTACGCGTGTCATATTCCGCTGCGCGAGGGCCTCGGATCGTAACAAATTGGTATCAGAGTTAAGGTTCGGGGTGATTCCAAGAAATTGGTATCAGAGATAAGGTTCGGGGTGATACCAAGAAATTGGTATAAGTGCATATTGTTGGGGATCCGGGGAGGCTCTAATTCAATAGTGTAGAACAAGGTAAACCAAAGAAAGGGGGTCGAGATGCACGCACGGCACGTGGTGCGATGGAGGATCCGGGAGCGGCACCCAAGAAGGAAGCCGGAACCCCGGGGGAGGTTGCGGCATAGCACCTCCCCCCCAGGAGGCTTGTTGCTACGACCGTCGGCATCCTAGGCGAAGGGCACGACAGGAAAAGGTACGGTCCATTGCTCTCTGAGTTGTTCGGGTCTTCGGAGGAGATTTCGAGGGGGAGGTTGCGGACCTTGCGGTCAAGCGGGTACACCTGAGGTCTAGCAGAGTGCGACGGCTGTCGACAAATGGCGGGCAAAAGGCGACGACGGTCGTGGTGGCAGCGGACTCAGTCGCGGGCACACCTGCGGTGCAGCAGGATGTAGAGGATGTTCGAGCTTTGGCCAACGTGCAACAGCTTGGGCGCGATGGGCGCGGGCAGCGTCACAGAGCTAATCAAGGACGGTGATTTTCGATGGGATCGTCGACAGGAGATGAAAGGAACTTCCATGATCATAACAGTTGCTCAGCGAATCTGCCGTTCGTTCAACAAGCTCTGGCCTATTGGAACAAGAATGATGTTGGTAATATCCATTAGTTGGTTGAGATGTTGTGGGCAGGTCTCAGTCAGATCCAGGAGGCTGAGGATTCTGAGTCTAACCGAGCTCTTAGGGATGGGCTCCAAGAGCAATTGGAGTGGGCATTGACAGAACAAGAGTGTCTTTGGGCCCAGAAGTCCAGTGTGCAGGGGCTCACAGCAGGAGACCAAAACACCTCCTTCCATCTGAGCACTAAGGTTCGGCAGGTGCGTAATAGGATTCGGAGTCTGAAGGTGGGAGTTGGGGAGGAGAGGACAGTGACTAACCCGATTCAGATCAAGACTCAGGTTATGAAGGCATTGAAGTGCCAACAGTCAAAGAGATCCGGAGGGTGGTGTTTTCTGCTCAGGCGAACAAATCCCCAGGACCCGATGGCTTCAATGGGGAGTTTTATAAGGCCTTTTGGGTAGGGGTGGCAATGGGTCGTGTCGGGTCGGGTTCGTGTCGTGTTTAGTTTCGGGTCGTGTCCAAAACCCTTAGACCCAGACCCGACCCGTTTAACTAATCATGTCTAGACCCTAAACCCGTACCCGACCCGTTTGTAAATGGGTAGACCCGATAAGACCAATTTACCACATGGGTCTATTCACTTGACCCAATCTGACTCGACTCGACCTAACCGATAAGACCCGCTGGTACTACATATTACAGTATCGGATTGCGGGTAGACCCGACCCGACCTGACACAACCCGTTGAATTTTAAACGGGTCTACCGTGTCTAGACCCTAAACTAGACCCGACCTGTGTATCAAACGGGTCTATCGTGTCGACCCGTTTATGCCCCGAACCCGTTTAACCCAAACCCGCTAACTTCGTGTCGGGTCTGCCATGTCGGGTCCAGAATTGACAGTCCTAGTTTTGGGACACGATTGGGGATGACGTGATTCGCGACGTGCAGGGATTCTTGCGTAGCAAGAAATTTTTTTGGACTGGGCTAAAACTAAACTAGTTTTTTTTTGCAATGAAAATTTTACTTTATAAAGAAATACTAAGCAAAATTTTTTAAGAGAAAGAACTAGAAATTATATTAATATAAAAAAAGGTTAATTACACTTTGTCCCCCTGAGTTTTAACTCAAAAACATTTAACCCCCTGTAGTTAAAAAACTACATTTTGCCCCCAAGAGTTTTAACTCAAAAACATTTAACCCCCCTGTAGTTAAAAAACTACATTTTGCCCCCCATTGAAGTCAAATAAAAATTACAAAAATGAGAGATATTAAGTAGTTGACAGAAGGAGTATTGTGCTAACTTTTCAAACTTTAGGGAGCATTTTGGAACAAAATAAACTATAGCAGGGTTAAGTGTTTTTGGCGGCGATTCACGTTTCGTGAGGACTTAGACGCGATAGCAATTCATGTACGTGTCACGAGGGGCCAAGGACCTCGCTGGGTTGAGACGGACCGAGACATATACTTAATAATATGAGTTATTTTTTCTCAACAAGCCAACTATTAGATCCGCCCATGGATTCTTCTATTCTGGGGCTATGCCAATCGGATGGAATAACACTTCAGTAGCTCTCATCACGAAGGTGACGACGCCGACCATGCCCAAAGACTTCCGACCGATCAATCTTTGTAATCAGTAGTATAAGTTTGTCGCTAAAATCTTGGCGAACCAGCTTCGGTTGGTACTGCTGTCTTTGATCCGGGAGGAACAACCTGTGTTCCTTTCCGGGATGACTATTCGGGATAATGCGATGCATGCCCATGAGATCTTACATTCCCTCGATCACATAGCACGTCAGAAGTTGGCTGCTATGGCTATTAAGGTGGATATCGATAAGGCTTATCATAGACTGCAGTGGGAAGCTCTCCATAGTATCCTTTTGAGGATGTGGTTTCACCCTAATTGGTGTGCTTGGGTTCAGAGTTGTGTTTCGAATACTACGATCAGGCTTCTTGTTAATGGGAAGGAAACACCGGTGTTTGTCCCGAGTTGTGGGCTCTGCCAAGAGGATCCTTTGTCACCCTATCTGTTTCTCTTGGTCACCCAGGTCTTTCATTGGGAGTTAGAGAAGAGCCTGGAGCCCGACGAAATTGACTGGTTTTTCACATCCCCTAATCCAACCCTGACTACATCCTTGGCGTACGCCGATGTCTTTCTGTTATTTTCAAGGGCCACAGAGTTGCGAATCAATCCCCTGAAATTTAGCTAGCATGAAGTTTTCAGGTTGTGTGCCTCGACAGGTGCAAAAGAGGCTTGCGAAGGCCCTCGGGATGCAGGTGGTCGAAGGACCTTGGACTCACCTGGGGGTCCCTCTAGAAGGGCAACGCCGCAACAGACCCCGTTGTTGGGCGAGATCCTTGTGGTTTGTTTGTGGGTTCTTTGGAAACCTAGGTGTGATTGTCTGTTTATCAGGCAAGTGGGTGCCGTGGCTGAATATCCGTTCTCTTATAGCTCGGGGAACTACAGAGGTTTGTTCAGGCAGTAGTGGCGAAACGGGGGATTCCAGTCGGTCGTCCTACAGCAGAGTTGTTGGTGTGGACCGATGGATCCTTTCGGTCGAGCGGAGAAGTGGCTAGCGGTGCGTGGGTCCTTGCTACGACCAGTGGGGAGTTGTTTGTTGCATGGTCTTTCGTCGGCCAGGTAGCATCCCCCCTTTTCCCGAAACTCGGAGTGTTGAGAGTGGTTTTTGAGGAGTTGCACTGCCGGAACTGTGGGAGGGTGGTTGTGATGACAGATGCAACCCAGGCGCTGGATGCACTAGTGCTGGGAGAGTATCAAGATGCGGGGTTAAGCCCTGCAATTCTATCCTATCAGCAACTTTGGCGGCAGCTGAAAAAGTTGATAGTTCAATGGATCCTGTGGACGGCTAATTCTTCTGCCAGGCCACTGGCTAGTGTAGGAGGCGCGACTTGCCGGAGTGGGAGATTTTTGGGATAGTTCCTTTCCGTCTGTACTTCAAGCCCTCATTCACGAGGACTTTCAGGCCAATCAGTAATGACCCATCTGATGTACCAAAAAAAAAACCCCCTTTCATTGGCTCCAACAGATCTCCTTTCAGAATTTCCATCAAAGGTTTTCATTGTAAGACCATCTTGAGGCCTTGCCGTTGTCGTCTCATCTTGGTTGTATCAGACTTGGATGATGTTGGTAGTGGCGGCGGCAGTGGTGGTGGTGGTGGGGTGGCCAATTGTTGACGGACTATGGTCTCTGACTAGCTACACATTTCACAGCTGAGGAACAAGTAGTTTCATCCAAACAATTTGACTACAAAATTAGTATTTACGCAAATGATCCCATGATACAAACAATATACTGTAACAAAAAAAAAAAACCCTTCAAATAAATCAGAGCTTGTATCTTATAAGAACCATTCTTGTGCTCTTCATGATGCCACCGGCCGGCGGTCTAAGCCCCCGTCCTCGCTGCCGTTACAATCGGACGGCATGGAGTCATTGTGATGGACCTTCTTTCTCGTCATCGCAAAGACACCACCAAGACCCTTCTTGTTGGGTTCCTTCTCTTTTGATCCTTTGCATCCCTTCTCTTCCTCGTCCATTCTCTTCATCTTCTCCTTGTGGAGCTTCCTCATGACGTAGGCTTCGGCGAAGCCGCCTCCCATCATGGATGCCATGACTATCCGTAAAAGAGTGATGAACTCCTTTGTGTCACTTCTTCTTCCTCCTCTTCTTTCTTTCTTTGATTTGGTTTCCGAGGTTTGTATGGCAGGGTTTGAGTGAAGAGAGAGAGGGAGAGGGGGGGAGGATTTATAGTCTGTGGGGTGTTGGGGTTTGGGGGGTTTGGCTTGGCGGCCAAGGAAATTGGGAGTGGTATGTGTCATCCTTGACGAACTGGTCGTCTTGACGAATGGAACCAAAGAAGGAAGGAGCCACAACTTCCTTGGTCGTGATGGATTGAGTGCGATTTGTTTGACCCATGGGTGGCTTCCCTCTGTTATGAATTATGTCATGTGGTCTGCGTCTACCCGATTCACCCCCTCGGCCGGGGGTGGTCAACTACTTTTTCGAACATCCGAGGTCTTGATAAGAATGAACAATACTGGGTTCAAATCTCCAGACAGTGGGTCTGGCACGCATCACAGCCGCACATGGTTGGTCACACATGGCTGGCTAGACTGTGATTCACTTTTGGATCGCTAGTCGTTGTGTGTTGGTGGTGTTTTTAAAAATTTTTATTTTTATATTTAATATTTAGCTTTTTTTATTAAATATTTAATTAATCATTTTCTATAAATATTTAAATGGCTGGTAATTATACTAATTATAGTCATTTGCATGGGAGACGTTACAAACTACCAACCATTGCTTAATGGCTAGAAATTAAACCACTTAAAGCCATTTGCATGAGAAACATTATATTTTTTTATAATGGTGCTTAATATCACTACTATGTCTTTTCATCTATAAATAGAGTCGAGTGGGGAGAAGCATGATAAACATAAAAACATATCATCTCTTCTTCCTCCATATTATGAGCTTTTGTTTAGATGGCTTGAAGTTTTCATTCTCCTCTAAAAATTTTGCCAAAAATCTCTGGATTTTTTCTTAAAGTTTTATCGATCGGTTTTTCGTCTCTACTTGCTGGATTTTTGAAGGGGCGATTGGAGTTCGCAAAAGCCTCCTTGAAGCCGTGCCGACGAGGAGGAGTGCACCTGGACGATGGTTGTTGTATCTTTAGAAGCCGGTAACAGTTGTCTCGTATGTGGGGAGGCAATTCAACTTTTATGACAGCGCTTGCTCGCCTCGACCTCACAGGCCACATCCTATTCCTTTATTCTTTCTTTTCTAGTTTAATTCTACATGTTTTATTAGCAAAAGAAATTAGTATAATATTTATAAAAATAACTTATTTTTTTCACTTTGACATTGGCGTTAAATACTAAATATTACAATTGCTTAATTAGTTTAGGTGATAAATCTTTCAACAATCTAAAAGTCGAATTGGATGATATATGCTAATTAGGCCCTCATCGCATGCTAAATATATATTTAAGTGAATGTTTGCTAAATACTTGATTCACATTAGAAATCTATAATCATCGTTTTTATAATTTTCTTTTAAATTAAAATAACTTGTCATCTTGAACCAAAATTTGAAAGGTTAGAATATACAATTAGTTTAAAATTTGAATAATTCTTTAATCCAAAATTTTAATACTAATGAATAATTTGTCATTAAAGTGATAGATGAGTTATCCGAATTCAATTGTCATTTTCATCATCAAAGCTTAATGAAAAGAAAATCTTTTGCTAAGTAATTAGTTCTAAAACAATTGGTTTAAAATAATTAGTTATTAAATAAATAATTAAATTATTTTACTAAATAGCTTTGATAGAATTTAGACTATAAGTTTTTCATGAATTGTTCTACTGAGTGTCGCTGTCTAGAAAAGCTTGTCAAAAAGACATATGTGTATAAGACGGACTAGTTTTTAAGCGAGCCTAATGCTTCACCATCCATCTGGAGCTAATATGGTCGTCATACTTTGAAACATTTAAATAAAAATATAAAGTCTAACGTAGCTTAATGCGTAAGATGAAAATATTTTAATTAACTAATAAAGACTCTAGTAGGGAGAACTCGGCACATACACTCGTGTATGTATGTCCAGTCTGTATCCCCACAATGTAGAAATTTTAAGAAATAGTTAAATCATTTTGTGAATTATAAATTTTGACAAACATCATCTTTTGCTTATTTCACCGATTGCCTACACAATATTTGAAAATAGTTTCTCCTTCTCATGAATATCTTAGCATAAAACCCAAAAAGTTTGATGGGGATAACTTTAGAAGGTGACAAAATCAAATGAGATATTGGTTAACCACACTCGGGTTAATATCAGTTCTAAGTACTAGTGCAACCGAAGCTAGTCAAGGGTCTAACCCAACTACCAATCGTCGAACCATTCGACGAATCGAAACCCAAGGCGCTTTATCATCCCATAATGAGCTAGAACCCCCAAATGACTCAACCAATACCACTACCTCAAAAAGAACCTCACAGGAAATAGGATACCACTGCCTTTACCGTATTCTAAGTGTCATATCTGATAGATGTATGATATCAATTATACCATCACCAATGCAAAAGAGTTGTGGGATATCCTAGAGCAAAAGTATGGCCTTGATGTTGATAGAATCAAACGCTTTAAAGCATCGGATTTCAACAAATTCAAAATGGTCGATTCAAAACATATGAATGACCAAATCTACGAGTTTGAAACCCTTATCCACCATCTTAAAGCCAATAGGTCTATCCTAAATGAGACCTACCAAGTAGCATGCTTAATACACAAACTATCCTCCTCTTGGTCTGAATTTGCCAAGACCCTTAACCATACACAAGGGGAGTTATCCATGACCCAACTCTTAAACTCCATCCGGATATATAGAAGAACAACATAGACTTAGGAAAAAATTCATAATTGAACACACCCCTAATGAGAACCCCATAGCTAATCACACCTCTAAGGTGAACATGGTAGAAGATGCCCCCAAGTCCAACAAGCTCAAATACCATAATCATCCCTTTCGCCCAAACCAAAACAAATCTTTCAAGAAAAAACCCTTCGTCAAAACCCATTGTCACAACTCCAACCATCAGAAGAAATAAGATGAAGTTCGTCATTGCTTCATGTGCGGAAGGACTAATCATCTAGCGAGCCAATGCTTCTACAAAAAAACCTTAGCACAGGCTCCAAGAAGAAATGGTCCTAACCCACCTAGCCCTCAAGTCAATATCCATCTGAGACAACCTTCAGGTCAGTTTACTTTATCCCTAAAGTCAACTTGACTATGCAAGTATAAGATTGGTGGATTGATACCGAAGCAAACGTACATTTATGTTCTGACTGCTCCTAGTTCTCCTCTTATTAGGTTTTTGGTGGAGGAGCTGTAAGAATAGGGAACGATGCTGAGACGCATGTACTCAGAGTCAGTCGAGTGAACCTGAAGCTTACTTCTGGCAAGACCTTGACTCCACACGTCATTGACCATGTTCCAGAGATTAGTCGCAATCAAAATAGTTGATCTCTGCTACTACAGAATGGTTATCGCCTTGTATTTGAATCAAATAATGTTGTAATAACCAAAGGAGTATTCATCCAATAACTTATTCAAATTGAATGCTTATATTCTCTATCCAATTCTTATTATTTTGAATGTTGAATTTTCTTTAATTTGAAATTGGTGCATCTAAATTGATGTATCAAATTTGTGTAAGTTGTTCTAGTAACCTTAATAACCTAAAAATATGAGGGTGCCAACAAAATAAATAATTATATATTTACTGAAAATCAGTTTAGAAGCTAATTAATAAAATTCAAAATCACTTGTAAGACGTTCTGAATAGGTCAACTTACTCTTATGAAAAAACTAATGCAACATTCATATTTTTGTGTTGTGTATTTATATTGCAGAATAAAAGATGATATCACTGGGTGTAGACAAAGATAAAGTTAATTAACTACAAAATTAAGGCCTAAAAGGTTAAAGTCTTGAGAGGACATTAATATTCACTTCTTAAAGTGAAATCAGTACGACTGATTAATACCAAAAAGGTCTATCTAGGAATTATATCCTAGAAGCATCGAGGGGGATGGGCTAAAGCCCATATGAAAGATCACCATGGTAGTAACTCAACCTCACGGAGGTTCAATGGATAAAAATAAACCACATTAGTGATTATGAGGAGTACTGATCTGACCTCCCATCCCTAGGGCGCCAGTGCTCGTAAAAACAAGGGGTTAGGTTGAGTTGTATGCTTAATAAATGCAAGACCCATGAGGCGGGATGCTACTTTACTCGCATCCTTAGAGGATTCACCGGCTGTGTGGAGTCGTGAGGGCCGCGACATATGAAATAGAACAATTCATAAAACACACATGAAATATCTTGCGCATGGCCTTGTATGCGCAAACCCGTTTAGAACTCCAATCTTTCCATACTATATTTGTTTTTAAGGAAGTCTGACAAATGGGTCTGGTTCAAGGCGTAGTCCACCAAGGACCCATAGATGGATCCAATTATTACTAAGTGGAGGTTCAAACTGGAAGGTACCTTCACCTATTGCATAGTATAAAGAATCCAACAAAAGTCTTTTATTTTGAATTTAAAATTTTGAATATTCATTATTTGATGTTTTTAAAAACATGTAGGGGATTGTTGGTGGTGTTTTTAAAAAATTAATTTTTATATTTAATATTTTATTTTTTTTATTAAATATTTTATTAACTATTTTCTATAAATGTTTAAATAGCTAATAATTAAATCAATTATAGTCATTTGCATGGGAGACATTATAAAATACCAACCATTGCTTAATGTCTAAAAATTAAACCACTTAAAGCCATTTGCATGGGAGACATTATCTTTTTTTGAATGGTGCTTAGTATCCCTACTATGTCTCTTCATCTATAAATAGAGCCGAGTGGGGAGAAGCATGATAGACATAAAAATATATCATCTTTTCTTATGAGCTCTTGTTTAGATGGCTTGAAGCTTCCATTCTCCTCTAAAAATTTTGTCAAAAATCTCTCGATCTCTTCTCAAAGTTTTATCGATCGGTTTTTCATCTCTACAACAAGATGGTTTGCACCAGGTCCAAGTCCCTCTTACGGGTGTGTAGGATCCAAACCAAACCATCAAATCAACCGAACCAAACCTAACCGACCAATTTTGATTGGTTTCGACACACTCAATGGATCAGATCGGATTGGGTTTTTAAAAAACTGACTTGATTGGATCGGTTGACGGATTTGTAAATTCAAAACTGACCTAAACCGAACCGAACCGACATATGTATATACATATAATATTTTATTAAATATACCGTATGTCCTCATATACCCTTACTACCAACAACCATTGCAATACTATAGGATGACTCAAAATCAATTAAAAATCTTATTTAGGCTTAATGATTTTATAGCAATTATTATTTTTTAAGTTTGAACTAGGTCCTAATAGAAGGGGTGGAGAGCCAAATAAGAATATAGTTCAAAGCCTAAACCGACCATCCAATCCAATCCAAACCGACTTTAATTGAATTGGATACCATTCTTAGCTCGGTTTGGATCGGATTGAAAATCCTCAAAACCGACCAAGGTTGGATCGGTTTGAGTTTTGCCAAAATAGGTCGGTTTGGAACCGATGCACACCCCTAGTCCCTCTGTTGAATTTTCAGAAATTTTCAAAAATTAATATTTTAATAAACGGAACAAAGGTTTTGAAATAGGAAAAAACGGAATAGTACGCCATCTCAAATGGCGTAAAACATTTACGCCATTTGAGATGGCGTAAAAATGAAGTTGTGATTTTAAATGTCGAAAGTGCCCTTAGGTCTAAAGAATTTACACCATCTCAAATGGCTTAAAGCCTTTGAGTAAATAAAGAAGGGTTATTTTGACTTTACCCCCCAAATTTTGCCTTGAATTAGACTTTACCTCCCACATTTTCATTAATTAGACTTTACCCCCAAAACTAACTTTCCATCAACTCACCATCTAAGAGAAAGGGTGAGCTGACGGAAAAGAAATAAAGTTTTGGTGGGTGAGCTGACGGAGCAGTTAATTTTGGGGGGTAAAGTCTAATTAATGAAAATGTGGGGGAAAAGTCTAATTCAAGGCAAAATTTTTATTTACTCAAAAGCTTTATGCCATCTTAAATGGCGTAAAGCCTTTGAGTAAATAAAGAAGGGTTATTTTGACTTTACCCCCCAAATTTTTGCCTTGAATTAGACTTTACCCCCCACATTTTCATTAATTAGACTTTACCCCCCAAAACTAACTTTCCGTCAGCTCACCATCTAAGAGAAAGGGTGAGCTGACGGAAAAGAAATAAAGTTTTGGGGGGTGAGCTGACGGAGCAGTTAGTTTTGGGGGGTAAAGTCTAATTAATGAAAATGTGGGGGTAAAGTCTAACTCAAGGCAAAATTTGGGGGCTAAAGTCAAAATTGAGATGGCGTAAAGCCTTTGAGTAAATAAAGTAGGGTTATTTTGACTTTACCCCCCAAATTTTTCCTTGAATTAGACTTTACCCCCCACATTTTCATTACTTTACCCCCCAAAACTAACTTTCCGTCAACTCACCATCTAAGAGAAAGGGTGAGCTGACGGAAAAGAAATAAAGTTTTGGGGGGTGAGCTGACGGAGCAGTTAGTTTTGGGGGGCAAAGTCTAATTAATGAAAATAGGGGGGGTAAAGTCTAATTCACAGCAAAATTTGGGGGGCAAAGTCAAAATAACCCAATAAAGAATTTAAGAGGAGTTAAAGAATTTAAGGCCTTAAATTCTTAAGGCTTTACGCCATTTGAGATGGCGTTAAATAAGGGCATTTTTGGTATTTAAAATCATCGCTTTATTTTAACGCCATCTCAAATGGCGTAAATGCTTTACGCCATTTGAGATAGCGTATTATTCCATTTTTTTTTATTTTAAAACTTTTGTTTCGTTTATTAAAATATTAATATTTTTTGTTCCGTTTCTGAAAAATTTCTGTTGACTTTTCTATCATTTAAATAACAAAATTGCCCCTAATAGTAAAATCACAAATGTTACTCTTTACAACAATAAAGGTCTAGAGCAACAAAATGCAATGATTACTCTTTAGCTACAATACTCTATAGATTGTTACCATTTGCTATAGTGATTTCACTGTAGCAATTTTTTAAAGCGGGGTTCTTTTAAAAAAAATTGGTCCAATAATTTTACTGTAACAAAAGAGTAAAAATCTTCATAGATTGCGACTCTTTGCTATAGTGTTTTCATTACAGCAATTTTTTTGACAGTGAGATTTCTTAAAAAATTAATTGCTACAATGATCTCACTGTAGCAAAGAATAACAATCTACACAGATTGTTACTCTCTGCATTAATATAGTGAAATATGATTTTTAACTAAATTTTTTTTTTTCCCGAATCGTTACTCTTCTTTGGGGTTAAACCGTACACCTACATATAGGGGTAAAATGGATATTTTCCAAATGAAAGGACCTAATGCTAAAGCATCTCTGAGTCTAACCTTATCGTTAAATCTGATCTGTTTAAAAAACCTAACACCAATTTACCCAAGAAATTAGCTAATCCAGGACTCCAAATTCCCTTCAGGCTCCAACTGATCCATTCACATTTTTTTTTCTTTTTTTCTTTTGAGAATCCTTCAAAAGTGAGGGGGGGTTCGGCCTAGACCCCTACCAGTTTATAGAAAAAGATCGAGGAAAAGAAAAGAAGGAATACAGTAGTCCCAACGTGAAGAGACTAAATCCATTCACATTTTCACAGCTGAAGAACATGTAGTTTCATCCAAAACAATTAGACTTTAAAATTAGCATACAATGATCCCATATATGGCTTGAAGCTTCACATAAAACAATACAACGTAGCAAAAAATAAAAAGAAAAAACCTCCAAATATATCCAAGCTTGTATGTTAAAAGAACCATGCTTGTGCCTCTTCGCGATGTCACCGGCCGCCGGCGATCGAAACCCCTTCCTCTTCACCGTTACAGTCGGACGGCATGGGGTCGTTATGATGGACCTTCTTTCTCGTCATCGCAAAGACACCACCCTTGTTGGGTTCCTTCTGTTTGGATCATTTGCATCCCATCTCTTCCTCCATTCTCTTCATCTTCTCTTTGTGGAGCTTCCTCATGACGAAGGCTTCGACGAAGCTGCCGCCGCCCATCATGGATGCCATGACTACTTACAAAAGAGTGATGAGCTCTTTGTTTCTTCCTCTTCTTCTTCTTCTTCTTCTTCCTCCTCCTCCTCCTCCTCCACCACTTAGGTTCGAAGGTTTGAATGGTGGGAGCAACGGGCGATTGGGGGGATTATAGGCTGTGGGTTTGGGGGGTGGGGATTGGCAACCGTTTTGGGATGTTTCATTCGTGAGCACAACTTTTCATTGGTCGAAATGGATTGGGTTTCCCTTCTTCATGAATTATGTCAAGTGGAACGCAACGGCTTCTTTCTTGAAGCAATTCGACGGTTTCGACCCGTGGAGAAGCAGTTGCCCCGTGGAGGAGTCGTGGAGTGGTAGTTGACTACCGGCCAAGGGGCTGTTACGTGTTGTAACTATATTTATGTTATTTTACTAATTAATGGTGGCCGTCAACCATCGCCACCGTCAGCGACCACCACCAATCGGCGTCGGTGGTCGACAACAATGATGGTGGTGGCGGTGGCGGATTGGCGGGCACCTCACCATTGTGTGTCCGTGTGTGTTTTTTTTTTTTGGCGGGGGAGGGGGAGGCTCTATCCAAAAGTGGGACTAATTCGCGGTCATGTATAACTCATGTCATCTCATCCATCTTGACTTTACCTTATCTTAGGAGTCTTGGTTATTGGCTCTTGGATCTTGGACGTCATAACCCACCCCCTTAAAGAGCACACGTCCTCGTGTGGGATTATACTCCCCTATTGTGAGGAGAACCAGCTCTGATACCATTTGCAATATCTTTATGTGAGTCAATAGAAGTAAGGTTTAACGTGCAATATATGTGATGGGCCATTTGATTATTGTTAAGTCCGTGACAAGAGATCGGTTTGGTAAAAAGGACATACAACAAGATGATTTGCACCAGGTTCGAGCCCCTCTGTTAACTTTTCTCTTTTGCAAATAACAAAATTGTCCCTAATGCTAAAATCACAAATGTTACTTGGGTGGCAATCCTTGTCCCGACCCGCCAACCCGACCCGAAGTTAGCAGGTTTGGGCTTGGCCTAAACGGGTTCGGGTCATAAACGGGCCAACCCGATTGACCCGTTTATATAATGGGTCGGGTTTGGGTTTGTACTTATAACCCGATTGACTTAACTTGACCCGTTTACCAAATGGGTCATGTTAACCCAACCCGACCCAACCCGGTCAAATTCGACCCGTCTTGACCCAACCTGACAGGTTTACATGGGTTTTGTTGACCCAACCCGACCCGACATAACTCGACCTATTTAGTAAACGGGTTAAACGGGTCGAGTCGGGTCAACCCGTTTATTAGACGGGTCAAGTTTGGATTTAAGTTTTTGACCTGTTTATTAAATGGGTCGGGTTCGGGTTAGATGTTTTGCCCTTATACCTAAGTCTCAATTCAACCCGAACCCATGTCAACCCAACCCGACCCAACCCGGCCAAATTCGACCCGTCTTGACCCAACCTGACAGGTTTACATGGGTTTTGTTGACCCAACCCGACCCGACATAACTCGACCTATTTAGTAAACGGGTTAAACGGGTCGAGTCGGGTCAACCCGTTTATTAGGCGGGTCAAGTTTGGATTTAAGTTTTTGACCTGTTTATTAAATGGGTCGGGTTCGGGTTGGATGTTTTGCCCTTATACCTAAGTCTCAACTCAACCCGAACCCATGTCAACCCAACCCGACCCAACCCGGTCAAATTCGACCCGTCTTGACCCAACCTGACAGGTTTACATGGGTTCTGTTGACCCAACCCGACCCGACATAACTCGACCTATTTAGTAAACGGGTTAAACGGGTCGAGTCGGGTCAACCCGTTTATTAGGCGGGTCAAGTTTGGATTTAAGTTTTTGACCTGTTTATTAAATGGGTCGGGTTCGGGTTGGATGTTTTGCCCTTATACCTAAGTCTCAACTCAACCCGAACCCGACCCATTGCCACCCCTACTCTTCACGACAGCAAAGAGTAACAATATGCAATTGTTAATCTTTAGCTGCAGTACTTTGCAGATTATTATTTTTACAGCTGTGATTTCACTGTAGCAAAAATATTTTTTTGAAGATTCTCAAACCAAAAAAATAATTGCTACAGTGATTTCACTGTAGCAATAGAATAACAATCTTTGCATATTGCTGCTCTTTGCAATATAGTTTTTTTTTTTTTTTTTAACTGAATTGTTACACTTTTGTGGGGTTCATTGTACCCCTATATGTAGGGATAAAATAGATATTTTCCAAATAAAAGGACCTAATGTTATAACATTTCTTTGTATGTTCTTATGGTTAAATACAATTTATACGGCTAGGACCTACACCAATTTGACCAAAAAACAGCTAGTCCTTGACTCCAAATCCCCTTCAGGTTCCAACATATCCATTCACATTTTCACACATAAAATAATGTTACAATGTAGCAAAAAAAAAAACCCTTCAAATATATCCAAGCTTGCATCTTAAAAGAACCATGCTTGTGCATCTTCGCCTTGTCACCGGCCGCCGGCGATCGAAACCCCTTCCCCTTCGCCGTTACAGCCGGGCGGCATGGAGTCATCATGATGGACCTTCTTTCGCATCATCGCAAAGACACCCCCCTTCTTGCTGGATTTCTTCTCTTTAGTTCCTTTGCATCCCATCTCTTCTTCATCCATTATCTTCATCTTCTCCTTGTGGAGCTGCCTCTGGACGTAGGCCTCGGCGACGCTGCCTCCCATCATGGATGCCATGGCTACTTGCAAAAGAGTGATGAGCTCCTTCTCCTTCTTCTCCTTTGATCTCCTCTGATTTGGTTTCGGAGATTTGAGGTGGTCTGGGTTGGGGGAACGGGCGATTGGGGGGGATTTATAGGCTGTGGGTTTGGGTTTGGGTTGGGTTGGGTTGGGTTGGCTTGGCGGGCAAGGCAACCGTCGAACGACTTTGGGATGTGTGTTGAAAGGGAGGACCCACAACTTTTCATTGGTCGAAATGGATTGGGCTTTCCCTTCGTCATGAAGCAATTTGACCCGCGGAGTAGTTGACCCACACACAACTTCCATGGTCGTAATGGATCGATCGGCCTCCCTTTCGTCAACTACTTCCCCACGGTTCAAACAGTCTGTCTTCATAAAATAAAAGATAAAATTAAGACTAAGTCATGTAAATAACTTCAAGAAAATATATTTGATAGTAAATAGTTTCGATTAAGTATGGGTTCACGGAACCAAAATCACTATCTCAATCCTTTGTTGAATTGAAGTATTATTGTGACTAAAATTGAGAGGAAGGGGAACCGGATCTGCAGTGGCTGGGTGTAATTCACAAGTAGTTTCATCCAAACTTGTAATTTAAAAGAACCATGCTTGTGCTCTTCGCCATGTCACCGGCCGCAGGCGATCGAAACCCCTTCCTCTTCGCCGTTACAGACGGACGGCATGGAGTCGCTATGATGGATCTTTTTCGTCATCGCAAAGACACCACCCTTGTTGGATTCCTTCTGTTTGGATCCTTTGCATCCCATCTCTTCCTCCATTCTCTTCATCTTCTTCTTGTGGATCAGCTTCCTCATGACGTAGGCTTCGACGAAGCTGTTGCCACCTATCATGGATGTCATGACTACTTGCAAAAGAATGATGAGCTCTTTGTTTCTCTTTCTTCTTCCTCCTCCTCCACTTAGGGATCATTTGTTTCAACGTAAGTGGCCGCCGAAGTCACCTAAGTGCCAAAAGTCGAGCACTTCGGGTGTTTGTTTGGGCAAAAGTGATCGCAGAACTTGGAAGTGCAACTTTCGATCAACCTCGAGAGACCTCTTTTTCAACCACTCAACTTCGGAGCTTTTTGGTCCGAAGTGGGACCTCCTCCATCCGGAAGTGAGATTTTATATGCCACGTTATCCCTATATAACACTTTTTACACTTTATCTCATTTTCCGTATAACACTTTTACTAAAAATTTATGCCATGTAATTTTTATAGAACACTTTCTACACTTCTGTCACTATTCTGCAGAGCACTTTTGTCAAAACAAACACTGGAAGTGGTAGAACTACAGCTCCTAGCATTATCTTTTTCATCAAAACAAATAACGGAACCAGGACTTCCGACCGAAAGTCCCGGTCAACACTTTCAGCACTTCTCCTACTTTCTAATAGCCAAACGGCCCTTTAGGTTCGAAGGTTTGAATGGTGGGAGCAACGAGCGATCGGGGGGATTATAGGCTGTGGGTTTGGGGGGATTGGGTTGGCTTGGCGGGCAAGGCAACGGTTTTGGGATGTCTCATCCGTTCCACAACATTTCATTGGTCGTAATGGATTGGGTTTCCCTTCTTCATGAATTATGTCACGTGGAACGCACGGCCTCTTCCTTGAAGCAATTCGACGGTTTCCAGCCGTGGAGAAGCCCATCTAGATTGTGAACCTCCTTGGCGCATAGCTCCTATTATTCTGGATTGCAGATTCTTATTGCGGCAACTAGAGTCGACTACCATTCGTTACTGTCCCCGAAATTCTAATTATGCAGCTCATAATCTGGCTAGATATGGGCTTTGTAATGCTATATACCAATCTTGGGATCTCCTCTCTGCACCCCCCAGTGTCAGAGAAGCTCTATGTAATGATGCTTTGAATATTTAAACCGAGTCCCGAAGCTCCTTTTCAAAAAAAAAACCCGTGGAGAAGCCGTTGCCCGTGGAGGAGTCGTGGAGTGGTAGGGGTGTTACGTGTTGTAACTATATTTATGTTATTTTACTATTAATGGTGGCAGCCAACCATCGCCACCGCCAACAGCCACCACCAATGCCACCGCTAGCTGCCATCGGCGTCACCAATCGGCATCGGAGGCCGACAACAATGATGGCGGTGGCCGATTAGCGGGCACCTCACCATTGTGTGTGTGTGTGTTTTTCTTTTTTTTTTTTGGAGGGGGAGGCTCTATCGAAATAAGTGGGACTAATCAGCTTCCATGAACAACTTAATTCACATCATCTCATCCATCTTGACTTTACCCCACCTCAGGAGTCTTGGTTATTGGCTCTTGGATCTTGAACGTCATAACCCACCCCCTTAAGGAGCACACGTCCTCATGTGGGATTATATTCCCACATGACAATAGAAGTAAGGTTTAACATGCAATATATGTGATGGGCCATATGATTATTGTTAAGTCCCTGACAAGAGATCGGTTTGGTAAAAATGACAGACAACAAGATGATTTGCACCTGGTCCGAGTCCCTCTGTTAACTTTTCTCTTCTTTAAATAACAAAATTGGCCTTAATACTAAAATCACAAATGTTACTCTTCATTAGGGGTGGCAATCCTTGACCCGACCCGCCAACCCGATCCGAAGTTAGTGGGTTTCGGTTTGGCCTAAACGGGTTCAGATCATAAACGGGCCGACCCGATTGACCCGTTTATTTAATGGGTCGGGTTCGGGTTTGTACTTATAACCCGGTTGACCCGACTTGACCCATTTGCCAAATGGGTCGTGTCAACCCGACCCGACTCAGCCCAAACCGACCGAACCCAGCCTGACCCAACCCTACCAAATTCGATTCGTCTTGACCCAACCCGACAAGTTTACATGGGTTCTGTTGACCCAACCCAAGCTAACCCGACCTATTTAGTAAACGGGTTAAACAGGTCGGGTCGGGTCAACCCGTTTATTAGGCGGATCGGATTTGGGTTTAAGTTTTTGACCTGTTTATTAAACGGGTCGGGTTAGGATTGGGTGTTTTGCCCTTATATCTATGTCTCAACCCAACCCCAACCTGACCCGACCCATTGCCACCCCTACTCTTCACGACAGCAAAGAGTAAATATGCAATTGTTACTCTTTAGCTGCAGTACTTTGCAGATTGTTATTTTTTACAACAGTGATTTTACTGTAGTAAAAATATTTTTTTAACGATTCTTAAACCAAAAAAATATATTGCTACAGTTATTTTACTGTAGCAAAAACAATCTTTGCATATTGCTACTCTTTCCAATATATTCTTCTTCTTTTTTTTTTTACTGAATTGTTACAACTTTTATGGGGGCTCATTGTACACCTATATGTAGGGGTAAAATGGATATTTTTCAAATGAAAGGACCTAACGTTATAACGTTTCTTTGTATGTCCTTATCTTTAAATACAATTTGTAAGGCTAGGACCTACACAAATTTACCCAAAACATAGCTAGTCGTTGACTCCAAATGCCCTTCAGGTTCCAACAGATCCATTCACATTTTCACAGCTGAAGAACATATAGTTTCATCCAAAATAATCAGGCTATAAAATTAGTACACAAATGATCCCATGGCTTACACATAAAATAATGTTACAAACAATACAATGTAGCAAAATAAAAAAAAAAAAAAATCCCTTCAAATATATCCAAGCTTGCATCTTAAAAGAACCATGCTTGTGGCTCTTCGCGATGTCACCGGCCGCTGGCGATCGAAACCCCTTCCTCTTCGCCGTTACAGCCCGATGGCCTGGAGTCATCATGATGGACCTTCTTTCTCATCATCGCAAAGACACCCCCCTTCTTGCTGGATTTCTTCTCTTTAGTTCCTTTGCACCCCATCTCTTCTTCATCCATCCTCTTCATCTTCTCCTTGTGGAGCTTCCTCTGGACGTAGGCTTCGGCGAAGCTGCCTCCCATCATGGATGCCATGACTACTTGCAAAAGAGTGATGAGCTCCTTCTCCTTCTCTCTCCTCTGATTTGGTTTGGGAGGTTTGTATGGTGGTCTGGGTTGGAGGAACGGGCGATTGGGGGGGATTTATAGGCTGTGGGTTTGGGTTTGGATTTGGGTTTGGGTTGGCTTGGCGGGCAAGGCAACCGTTGAACGACTTTGAGACGTGTCATCCGTGACGATTTGGTCGTTTCGAGGAATTATTGGCGCCTTTTTTGTGTGTGTTTGTGTGTGGAAGGGGAGGATCCAAAGAGTGAGGGCCCACAACTTTTCATTGGTCGTAATGGATTGGGCTTCCCTTCCTCATGAATTATGTCACGTGGTCCGCAACGGCTTCTTCTTGAAGCAATTCGACCCGTGGAGAAGTAGTTGACCCACACACAACTTCCATGGTCGTAATGTCATGAGGGCCCACAACTTACGTTGCGTCACGAGGGTAAAAGCGCCTCGCTTTTCTTCTTTTTTTTTTTTTTTTATCAGGAGGTTGCATGTTCGAATCGTGGAGGAGGAGTTGACCCCCCCGGCCGAGGGGTTGGTATGTGTTGTAACTATATTTATGTTTCTTTAATAATTGATGGCGGCCGCCGACCACCACCGGTGCCGCCGCTAGCTACCATCGGCGTCACCGATCAGCATCGGTGGCCGACAACGATGCTAGCGGTCACCCTAGTGCGTGTGTGTGTGTTGGGGGGGGGGGGGGGGGGGGGGGGGGGGGGGGGTTTAAGATTTGAAAATAAGGCTGCCATCTACCTTTAGAAACAGAAGTAGAAGCTCAATTTACTAAAAATAAGCTCTACAAAGTAGAGCCTTGCCAGACAAGCTTTTTTCTGCCAAAATTACTTATATTTAGAATTAGGTAAAAAAAAAAAAGGGGGTCAAATTTGTAAAGAATATGTGACTTTTCAATTGTTTGCCCTAATCTTTGTGTTGATGAATAGTCCCACATCGGTGAGGGAGGCACCCATCACCCACTTAACATACCCCCTGTGAACCTCCCCTTACAACTCAGGATTTGAGGTGTGAGGGTATCTAACATGGTATCAGAGCTAACCTATCTCCTGATCCCGCTCCGGGTGCTCCCCACCGATCATACCTTGCCACGCGTGTATACTCCGCATGGGAGGATTCTTGCCACGCGTGCGTACTCCGCATTCTTGCCACGCATGCGTACTCCGCATGGGAGGATTCTTGCCACGCGTACTCCGCGTGAGGGGGAGTGTTGACGAATAGTCCACAACGATGAGGGAGGCACCCATCACCCGCTTAATTTACCCCATGTGGAACTCCCCTTACAACCTAGGTTTTGGGGTGTGAGGATATCTAACACTTTGAACCAAAGCCAATCTTTTTTTTTTTATGTTGTTCCCAAAAATTCTATTTTTTTAATAAGTCGCAACTAAAACACGACCCACTCAACAAATGTTCGCTATGCAACTCTTTCCTGAGTTTTTTTTTAAAAAAAAAAGTCATGAATTTATGAATAAACAAAAAACCATGATTCTTATGTTTTAGTTTTAATTTGTGTTTTAATATCGTTTAACCGCATTTAATCCCGTCATGTACGGCTCAGAAAACCTGCTGCAACACCTAAATATAAACAAATTTTAAAGTTCTATGGTTTCTTTCATAATTTTTCCGACTTCTCCCCTAGCCGATTTTTTTCCTGGCTTCGGACTTCATAACTATGCTATGTGATGGCTAATAAATTAAACGTAGCGTTAGTAAGTAGTAACCACTTCAAGTTTAATACAATTATGAAAGCTTAAACAGTTGTTTCCAAAAACATTTTTTAATGTTTAATACAAGTTTAATACAATTCAAGTTTAACATATAAATTTAAATTTTTTTTTATGTTGTTCCCAAAAATTTCTATTTTTTGAATAAGTCACAATTAAAACACGACCCACTCAACAAACATTTGCTATGCGACTCTTTCCTGTTTTTTTTTTTAAGTCGTGATTTTATGAAAAAAAAAATCATGATTCTCATGTTTTAATCTTGATTTGTGTTTTAATATCGATTAATCGTATTTTAATCCCGTCATGTACGGCACGGAAAACCTGCTGCAACACCTGTATAGAAATATATTTTAAAGTTCTACGGTTTCTATCACAATTTTTCCGACTTCTCCCCTATCCGATTTTTTTCCCGCCTTCAGACTTCGTAACTATGTTTGTATGTGATTAACTGATGAATTAAGCATAGTGTCAGTAAGTAGTAACCACTTCAAGTTTAATACAATTATAAAAGCTTAAACAGTTGTATGCAGGGAAACAGATGTTGGAAAGCAAAATCCAGACTAATCATATGCTGAATTTCATTAACATATACTCACCTGAAGCAAAGCTCAGCTCTATTTATGTAAAAATCTAGCTTCTGCTAATTAAACTTAAGACACTATTCAATTTGTCATGAAGATTGTGTTACTCCGTTGAGACTTTCGCATGAGGTTTATACGGTACAACCTTCAGGATTTCGTACTTAAATGGCAAAGCATAAACTGTCTACATATCTAGTGGCCCCCTTCCCACCATTGTCCTAGTACTTAAATGGCAAAGCCAACTTTTATCCCGAAAACACCCATTGTCCAAGTAAGCATAATTTAAATATTTCAGAAAATATTAGTCTTACTGGGAATTGATAAGGGTATTTTCGGGATAAAAGTTGACGGACGGGGCTAAATGCAGAAGTATCATAGTCCACGGTTCATATTGTTCATAAGAAAAAGTTGAGAGACCAATATGAAATGAGGGTGTATAGTTCAGGGGAACTATCTGTTATTTGCCCTGAGTAAAAGTATAAGTTTAAAAGGTCAACAAAGTCCTAGCTCAGAAAATGTAGAGCACATCACTGTTCATAGCATATAATGCTATAATTACAGTATACCAGTGGTCTAAATGGACAATAATGTGATCAAAGGGAGTGTAATTGAGGGGACTGATGTCTTATAGTTAATCAAGAATTCACGTACAAAGGATATAGGCAAGTTTGGTATTTTCTACGAGTACATGTGGCGTATTTTAAGAAACTGCCCTTTGTCGGATATGAAACACCTCATTATTGAAACAATAATTCTTGGATCAAGATCGGTCGATACACAAATAGATCCCAACAACAAACCTATGCGTAATCAGTGTGGAGGTGTTAGATGATCCAACTCATGAAGTTCCCTACAAGTAATATGGTCATCTCTAAGTAGAAGGATTTTCTTGTGCAGATCAGGCACATATTCTCTCATGAATAGCAGATCAACTACATATTATTATACCTATGCACAAGAAAAGTTTGTACCCTCGAAGAAAAGTGTCGTTACAAGCTCCGTTATATATGTTGATTATCAAGAAAAGGAATTCATGGCTCATTGCTCGTGAATTCCTATGGTCGAAGTCTCCATTGTAAAAGAAGCAAACCTCTCAGTACATTCTCCTTCTTTCTTGTTCCTATGTTTATTCTACATATATCTCATTCATTTATTTATTCTACACCCATTAAATTGAGGCATATAGCTTATCATTATATCTTTTTCCTCATCAAGCTACTACTGTAACAGATTTCTGTACAAAAGTGGAGCTTTTTTCATATTAATCTAAGAATTTAAAGATTCCTCGGGGTTAGATATTGAGCTATACCAGCGGTCCATAACCTTTGAGCAAGGTTCTAAAAAGCGCTAGGCGCTAGTCGGGCGGTGGGGGGCCGCCTAGCGCCTAGGCGGCCTAGGCGGGACCTAGGCGTTTTGCCTTTTTTTTAATTATTTTAATTATTATTTTGATATTATAATATATATATATATATGTTTAAAAATTAATATAAGTTCAAGATTATCCCAAACCATTATTTCAAAGAACAAGTATATAACCATAATTCAAGATTGAGTGATTAACAAGAACGAAAGCAAACATGGTCCGCCTGGCCAGCCTCAGCCCGCCTGGTCCGCCTGGCCAGCCTCAGCCCGCCTGGCCAGGCCTCAGCCCGCCTAGACCGCCTAGGCGGCCGCCTAGCTCTACCTAGGAGCTTGGCCGCTTTTCTGGAGCGCCTAGGGCCTAGGCGAGGCGGTGGGGGGCCGCCTAGCGCCTAGGCGCCGCCTAGGCGGCCGCCTAGACCGCTTTTTAGAACACTGCCTTTGAGATCAGAAGGGTTAACCTTAATAAATCCAGGGCTTGTTGGACATGGACGGTGATTTACATGATAAAACATTACCAACAAAGACAGTCAGTGGGCATTCGATGAAGTTCAACATTACATTCAGACAGAACCTACAGCACAGGGTTTCAGAAGGGATCAGCAGTCAAAATACCTGTACCGATGCATCACATATATACAAACTTCACATACTATGATCATGCAAAATCTGTAAATAGGGATCACACAGTTGCAAAATTTGCCTTGAAGACGAGTCCCTGAAGAAGGAAAAAACAGGTACCTAAGGAAGTATAGAACATAGCCGCAAGTAGAGTAGAGTGATGCAACTTCAAACAAATCATGAACCAAAAAAAAACCAAAGGTAGTGATACTTACATTAATTAGAATCATTAGATAACTGCATTCAGTCAACTGAGAAACTGAAGGCTGTGCCATCAGCCATGGGAACTCACCTGCATAAGATGATTCTCAGTTAGGCAAAGGCAAATCCATAAAACAGCGGAAAATGTTCAAGAGGCTGCATTTTATGTAAATACCGACCTTCTGTACAAAGCCTTGACATCTTCAGCTAAAACGGGATTTTCTAAGAACGGATCCTCACTGTTTGAGATGTCAACTTCATCTAACTCGAATTCACGGGAACCAGAATACTGGCTCCACTCGAACCACATCTTTGCGATCAACTCCTTCCTAAATGAGGTATAGTGGTCTTCCTCCTCCGGGGAATCGGAGGCAACCAGCCTGTACGTGTAGAGTTTCTTCTTCTGGCCAGGTCGAAATGCACGCCCAATTGCTTGGCGTGTAACTGATGGGTTGAGGTGAACATCTAGAATGACCACTCGTGATGCTCCCACCAGAGAGATGCCCTCCCCGCAGGCCTTGATTGAGCCGAAGAAAACCTTTGCATCCACGGAGCTGTTGAATTGATCCATGGACCACTCCCTGTGATCGGGACTTGAATCACCAGAAATCATAAATATCTCCTTATCGACACGCCAACCCTTCATTCGAACAACCAATCTTTCCAAAAACTTCAGTGGGAGAAGGTACTGACTGAACACAAGTAGCTTCTCGCCAGCGGACTCACACATTGACAAAATATTGAGGAAGAACTTTGTCTTCACTCCATCTCTCACATTTATCGAATCTAAGATACTGTCGATCTTCTCGTCGCTGAAAGCAGTACCCCTGTCCCCGGCAGCATGTTCCGAGACATCCTTTAAGTACGGGTGGATATAGACAGCACTCCCCACAGCGCTTTTCTTGAACTTTTCAAACGTTCCCAACTTTTGGACAAGCTCTTTCTGCTTGGCACTGAGATTCAGAAGAACAGTGAAATCACTTAGGCCCGGCAGTTCGTCCAAGAAATCACCCCTGTAGTAATGAAGCACAGTACTTGTCAATTCTCGTAGGTCTTGTATGACAGTTACCTTCCTCTTGTAGTTGTCGTCATTCTGCAGAGTGTCCTCGACCAAATCATAGAAGGCAGCATCTAAAGAACCCTTGTAAGGCCGCCTAGTGCCCGATATGTGTACCCTGCTCAGAACACGCTTGACAACAGAGCGAGAAGATTCCATTTTCAAGAACTTTGGACGTACAAGATTCAAGATGTTGAAAACCTCCCTGACATGATTTTGGAATAGGGTCCCTGAGAGTACCACTTTCCTAGGGGTTTGAACTTTAGCTAACGAATTGAGTACATCTGTGCTCTCGTTCCGGGGAGTGTGGCCTTCATCCAAAATCAGGAGGCCTGGAACCTTGAGCAATCTTTCTTGACACGCGGCCGCTATCTTATTAGTGACACCACCACATACAATATTTGCAAACTGCTTGTAACCCAAAAATAGGATACTCCTGTTCTCTTCCCAACTCCTCAAAATATCCAGTTGCTGCGCTCTGCTGGTTGCATTTGTGGAGTAGAAATCATACAAAGGGGTATCTTCCACTTGCCAGAGTTGGAACTCTTTCTTCCAAGTAGCTAGAATTCCTTTAGGTAGAATGACCAAGGGCCTTGAAGAGGGATACTTTGCTAAAAAGCTTTGGATAAAGCTTATAAGCATGAAGGTCTTTCCGGACCCTGGTGCATGAGCTAAAATACAACCCCCCGGTTTATCCGCTACCAAATTTCTAACTAGGAAATTAAAGCCTTCTATTTGATGGGGCCTCATCTGTTTCATATGCCTTGGATGAATAAAAATATCCGCAGCAATAAGGTCTCGTTCAGAAGCTTTACTTCCAGAAAAGAGAACTGTGTCATCATCTTTCGGATGTCGAGACCCAGGCATGTAAGTCCTAGTCGACCGAACTCCCTGATCATACAACAAACAACATCAGCATGGATAGGAAAATTTCTGGACATCAGAATAGTAATCATACAACAAACAAACATCATAATAGTAATCATACAACAAACAAACAACCATGTCCATGAAAATTTATCTATGAAGCACAGACACGAGTACGGCGACACGACTCGACACGACACGGACACGGCGACACGGCATTTCCTCAAAAATAAAGGACACAACACGGCTAGGACACGGCAATTAATATTTACAATTTTATATAAATAATATATAATACATGAATACTACATAGGGATGCTTGACTTCGAAGAATAATTCATAAAGCATACTCCAACTATATGGGAAATTACTTTATGGTTATGTTTAAGAAATTTCAATGGTAGCACAATACCCCAATTTGACAACTACTAAATTTCCTCATTTGGTAATTTCAATGATTCAATCTAATCAAATCTGAATTGAAGGGGGAAAAATGAAGTTTATTTACTATGGGGTCGGATTTGGTACTATGGGATCCTAACTAGAGGTCATAAGGGTAATGACAACCGTCCAATAAAGTCCACAAAATCTACAAAGTTCTAGAATTATTGCTAAAAGATTATCTTAATAGTTGTAAGAAAAACCCTATTAATTATATCCTATGATGTTATAGCTTTAGAGGATATAAGTTAAAGCCAAATCTTAATCACAACCGTCCATTACACCAAGCCCCAAACAAATCATCCAACTCATGCCCGATCGCATGCAAACAACGGATGTGTCGTGTCCCTGGCGTGTCCCAGCCGTGTCCTGGCCGTGTCCTAGCCGTGTCCCAGCCGTGTCCGGCAGTGTCCTTGACAAAAAAAAATCATGACACTTCGGAGCTGTGTCCGACACATGTCCGGGCCGTGTCCGAGCCGTGTCCGTGTCCGACACGGACACGGGGCCCTCTAAGAAGTGTCCGTGTTTCATAGAAATTTATGGACACCATAATAGTAATCATACAGCAAACAAACATCAGAATAGCTTCCTAATCATACAACAAACAAACAGCAGAATAGTAATCAAGAAGTGCTTTTAAAGCAAATGATTATATTTCTTGTCTAATTGATTCACATAATTAAAGAATGATAAATAGGAAAATTCAAAAATGAATGAAGTGCCACTTAATATAAAATTCCCTTTCTTGCATTCATCATGGAACTAAAGGGCAAACTAAGAGGAGTCAGATATATATTTTCCTTTTCAAGTGGTCACAAATGAAATTCAGAGACATGCAAGTTCGATGAAGGCAAATAAGAGGATGATCGAAAAAAGAAACACAATGGTATATTAAAGCAATATTCCATTGGGATAAATCATAAAAGCAACCTCAAGTCATGTGAAAGACTCAAGGTTGGTTTGCTGAGATGTTGAACAATGTCATTAAGTAGGATGGGGAGGGAAACATTGTTACAAGTTAATGTTTCTTTTTTTATTCGTGTTATCTTTAATCATTGAAGTAGACTAGCAGTTAATTCATATTTTTATTTGAGTTGTTTCTTTTTATACTATCATACATTATCAAAGATAATGCTACAAACTATAAGTCGACAAGGAGAGTTTTGATGCAAGAACACCTACCATCTATTAGTAGCCTTGTGCATCACATTGTGTGGACCTCATATTGGAGGATATTGAAAAGTTGCCTATGATGGCTAATGTTCTAAATGAGGCTAAAGCACTAGTGGTGTTCATCTCAACCACAAACGTGTGCTTCACCTCATGAGGAAGATTACAAATGAAGGGATTTGCATCGGACATCAGGTCCGAGAATTGCACCTAGGTACTGACTTATTGGTCACTTGAAAGTATCCACAGCAACAAATCCTAATTGAGAGCAATGTTCCATGTTGATCAACAGTGTTAAAGTAGCTGGGTAAAGTGTGCTGAAGGAAAGAAGATTGCCAAGATAGTGAGCCGAATCATGTGCAGTGCTCCCTAAAGATTCTAATACCTCTGGCAGCTGTTGTGAGGTTGTTTAAGAGAGAGGAGTAACCTGTATGGACTTTATTTATGAAGCAATGGACTGTGCAAAGGAGAAAATCACGAAAAATCTTGGATAAGATGAGAAGACATGAATATAGTTGTGGCCTTCTAAGCTATAATGTGGAAGATAGAATGAGCAACTCCATTCATCACTACATTGCAGCAGGGTTTTACCTAAAACCCCAGTTCTATTTCTCCATGGAAGATAGAATGAGCAACTCCATTCATCACTACATTACTTAACTTAAATAGATGGGAAATCCAAGATCAAGGGTGGCTTGCTCAATGCCATCAATAGGTCGGTCCCCGATATCAATCAAAATGATTAAGTGATTGATCTAGTTCCCAACTCTAGAGACGCTAGGGGCCTCATGAGACCTGCAACTCTGCAAGTGGTCTTTGGAAGAGTACTATAATACCTGGTAAGTTACTAAGATAATGTTGAACATATACTTTTCTTACTTTACTCGGTTCTAAATTTCTAATATGATGTTTTCTTTCTAATATAGCTGAATGGTAGATGAATTTTGGAAGTGATGCCTAGGGGTTACCAAAGTTTGCAATTAGAGTTCTCAATCAAACCCGCAGTGCATTCCCATGAGAACGTAATTGGAGTGCCTTTGACAATGTGAGTGCAAATCTCAACAAACAATTTACCCTTGACAATGTCATAATTTTTTTTCTTCCAAGGTCCGAATATAAAATTCTAATTTTATAAATACATTCAAAGAAGAGAAACCACCTAGCCTAAAAGGAATCGAAAGATCTTGTATTCATTCCATACAATCAGAAGCTGCACCGCCACTATAAGATCATTTGAGTCCACATGGGCAATATGTGGATCTGACAGTTTTGGGAGAGATGTAGGCACTAATGATTGGATAGTCCCTTCAGATACCGATGAGCTTGTTCATGGTGATGGAGATCACACTTGTAGGACATTGAGCAAGCTATAGGAGCTAATCATGGTACTATCATGAGGAGAAGAAGAGAGCAATCACAATCACAACCTTATGAGGATGACTTTGATAATAATGAGTGAATGATGGGAGAAGACACCGATGATGGTTCATCATCTGGGGATGATGAAGATGTGGATTGAATTCAGTTTATGTTACGCTTGTGCTATTTAGAACTCGAGACTTTATTGTTTTTAGTCTTGATTATATGAGGATATTTGTTCTTTATCAATTTTTTATATCACGTTTTCAATCATATTTTGCTTAAATACCCTCTAGCCCCACACAAAAAAAAAACATGTAAATGTAGTCAAAACCCCATGCATGTGCCTAAGTACAGGTGCAGCCCTTGTGACTACGGCAAGTGATGCAAGACAAAGTGGCGACAACAAAGGGGAGGGGATGGAAGGGCAAGGGGGTTATTGGCCTCGCACCGACGATACTCTGACCTCATATCGGCAAGCCTCTAAATCCCGGATTCACTCATCGCCCGGCCTGTGTGCCCTGCGGGCCACCTCGCAGTCGTTCATTTTTTCTTCCGTTAGCGAAGGAGCCAAACCCAACCCCCCCCCCCCCCCCCCCTCCTCTTCCTTTCAGTGCTTCAGTTTGGAATCAAAAGGGGTTGAAACCCCCTTTGTTTCTCTTTGTCTAACATTGAGTGTGACAAACCATCGTGTGATTAAGGACTTGTCCTCTTCTGTGAGTTGGGCAATGGTTTCAAAATTTCACTTGCTATGAAGTACTTCCTCCTTAACTCTTAAGAGCAACATTTATTACACTTGAAGTGTTGACGGTAACCCCACCTGCAAATTGAGACTTCCGAGGGCACCCACTATTGCCTCGCGAGATGATTCCTAGTCTCGTATTTAAGGAAAACCCACGTCGAGTCCCCATCATTTGGTATCAGAGCCTCGTTGTCATAATGTTCTATCATCGTGACCGGGTCTCTCCTGATCCTTACGCCTTGCATGTATTTCTTAGTCATCACTATTCGCCTGAATATCTTGAGCACCATCCGCCTTATGATAGGGGTTACGAACATCATGCGCCTTCACACTATTCCTTACTCTGATGTGTTTAATATGGTTAAAAAATATCGGCATTTGTTACTTCCTTGTACCCCTCTTGTGGAGCGATATTCTTCCAGTATTCGTGACCAAGCATATACACTTAATCTACCAACCGAACCATTTCTTCAATGGTTCCATGGTCTCAATTCTTTTACGCCAAACTATTCAAAAAGCTTTAAACGTATCCAGAATTTAATGGGCAATATTGAATAAGTATGACAAGTTTGGGAGCGAGAAAGGTCGCAAACAGAGCATCAACAGTGGCAAGACCATATGAATGCTTTGCTCATATGCATTGAGGCTCGATGGGTGTCCCCAGCACCAGAGGTGACTATCTGTCATTCATGCCACCACATGAGGTGTCTGCACCGCCAGTTCCGCCACCACCACCGATGGATCTTCTGCCACCACGTCGCCAACGCCACCGATGAACCTATCACCAGTGTAGTCAAGGCGTCGCCTAGGCCATCGCCTAGGCGTTTTGGACCTTCGACCGCCTAGGTTGTGGCTAGGCAATGGAATCTAGGCGGCCGCCTAGGCAACCGCCTGGGTGCCTAGGCGCTAGGCTTTAGGCGCCACCTAGGTGCCTATTAATAATCGGTTTCTTTTTTTTTAGTCGGGTTCAAATTTAGTTTTCTTGAATCTCGTTTGGTTTTATAGGATCCATGTTCTTTATAGATGGCCAACACCATGCCATCATTAATGGGAAAAAAACTATTGTCCATGTACTCAAGGTTTGAAGAGGAAAAAGACATATAAGGATGATTCATATAAGAGTACGATGATGTAGATGGTTAGGTGATTTAGATGAGTATTTTTTTTTTTATACATGGATGTAAAATGTTCAAAAAATAATAAATTATCTAATATAATTATGTTTATGCTTATGAATTATAATATTTGCTTGAATTTATGAGTATGATAGGATTATGTTTCTCTCGCTGATATGTGATTCATATTTATTGCAATATATAATCATTGTGGTTGATATGTGATTCCTATTTGCTGTAATAATAATGGTTTTGTAGGTTATCATATGCTCTGCATCATACCTATTATCAAATATTATTATTTCGACCGTATCTATCTCTAGAAATTAAATTTTACTATGCATAAAACCATAAATTACTAATGTATATATATTACTTATATTTATTTAATATATTTATTTTTTATCGCCTAGGCATCGCCTTGACGCCTTAACTACACTGCCTATCACTTGTGCCAGTACCATCAATGGAGTCCCCGCCTACAGCATAGTTACCATCCGCGGTTGACGCTGGCGGACTAGGCCTACTTCATCATGTCAACTTCATTGGAATAGACCGATTGCTAGCAGGTCCACCATCCTTCCAGAAGTATTTGGGTGTGTACTTTCCAGATATTCCTTCTATATGCCCCGGTGTTCGTCTGCTACAGCTCGCGCCAGCTCGTCCTTGACTTCCGGTCTTCCAACCTCACAAGCCAACTATTTGTGTGGGACCCGAGAGACAGCCTTTGTACACTGTGCCACAACCTTCTGATATTGCACCACCAAATGTTGAAATCAAGTCGTGCTTTTGATGATCCTAGTGGTGCTCGCCAACAACTGCATCTTCTGTGTCTACTTCACAGAACTCGATGTCGAGATCTTTTGTAATCGGGGAGAGTTGATGCGAGACAATCCACCTCCACCTTCTTGCATTCCAACGCCACCACCGATGATGCCTCCGTGAGATCGTGATGGATGAATAATAGATAAGCTTGAGTATTAATTTATGATTTATCTCATTATAGTTATCAAAATTGGAGTATGGTTAATCTAAGGATTTGGAGTTTGTTTACATTTGATTCGGTTGTAGGCCCGATCAATAAGGGCATATGTCTATCTTAGTTGGTTATTTAAAGAGGACATGTCTCCTCTAGTAGGCTGTGAAAAAAAAAGGAAGATATTAATATCTCGTGAGTCCTGCAAAGGGATCCCTCTTTCCCCCTCTGTCTCCTGTGCGCCAAGAACCCCTTTGTCTCCTGTGCGCCAAGAACCCCTCCTCTCCCCCTTCTCTCTCTCCCTCTTTCTCTGTGTTTTGGAGTGCAACACAAAGCCAACTTGGCCCCACCAGCACCTTCAGCCCCGCCCAACCTCGAGATCGTGCTGCCGACCCACGGCTACCACCAGGCCACCCGCCTCACCGCGAGGCCCCTCTCCCTACATCGGTAGAGCTCCGGTTCTGCCCTCCCGATGATCCCGCCCGGCCCCATCTCAGTCGGCTCCTCACTACCGCCTTGCAGCCCATCACCCGACCACCGATCACCACGTCAGGCCTCGACCAAGCCGCCAACCCCGACCCGCACCGGCCATGCCACCTGACCTCCGCCCAATTCCCACCGTGCAGCCCCGTCATCGCCTTGCCCAGACCCACCTTGTCCGACCTCCAGCTGGCCACCCCAAATCTCCGATCCACCCATCGCCCGGCCCGTGTGCCTCTACCCACTACCTCACAGCCATTCATTTTTCCTTTCGTCTGCGAAGGAGCCGAACCCAAGCCCCTCATCTTCCCTTTTGTGCTTCAGTTTGGAATCAAAAGGGTTAAAGCCCCCTTTGTTTCTCTTTCTCTAACATTGAGTGTGACAAACCATTTTGTGATTGAGGACTTGTCCTCTACTGTGAGTTGGGCAGTGGTTTCAAAATTCCGCATGCTATAAGGTACTTCCATCTTGACTCTTGAAAGCAATCTTTATTACACTTGAAGTGTTGACGGCAACCCCACCTGCAAATTGAGGATTACATGGGCACCCACTATTGCCTCGCGAGACGATCCCCGGTCCCGTATTTAAGGAAACCCCACATCGGGTCCCCATCAGTAAGCCCATACTACAAAACCAAAAACTTTGTCTATTTACTAGTCTACCTATATAGTAGGCTCCATTTTGACTATGGCCTAGGCCTTCTGGGTAGCCTCTTTCAATGTTTTTTGCACTCGGCCTCCCAATAAATCATTTCACTATTCATGTTTTTTGGGTAATAAAATTAAGTGCATAGCCAATAACTTTCAGTCAATTTACTAGTCTAACTATATCGTAGGCTCCATTTTGATCACGGCTTAGGCCTTCTGGTAATTTTTTTCAATTTTCTTTTGGGATTCAGCCTCCCAATAAATTATTTCATTATTCACGTTTTTCGGGTAATAAAATTTTTCTGGAGTCCGTGCCTAGCAGGCTCACCTTACCCACACAAAAAAGTAAAAAAAGATACAATGCCATTATTCTAACTAAAGAAACACAAAGAAAATGTTAGGGGTAAACAGAGGTTCAGCAATATAACACAGATTGCATATATATATATATATATATATATATATATATATATAGTAGCAGTACCTTTGTCCATTGGAAGTCAAATATTGTATCAATACTTTTCTGAATAACACCACAGATACGACACACTAGACCCAAATCATCCTCAAGCAAAAAGGAATGGATACAATCTTCTCCCTTTGGTACGAGTGTTGATCCATCTGCTGATGTAGCACCCTAAAGCAAGCAGAAACATGGCATCACTACCTCATCATGGTTTAATATAACTTAAATTTTCAAGCATCTAAATGGAGATGATAGGAGGCAATCCAAAATTGTAATTAATGATAACTCGTGAAACATTAAAATGAATAATAGAAGAGGTATTCACAGATATAAATGTCTCTTCACATGCCTATTTCACAGAAACATAGTCTAATTCCTAAACAACGATCACAATAACAGATTTGGATTGTTATATATATATATATATATATATATATATATATATATATATATATATATATATATATATATGGTCCCGATCAGGTGAGAAACCTCTTATATGCGAAACCAATCTAGAGGTTTTAGAATTCGCTAAAACTTGGTAGGTGTGCTACCTATGCCAAGTTGATCATCCTAACCAAAAACCATCAAATTCTAAAACCTCTAGGGGCATCAAATGTTAGAAGACTTACCGACCGTCCATAAAAACCGTTAATTTGAATAGCATATTTGATAAGCCTAGAGTTTTAGATTTTGATGAGGATGATCAACTTGACATATGTAGCAAGCCTACCAAGTTTCATGGAATTCTAAAACCTCTAGGTTGGTTTCGCACAAGGATTCGCATTCTCACACACACACACACACAATTGATAAACATTACAATGAGCAATAGGAGTTTATTTCAAGCCTTGCCCCAGACTCCCATCTATTTGGAGAGTGTTCCCAACGCACATTTCAGTAGATAACAAGAAAAGGGTAAATTGCAATTTGACCCCCTGAAGTTTGGGAACAGTTACAATTGTGATTGACACTAAAGTTTTTTGACAGTAGTCACAGTACCCTCGGAACTTTGAAAAACTTCACCCTCTCGTTTGGCTCTCACAAGGGACAATTACAAGTTTGACCCCCTGATGTTTGGGGACAGTTACAATTGTGACTGACACTACAGTTTTTGACAGTTACACCCTCTGAAGTTTGAAGAACTTCACCCTCTCGCTTGGCTCTCACAAGGGGGGTCTCAACAAATTGAACTACAGGAGGTGTTAGTGTTACAAAAAATATGGTATGGACACAATTGTAATTGCCCCCAAACTTCAAAGGGTCAAACTGTAATTATCCAAAAGAAAAACAGGTTTACCATAATACATTGTTTGTTAAATTTCCTTGAAAACAACTTTTTCATTTCCTGCAATTGCCAGTATGAAAAAAAAATGAAGATCTTGCATATAAGAAGACCTTTCTACAAAGATCTATGTATACTGTAAATGCTTGGCGAAAACAGAGAGATAATAGTAGCACTTTTGTTGCCTATAATCAGCTCCAACTAAGTCCTGTTAAATTAAGATGGGTTTCCTCTTTGGAGAGCACAACTCTGAAGGTTCCAATAAATCATTGCGCAGAATTATAATACTAAAGCTGACCAGACATTAACTCTTTCAATTGCCTATGTTCTTTCAAAGGTGCAGCGCGCGAGAAACTTATATGCAATACAAACCAAATACATATGATCAGGGTAAATATAAAATAAAACTCAAATGATAATGGTTTCTGTCGACGACATAAACAAGATGGTAGAGGAGAATGCATGTGTTGATACTTGATCTGATCCCTTGTGACACATTAAATCATACAAGTTTCTATGTTAACAAACAATATCTGTGCATGGTGCCAAGCTTGGATCATCTTTTTCCTCTCTATCATGCATGATACTCTCAACCTATGAAACATGGACAAGGATACGGGATATGGATATGATATGATCCGGAACCGCGATCTAGTAATAATTCTTTATAAAGTAGGACATCACACACACACACACACACACACAGACACACACACATATATATATATATATATATATATATATATATATATATATATAGGGAATAGGGAGTATGGTCCTCCCAACTAGCCAACACGCTAGTCCTCCCTTATATTTAGGTACCATGTAGTACTTTTTGACTAATATTTTTTTAATGGATGGTCAATCCACTCTACTTGGATCATGATTAAAAAAAATTCAAAAAAAAAAACCTTAAAATAACCTGATCAACGACCGACAAATTTAATGGTAAACTGTAACACGCAAATACCCTTTGTTATGGTTAATCTAAAAATACCACTTGGCATTTTTTTTTTCAAAGTTTTTTTCATAATCATTGTTATGAAGGGTGAACCCACCTTGACCAACCCCTAACCCCGGTTAAAAATTGCCATGTGACACTTAAATAGAAGGGAGGACTAGCGTGTTGGCTAGTCGGGAGGGCCATGTACCCAATATATATATATATATATATATATATATATATATATATATATATATATATATATATATATATATATATATATATAGAGAGAGAGAGAGAGAGAGAGAGTAGTGATACATTGCGGCCGGTAACGTGCAGCCTTAACGTGCGGCACCCCCTTCCGGGACATTTTGGGAATTTTTTTGGGGGGGGATTGATCACCCACCCTTGGATAGCACACAAAAAATTTCAGCCCGATCCAAGCCCTATAGGCCGTCCAAATATGTTGATCAAAGTGACGACAAAAATGAACGACCGATAAAAGTCGACCACATTTGGACGGCCTACAGGGTTTGGATCAGGCTGAAATTTTTTGTGTGTGTTATCCAAGGGTGGGTGATCAATCCCCGAAAAAAAAAATCCAAAATGCCCCAGAAGGGGGTGGCCGCATGTTACCCGGCCGCAATGTATCACTACTATATATATATATATATATATATATATATATAGAGAGAGAGAGAGAGAGAGAGAGAATACGGGGTATGAGCTGACAGCCCATTTGCTGGTATGAGCTGTCACCGACAGCCGTCCGATTGCCATCATCCAACCGTCCATTTTATTAAAAAAAATTCTTTTTAATAACCGTAACCCATCTCTCTTTCTCTCTCTCCCCCTCTCGCTGAAACCCAACACCAGCCCACCCCCTCCGGCACCGGCTCCGATCACAACCCCGACCATCCCCCCCTCCCTGACCACCCTCCACCTCCGGCTCCGGCTCCCCCCTCCGGCTCTCCCCTCCGGAACCGGCTCCCCCACCAGCACCGATCGCAGCCCCAATCATCCCCTCCGGCGCCGATCGCAACCCCCCCTCGATCTATGACCAGACGATCGCACTACGGCAGCACCTTCCGACGCCGATCATATCCTCGACCATCCTCTCCGGTGCCGATCGCTCGCCCTTCCCCTCCTTCAGACCCCCCGACCAGTGAGGGTCACCACCACCTCCGGCAGGCCACCCCCGGCACCGGAGAGGGCGAGTGCGATCCATCGTCAGGAGGGGTGCTGGAGAGGGCCTTCCGATCGAGGGAGATGACGCCGGAGGGTGCTGCCGGAGGGGGTGGTGATGCCGGAGGGGGTGGGCTGGTGTCGGGTTTCAGCGAGAGAGAGAGAGAGAGAGAGAGAGAGAGAGAGAGATGGGTTACATTTATTGAAAAGAAAAAAAAATAATAAAATGAATGGTTGGATGATGGCAATCGGACGGCTGCCGGTGACAGCTCATACCAGCAAATGGACTGTCAGCTCATACCCCGTATTTTATATATATATATATATATATATATATATATATATATATATATATGGACTGGGATCCGTTGACAACCCAAAATGGGAGGTAAATTTACCTCCCATTTTAAACTTGATTCAATCGGTGGATAAAGGTTTCCGAATTTGCTGATTTTTGGTGAGAAGGATCAACATGGCAAGTTGATCATCCTCACAAAAAATTAGCAAATTCGGAAACTTATAAGGGCGTCAAATGTGTTATTCAAATTAACGGTTCAAATAGACAGTTCAGAAAAGCTTGATTCAATCGGCGCCCTTAGAAGTTTCAGATTTTGTTGATTTTTTGTGAGGATGATCACTATGGCAAGTTGATCATCCTCACAAAAAATCAACAAAATCTGAAACTTCTAAGGGCGCCGATTGAATCAAGCTTTTCTGAACCGTCTATTTGAACCGTTAATTTGAATAACACATTTGACGCCCTTATAAGTTTCAGAATTTGCTGATTTTTTTGTGAGGATGATCAACTTGCCATGTTGATCATCCTCACAAAAAATCAACAAATTCGGAAATCTCTATCCAACGATTATGGTGAGTTGTAAGTGGGAGGTAAATTTACCTCCCATTTTGGGTTGTCAACGGATCCCACCCCTATATATATATATATATATATATATATATATATATATATATATATATATATATATATATATATATATATATATATATATATATATATATATATATATATATATATATATATATATATATAGAGAGAGAGAGAGGAGTGTTACAGGGAGCTATGAGATATAAGAGAAGTGAGCTACGATCGAAAATGCCACCCTATAAGTCTCGGAATTTGTTGAAATTTTGTGGGGGTGTGTTCTAGGGTAAGATGATCATCCTCACCAATTTTTAACAAATTCCAAAACTTCTAGGATCATCAAACGTGCTAAGAAAAATTAACGGTTACTATGGACGGTCGATAAAGTTTCTACCATTTGATGAGTCATGACCCTAAAAGTTTTGGATTTTATTGAAAACAGTGGTTTCAGAGGCGCCCGAAGCATAAGCCGCGAGGACCGCTCAAGGTGAGGCAAAGGTAAAACGCCCCGAAGACGTTGGTTGAGACGTTCAAACGCATGAGGCGTACGGCGTACGCCTCAGGACGAGGCGCACGCTTCAAGTTCGAGTTGTACGCCTCAGATAATGCTTATTTTTTTTATTTTTTTTTTTTTTTGGGGGGGGGGGGGGGGTTTGAATTGTGTTTTTCTATTATAAAAATATTGTTTTGTAGGATTCATGAATTAAGTGGTTGCCTATATTATAAAAATATTGTTTTGTGGGTTCATTTGGCTTGGAACTTATAATTTTATAAATATTGTATCAAGTACTCTATTACTTAGATACAATGCTATACATTACAAACTTTATAAATATAGTTTGGTAAACTATTATGATGAGTTGTGGATGTGAAATCGTGGATTTTGATTTATAATATGAAATTATTAATTTTCAGAACTTTCTCTATTTTTCTCTTTACTATTTAATTTTTAATAGTTAGTTATACATTTAATAGATTTTTATTTAATTAAATACACTGGCTTGAGGCTTAAAGCCTCATGCCTTGAGGCTTTGGTCAGTCAAACGCCTCGCGTCACGCCTTCGCGTCTGAAAACTTTGGTTGGAAATTGGTGAAAATGATCATCTTACCCTAGACAACACACCCACCAAATTTCAACAAATTCCAAAACTTATAGGGTAGCATTTTCAATCGTAGCTCACTTTCTCCTCTTATAGCTCTCTCTCTCTCTCTCTCTCTCTCTCTCTCTCTATATATATATATATATATATATATATATATATATATATATATATATATATATATATATATATATATATATATATATATATATATATATATATATATAAGTTCACATAGTATATATATAACCAAGTGAGATGCAAGAATAGATAGCCTAAATCCATAAAAATGCGAGTTCAAACCTTGGGTGTGCGAGAGGCAGGACCGGCGAATGAGCCATCGAGCTCTCAGATGGCTCGAGAGCTCAACGAGGAAGAGGGAACCACAAAGCGAGAGATTGAGAGTCAAGGGAGGGAGTTAAAGGAGGGATGTGTGGTCCTTACGAAGGGATTAAGGCTTTTAGTTGGAAAAGGAAAGGGATTTGATCGGCCAAAACCTGATCTGGACAGCTGGTCGGCTGGATCATTTTCTGCACTAATTTGGCATAAGTGGAAAGGGAAAATGGACTGCTTTGTGGGGGAAAGATGTTAGGATGATGGGGGAAGGTTAGGGCACTGTTTTGGCAATGGAAAACTAGGTTTTAGGGTGGTTTAGGTTAATATTTTACACTGTTAAGAATTTAGGGTAAAAAGGAAGTTTTCCAGATGCTTACTGGTAGGGATTTTCATCAAAGAGCAATGAAAGATTCATTTCAGTTTTTTGTTCATCGTAAAAAATGAATATAAGGTTAACGAAAACAATGAAAAGAGAGAAGAACGAGATACAAAGAAGAAATCAAATAATTCTAAATATTATTAAAATAATCAGATTTGTGCTCAAAACTCTGTGCCAAGAGGATTAGCTCTGATGTTCGTGAAATGTGCGCCCGCGGCTCTACAAAAAAAACATTTGAGTTTCTCATAAGCACATGATCGAGAGAACAATGTACATTATCTTTATATACAGTCACCCAAAGATATTCCTTCTTTGTTTTGAGTGACGTTCTCAAAAAATTAACTCATACTTCACTACTTTTCTTTCTTTCAATATCCCTTTTTAAATACTCTTTTCCTTGTCACCTTTTACTAAATTGAGAAGACCATGTCATGCTTTTTCTATTTTTTCCATGCTTTGAATGACCTCATACAACATATAAAATATTTTGATAGGGTGGGATATGCATCATAAAAATAAGGAGATGTAATCAAGAGAGGGGTGCTCAATTTATGTGAGAGAGATGGAGTTTACGGATGTAAAAAAGTTAGCATTAATAGAGGACGTGTGATGGGGATCTGAGTATACCCAGAACATAAATACTGAGTTTTCACCGTTGAATCATCTAGATCGTATGTTTCCACCATCGGATCTTTTCAAAGACGACTGTCTATCATCGGATTGGCTGGACGAAGACTTTACATCGAAGGAATCGTCGGATTTGATTTATGAGACCCGAGCAGATCCAAAGCAGTGGATGTAGCTAGAGAAGCGTCATTTTTATTTTTATTAGTATTTATTTTAATTATTTGGATATTTATTTAGTATTTTCGTTATTTTTATTAAGCAAAATGCTGCACATGTTAAAACCCAACTTATAAGGGTTGTATGAGTGTTTTTAGGTGTCCTGGTCCTTTACTTTGTTGGTTTACAAGTCCTATACAGTTTTATGTGGCCTAAGGGCATATAATATAAAAAGGCACCAAACCACTCTCTTTTAAAATAATATTTTTTTTATTAACGAAAAGCTTAAATTCGGCAATTGTTTCTCCTTTGTGCAATTCGAAAAGCCCTCGAAGTGATTCCGTTGAACCGGAGCAAGTCCGGAGAGGTGTAAGGCCTCATTTATCATCATCCACCATTCTTCTCTCTTCTCATCGCGTTCATCATCCCCACCAACAATTCATCGCAAACCATTAACCTCCATCATCATCTGCCATTAAAACCCTATAAATTCCTCGCAGGTGAACCTTAAACCTTAGCACAAACCTTATAAAATCACCTCCAAATTACACGAAACCAAGTTCCCTAGCTTACCCCTATCTTCCTCCATCATCCTATAAAATAAGCCCCAAATGTAAGACCCCAATTAAACCCAAAACTCAATTCTGGAAATACAGTTCATGTTTGGGGAAAACCTCAAAAACCCAAGATTACCTCATCTGAATCCAACCAAATTCCGGCCACATATCACTCACCCCTAGACCTATAACCCCACCAAATTTCATCACAATCCGATCATCGCAAGTAAATCAAAACCCTACTTTTCCTAGTTTGCTTCCCTGAAAATCTGTACCTTCACCAAGCCAAGATCCCTATAGAGAGAATTCATGCTTTTGTATGAACCCTAGTCGGTCCTTGATATCAATGCGGTCCTTGATAGCAACAAATGCCAAAGAATAACCTTGCCACCCAAATTGAAGGAATTAAGCTGATGGTCATGACCATGAAACAATTTTATTTAGGGAAAATTACAAAAACCTCCCCTAAACTATACACCTAATTTCATATCGGTGCCTCAACTTTTTTTTTTAACAATTAAGTCCCCCTCAGTTCACTTTTATTCTGAAAATACCCTTTTCCTAGTAAGCATAAGTTAAATATTCTAAAACAATTTTGAGTCTTATTGGAAATTGATAGGGGTATTTTCTGGATAAAAAGTTGACGAAAGGGGCTCAATGCAGATGGAGCACAGTTCAGATATCAAATTGTTCAAAAAAAAGTTGAGGGACTAATAGGAAATGCGGTGTATAGTTTAGGGGAGGTTTTTATAATTTGCCCTTCTATTTATTGTTATGCATTTTTGGGTTGTCGGTGATAAGTTATAGGAAGAAGGTTATATACGTGTTTTTTTCTTCAAGAACCATAGGCATGTAGCTACTAACCATCTTTTCATAAAATTGTGCTCCAAAATCAACGAGCCACAATAACAAGGATTAAATATTTGGCAATTGGACTAATGAAATTGCTAATAAATGAAGTTCTTTAAAAGTGGAAAATTTAAATTTGGTATTAATATTAAATTTCGAATCACATGTTAGAGTTTTAAACAAGAATTTCTTCGTTATTCATTGAAACACTGCAGGAGCTTCCAAGGAAGCTTTTGCTCATAGAGAAAGCTCTACATAGAGAAAGTTGTTAAATATATGTTCTTAGAAACATGTGATCTTATACGGGTATAAAGCTGGAATCACATATTGCAGACAGATTAGGAATAAGAAATACACAAAAGAGAAAGCACATTGACTATAATGTACAAGTATCTTACAATTTCAAAAAAAAAAAAAAAGGCTTTCTAAAGATACTATGAAAACTGAGGCACAGGGACTATGCTTTACCAAAAAGAGAGAACTGAACTGGTCTTTATCGGGAAAAAAAGAGAGAACTGATGCAAAAACATAACAAGGACACAGTATAAAGAACAGTAAGAACATGACCAATTCGCGAACTAGCAAGATTTAACCAGTTGTGAAGAATAGAAAGACAATACCTTTGAATACTCCATAGCTAAAGACATATCTTTCCAAAGATCTTCTAGACCATCACTTTCAGGTGTTTCTTTAGCATTATGAATTTCAATGCTCGATGTATGGTCTTGCATGCCCACAAAAGGAATGGGTGATGGACTTGCATCAGATTCTTTGTCTGTTTTAAGTTCAGGATGCAACCCGTCACCTTTTATTTGACCTTTTGCAACACCATAATTTTGTTTCTGCAGATGGGAAGATGAGCAGAAGTTTATCTTAACACCAATGAATAAGACAAATCAAAACTAAATTTTAATATCATTAAACAAAGTCAATTTCTGATGTTTCTGTATTATCTTCATTAATTTTAATATCATTAAACAAAGTCAATTTCTGATGTTTCTGTATTATCTTCATTAGGACTTCCGATGCTTGACAAATGGTCCTGCATGCCAACAAAAGAAATGGGCGATGACCTTACATCTGATTTTTTATTTGTTTTAACTTCGAGGAGCAACCCTTGACCTTTTATTTGACCTCTTGTAGCCCCATACTTTTTTTTCTGCACATGGCACGATGAACAGAATTTTATTCATACACTCACAGGTAAACTAAATTGAAATCAAGTTTGAATACATTTAAGGAAGTGACAAAATAAAATAAAAAAAAGTTGTTATAGATCTAACTGAGAAATGTAAAATTATATCAGAATCTCATGAACTTACATCAGATACTTTGTCTGTTTTCACTTCAAGGTGGAATCGTTCACCTTCGATTCGACCTCCTCCAACCCCATCATTTTGGTTCTGCACATGGCAAGACAAACAGAAGTTTATTCATACACCATAGAATATAACAGATCAAAACTAAGTGTTAATATCATTAAACAGAGTAACTTAATTAGAGAGTTAACTTACAAATGTAGAATTATACTTTAATAACGATACAAATAGAAGAAACATCAACTGATGATATTTGAAATAAAATCTATGAAAGAAAGCTTCAAACAAAAATTATTGGCATAACTGAAAAAGGATAGTCATTTTATTACGTATAAAATATAACATGTATTTTCAATTTTTTCATGACTTTTGAAAATTATTCGTGCAAGAGAAATGCACAGAAAGGAAAAAGACGTGAAATGACACAAAGCTTCAACTTACACAGTTTAATCACATTAAATGTTTGATTGCTGTTTTAGAACTAACAACACTGAATTTCACAAAATTAATGAGTCAACAAGCAGAATGATAACTAAAGGTGGTCATGAGAATTCAGAGTGTGTAGTCTAGGTCCACATGATTCAGGACCCCACCTGATTAACTTTCATGTTTCAGCCCAAAATTTTGGGCCAAACCAACCTACTAACAATTGCTCGTCCATGTTTTAGGCTTTTAGCTACATGGTTCAGGTTGGGTGGATCACAAGATTCACAACAAACAACAAAGATAGTGCCCCTCTCAAATGCGAAAGGTCAAACCTATTTAAGGGTAACCATTGTTGTCAAAGTGCGAGCCTAGGCACCCGGAGACAGCTAGGCCCCAGTGCGCCTATGCGAAAAGCACTAAGCGGCAGCCTAGGTATGCCTAGGCTAGCCTAGGCGCACGTCTGGTTTTAGGCATTGATTTTTGTTTTTTTTTTTTAAGTAAAACCCAACCCGCCCCCATTTTCTTTGTTTATTTTGTTGTTGTATACTTGTTTATACTATGTGTTCATTGTATGACATGCATTTGATTAGAATATACTCAATTTAATGTTAGCAAGTGTTTGTATTCTATTTGTTTCTTTTGTTGTGTACTTGTTTATACTATGTATGTGTCATTGTGTTGCATGCATTTGACTAGAATATGCTCAAATTCTTGTTAGTAAGGTGTTATATTGCTGCTTATTACATATATACTTGCAAATATAGACTACACATATATACCCGTGTCTGGAGGATGCATATGCACATAAGGTCACACCTATGCACATAAGGCCACGCCTAAGAGCGCCTAGCCTCGCCTTAACGCCTTGACAACTATGAGGGTAACCACCTCCTCGCTCTCAAATAGGGTACTCGGTAATTCTCTGATTGTTGTAAAAGTGAACCTTATAAGTGAGGTCAACTTTCAATTTGGGGAAGAATGAAATATATAGGCCAGATGTCAGTCCCTAGATCACTCTATTTTGATTAAACTAGATTCAAATGTGTTACTCAAATAGATAATTATATTGGACAAAGACATGGTCAAACAGTGAGATGTGGTCAGCATCAGCATCAGCTGATTATACCTCCAAGGCGTTTCGATTCACAATCCATTTACATGGCAAATGAAGGCTTTGTCGCAAAATGTCAAAATATTATTGAAACAACTTGATGACGTAGATAAGAAAATGAAGTCAACTTTTTTTTTGAGATAAAGTTAATGAAGTCAACTAATTATATGATCTAGAGAACCAGCATATCAAAGAATATTTAAGACCATGAACAAGATAGGAGGCATCGCAATGTAAAGGGATTAGTGACAACAAAGACGAGATGCATCGTTGGCTGTGAATACGGCTCCTCACAAAAAAGCTCTCCGTATTTCTCAACCTGAAAGGTGTCTCAACTCATATGCACAAATTTCCAGCTTCAAGGTTTGGTAGACTGGAGAAAAAGATCGATGTCACCTTGCACGCCAAAATACTAAATTGGATAGAAATATGATCCGGGAATCAATGATACAACTAGGATTTCTCCAAAATTAGGGAAACATTATAGGAAACATATGTTTAGTTGCAGTGAATCAAATTTGTATATGGGCTATGGAACACAACTCAACAAAAAGGCTCCATAAAGGTATTGAGCAAAACTTTTCAACCGGTATCAACTCTCCCCTGGTTTATGACAAAGACCCTAGCTTATGCCAGTTCAATGAGGGGGAGTGGATAGCTACTCAGAAGGGAAAAGTATGAAGAAGAAAGAAAAGAGAGAATAGGAAGAGGAAAGCTAGGAGGAAGGAGGCAGAGGGACTTAAATTAGAAAAATAAATGTTACCACACATATATACAAGGTTTGAAATTTCAACCAAAATTTTGACATTGCAGGATATAAAAATAGTGTGGAAATATTTCGACGGGAGAATATTGTCGTTTTATAGAAATGATAGAAATATTGAGAAAATGATGAAATTTTGTAACAAAAGTCTGGACAATCATAAATCCAGTTAGATCCATGCTTTGGAACACTTTGTTTACACTCCTACACTATCTAGAGGTGCGGGGCTCCTAATAAAATGTATTTCCACGCGTGTTGTAAAGATACATAACAATCTAAGATCAACAACATATCCAATACTCAAGTGATTTCATCAAGATTAAGATCTTATTTTAAAAAAAACTCCAAATGTTTTGATGGTAAATCCAATAAATTCAGCGATTAATCCCCAACCCGGTGTAAGAATACCAAATATTGATAAATTTGACATTTAAAACCATCATGTTATCAGTTAATCAACTAGAAACGAATTAATTAAAAGAAATTCAATATTTATTGTTTCCGGTTTTTTTTTTGGAGAACGCTTTGATCCGATCAAACAAACAATTTGATGTGTTTTTGTTGATTTGATTTACCCAAATTGGTGTAAGATGTTAGATCTAACACCCCAAAAAAATTCTTTGAAAAGAAAACAAGCCAGAGAAGTCGAATAGGTTGCGGTTCAGGATTTAAGGGTTTAAGATTTAAAATTTGGGAAAAATTTGGATAATTTCCAAATATTCTGACCCATGCATTTCGTTTCAAGGGAGAATTGAAATATTCTGAGAAATTTCAAGAAATTTTGGAAGATTTCGAACCACGATCGATGTTCGAAAAATTGAAATCAAACAATAAATCGATACTGCCGAATGTGAAAATATATCGTGGACAAATTTTGGCAGTGTGAAATTTTTATTTGTATAAGAACGATAGATATATTGATTTTTTATGCAACTTTTCAACGAAACTATAGACAATCATAAATCAAGTATAGATACGCATTTTGAATTTTTTTTTTTTTTGAGGAATTCCTCTCCGAGTGGGAGAGGATGGGGTTAAGTCATACCCCAAACTATATTATTAATAAGAAAGAGAAAATTACAAATTACATATGAAAGAGATAATCTCCTTAGACTACGCATTTTGAATTTTGGAACACTTATATCACATAATTGATTAAAGGATAGAATCTTGCCACGAAACTCTGTAAAATCATAAATCTCCCCAAACTTTAGAACACTTAAAAGTCTTAAACAACATTTCTATACTATTAGTATTTACTAGTGTGTAACTCTAAGTAGCATGTATTAAATGCATGATGTGCACATACATAACATTCTAATTTTGTTAGCCATTCTTAACGATTTATAATGATATATTGCACTTTTCTGCAAAATTCTTGTCTGATGATTTTGTATGCCATATTTCGAATCAGTTCTTTCCTAAACAAATTTTTTTTACGATTTTTAACAATCTTTTGATCCTTGAGTGTCATAGATTCTCACAGCCATCAAGTTAATGAAAAGAAAATCTGATAAAAAATAAATGGTTGCATAGAATTAATTACCATTAATTAATGGTAACAAATATAGCCCTAAACGAATGGAAAAGAAGGATTCATAAAGCCGACCCCAAGTAGATGGGAAATGGCATGATGGTTATGGTATGGTTAAAATTAATTACCATCATGCTGTCAATTCAACCTATTTTGGTTAAAATAAACAAAATCCAATTCTTAAACAATGTAGCTATGCTCAATATATTTGCCTAAAATTTTACCAGTCTAATATGATCTCTAACCTAGTAGATCTTTACTTAGAAAATGGACCAGCTTCTGTTCCCTCAAAAGGATTAAGGGCTGCTCTTCTGAATAGTGAATACACTGCCAAAGATAGCAATTACCTTCTTGGCTGGCCATGCAAAGTAACAAATCAGCGGTATATAGTGGATGTTAAATCTTCATTGTGACTGGTTGTTCAATGTGGACTCATATGTCATAAAAATGGAAAATCAGTATCGGAATGGACCATAACTTACCACAAGATCTTGAATTGGATACTTCTCAGTCACAGCCCTAAAGACGACCTTTTCATACTGGATAGAAGGCTGTCTTCTCCCTTCAACAACATCATGGTTCAATCTAGCATTTCTTTCCTCATAGGGCACTAGATGATTAGAATTACCTTCTCGTGCTAACAACATGGCTTTCCTTCGCAATATCTGTAACTCGGACTCTAACCAAGCTTGAGTAATATGGGGTGCATTTCCAGAACTGGAAGAATCCTTGATTCTTATCTGATGATCTCCATCTTCTTCATCCGAATCAAGAATTATTACTGATGTACTATCTTTCAATTCTTTGCTTGTTGAGTGATGATCAGAACTCACATCCACAGAAGGATCGACATCCAAATCAATTACATTATTTTGATCTGGATTCACTTGATGCCTCCTAGAAGATGGACTGGAGAAACCAACTTGGGTTAACTTGAGTCCTTGACTTGCACAAGGACTAGCAAGTGCTGGACGCAGTGCTGATAGTAAATTTATCACTTGCAACCGCTGAGCATGAAGATTTTCGTATTCTTTAGTAACGCTGCCATACTTCCCCTCGTCCAGTTCTGCCAAAAATTTGGATAAGGCAAATGCATCTGAATAGTCTATGACTTTTGAGGGTGTTAGTTCTTCCTCGTCCCTATGGTCGAAATAGGAGTAATTCTTATCCCCATTTTGGAATTTCATCCTTTTATTTCTAGCAAGATACATCCCTGCAATTGAATCAAAATGGTTATAAGAAACACAATCACATGATATAGTGCAATGGAAAAAAAAATATGGGCATTAATAATATTCAAGAATGTGATAATAAGATAGAGATAAAGAAAAAATTGACAAATGCACTAAACTGAACTCCAGCAGATGGAAGCAACCAAATTCAGAACAAAATTTAGTTGTATGACAAAAGCACTCAGACTCGAACCACTTTCACATGTGTAGAAGGAATACCCAGCATTTTCAACGAAAGAACTATAGAATATGTTATTCATACACTGGGAGTCAGGAATCTCATAATAAAACTCTCATAAACATAGCATGAGTGCATTCTGACGATCCAAGCATAATGAAGAACAATAGCATTCATATGGTGTTTAACAAAACTGTGATGCAAACGATCAAACCGATACTATTAGAACGAGCAAAAATTCTTGCCTGTTGCCACAATCCTGCATAATAGTACCTGAAAGACCAAGTGCCATATAATTGCACCCTTTACTTCTATACCTGAAAGACTGCCGATGGCTCCTTCTCCGACCGGCCCTCGTCAATAGGGGTGTTCATGGTTCGGGTTGGTTCGGTTTTTTGACAATTTTGGAACCGAACCGAAGTTGATCGGTTCTCTAGAAAATGGAACCGAACCAAACCATTCCTTTGTAAAAACCGAACCAAACCAAACCGGAAAAGTTCGGTTTGGTTCGGTTCGGTTCTGCGGGTCTTTCAAATCACTCGTCATCACACCGTGAGGCATGAATGGTTGAGCCGCTGAGTTGGTTCAGATTTCATTTTTAAGCCTTTAACTTTGGGTGTTGCTATTTGCCCCTATAGAATTACTACTAACACCCTTAATTTTTCACTTTGAGATATTTCATAAGTTATGATTTGGAGGTGCTAGTCATTATGTGGGTAAACACCCTTCACTTTTTCAGTTTTACAACATCGTTGAACACTTGAAAGTTTTGAATGCACCGAATGGTGGTAATTGGGGTCACCACCATGTAATGTATAATATTAGTGAGATTGTACACTGTATAGTAGTGACTACTAAGGTTATAGTACCAATGGTTCGGGTTGGGTTGGTTCGGGTTAAAATCTCACAACCTAGAACCGAACCGATCATATCGGGTTTTTTTTTTTGGAACCGAACCAAACCGAACGGTCAAAAATACCCGATCCAAACCGAACCAAATAGACCGGTTTGGTTCGGTTTGGCGGGTCAACCCGAACCGATGAACACCCCTACTCGTCAAGGCCTCCTCCGAGGGACCGGTCGCCTACGCCGCGGCACGGCAACAACTACACCGCGATCACCCGCGGTACGCATCTTCGAAGCCCCGACCGACCCTCGTCGAGGCCTCGTCCGAGGGCCCGGTCACTATTGAATGCTTTCCAGGTCAGACCTATGCACTTCTGCCCAAGAGGCTCACTCTGTATGTAATCACAACTCCGATCATAGTGTTGAGGCCTATGGGCCGACCTACTCAGTCACCATGGGTTTTTCCTCCCATCTTGGGAGGGTTTTCCATGTAAACACAGTGTGTGTGATTGTCTGTCTCTTGGTTGCATGCGTTTTACTTTTGGTTATATGAGGATATTTTCGCAAGACTAGAAATATTCCCTACAACAAGAACTAGGTTGGACATAGGAGACGGTGGCTCATTGGTCCAGGACACAATAATGTAAAGCCTATATAATGCGACAAATCAAAATAATTTCTACTATAAAAATTCAGCAATTCAGGTTCGATTACTTAGAATTAATAATATAGGATAATTAGATTAATTTAGATGGCAAATGCAAAGAGTGTCTGACTTTTCTTATACGAGGGATTGATTGTTTGGAAGCCAAAAGGTTCCACTGGCTGAGACACAAATTGGTTTTAAAAAGATAGGTTTTATATTGTTGCAAGATCCTATTGAAACCAACAGTTTACTTCTCAAGAATGGTCTAATGATATTAAGTTTGAGTGCAGGGATATCACCAGGAATAATTGTATGCGGTTGCAAACCAAGTACGCAGGATGGTTGACAAATCTTGATGAAATATGGAATTCCCACTAAGAAATGTGCTCCAAAGTCCCATAATAAACTGTCAAAATCAGCAAGTAGAGCTTCTCAGGAATTATGAGGGTTTCCCTCAGCAATTGGGCAACCAATTTGAACAATGAGAGTACTTTCAGCAATTAGGGAGACTACAAGGATGCAATTAGCAAAACCAGAACAGGAGGGACTGTTCTTTGAAGATCTGAGTTTTGGGGGGTGCCCTTAGGAAGTAGGGGCACGGGACTTTATTTTGTGTGCTGCTGTGATGCCTTCACGCGATCAGAGAAGTCATGATTTTCATTGCACGTGTCTTCTGGTCGCAAGAAAGAGGAACGGCAGAGGGTATGGTTGTGGGACAAAGAAAGAGGGAGAAAGAGAGAAGAGGAAGAGAAAGAGAGAAGAGGAAGAGAAAGAGAGAAAGAGATCTTGCTTCCTTTCTTGCGAGAGAGATTTGAGATAAAAAGGAAAGATAAAAAGAGAAAGAATAGGTCCTGCTGGGATTCGGCACCTAGGGTTATTGGAGTCACACCAAAGGGGGAGAAGACACTCTCAAAGAGCATCAATTTTAATTTATTTCCTTCATTTGTCATAAAAAAGACCATGGGGGTGTTTAAAACTTTAAATAACCCACCAAGCAACCCTACTACCGATGTGAGACTAAAATATGCCCAAACATCCAAAATAACAAGTGCAGAAAATGTCTACTAAATAGCGATGAAAATAGATAAATAAACAATAAAAAGGATATGGGCCATAGCGTTGGGCTCTGGTGCAAGTGGGCCTATCAGGGCTTCAACCAGAGTGGCATCGAATGGGCTATCCTCCGACGACGACGAGTGTAAACACAAGCGAACAAATGCCTAGTGCCCGCATCACTAACCTATGGTGTGCTCTGCTCAATATCTATCACATTGACCCATTTTCCCTCCTCCCCCTAATTCTCATTCTCTCTTTCTCTTTTACCCTATAAATTATGTGCTCTTCGACAAGAAAACCCGATATCCAAAGCACAAACCCAACGACACAGGAGAGAAATTTGTTGACCTCTTGTATAGCTGGTAGCATGACCGACCAATACTAACGCGCCACATGTCCAAAGTAAACAACCATTATTAAATGCTTATATTAGAGTTATATTATGTACCCCATCTCTTTCTCTCTTTGTCTCCATTACCACCCGTTAGGTTGTTCACCTATAGCACCAGTCGTGGCAGGCATAGTTACCAAGTCAAAAGTCCGAAAAAAAACGGCTAAGAGAGAAGTCGGAAAAATCACAAAAAAGTCGAAAAGATCGAAAAAAAAAAGTCGAGAAACAAACGGTAGAATTTTAGAACATATTTATATATAGATTTTATAATAGGTTTTTTGATAAATACATGTTGGGATTAAAAGCAATTAATCAAGATTAAGATGCGTAAATCGGGATTAAAACGTTAAAATCGTGACTTTTTCTAAACATCGAGAAAGAGTCGTGTAGTGAATGTTTACTGCATAAGTCGTGTTTTAATCGAGACTTATTCAAAAAATCAGAGTTTTTGGTAACAGAGGTCACAGGAGTGAGGAGCCTGAGCTTCGCCGACCCGCCGGGATCGTGCCAACAATCATGTTCACTACCCCCACCTGACCGACCCTCTAGTGCACCTCATCCCTTGAGGCCCACCCTCCAATCCTTTTTCGGCATCCTGAGCGACGGAGGTGATTGCCGTCGTGGTAGAGCTCCTCCAGTGCTAGCGCTGGGGAAAGGGTCGGGATCCCGCTAGAGGAGTTACGAGAGAGTGTGACACGACGGGGGGGAGGAGGAGGCCGAAGGACGGCAGGGGCTGGTTGGGGCTAGCAAGGCGGTTTTTGGTGAGGTCGAGGGACTCGATGTAGGAGAAGGCCTAGACGACGGAGGAAAGGGAGCCAGCATAGCCCAGATTTGTTGTGAAGCTTCAGAATCTCTGACAGTGTGAATATGGGACAAGGTTTTGGAGACTTGAGGATATCTTATCAAGGAACTGTTTGACGAGGATTGTACTGGTCAATTAAGATCCAAACTCATTTGTAACAAATAAGGACATGCATCTAAGACATTCATGCATGCTGCTCATTATTATTTTGCTTCTCAGCAATTATCATCCTTGAACATCAAACTAAAATGACATCAAATTCACATTGTTGAATATATCTCGTTAGCAAAATCAAGGCATAAAATTTGATCCACAATGGAAGTAGATTACAATATGCAAATAGAATCACTCAATCACCCATCATCTTAGCATTGATTTGGTTCAATAGTACCCTTTCTATGTAGCATTGTCCCAACTACCATGTGGTTTTATAAATTTATAATAGCCTATTGTAAATTCGTGTGACACTTGATAGACATGAATGATGGAAAAAATATTTAACAAAGGTAGCCCAAATATATGGATTAAGGCTTAAAAATAATGACATTTTATTGAGTTATAGTAGCTTGTTGGTTGTAATCAGTATTATTAAGCATATATTGCGTATTGCTTTACCTAAGAGCAAATCCAATCTGACGGACAATGACAAATGACCTACCAAATATACAAGGTCATCTTTTTTTATAAAAAATCCCTCAAAATAGGTCATCAATGATGATGGATTCTTACATGGTCAACAAGGATGATGGATCCTTACAAAGATGATGGATACTTACAAAGTCACCATAGCATTGTGTCCATCAAAACCCTAGAGTGATAGAAGTAACACAGAGAGACGCAACTCTTTTGAACAACAGATAAACTATGATGCAACTTTTTTTAAACACAGATCTTTCCGTAAACAAAAATTAAGCAGAAACTTAACATTCTCGAAAAGTCCATAAATACTTAACGAAAAGTCACCACATTCCCTAAAATAGTGATCAAAGGATCACAGGTTTCCTTAAGTCTACAACAAAAGAAGCCTATTAACAAGAACTACAAAACCCATCATTAAGCCAAAGATTTAGAGCCGTTAGGGAAATGCATTCTATTAAGAATCAAGATGTGGTGGTCCCCGAGGCATGTCTGTCACTGTGGCGGTGGCAGTCTGTTCCTCCCCGCTCTTCGTGGGTGGACTCCATGAAGACCTCCTCCCCCACCCACGCCAAGGCCTTTGCCGAGTCCCCCTTCGTCACCGCCCAAACGAACACACGTGATGGATGGTGAGTCATGTAGCCCATGAGTGTATTTTGATGTTTTCTCGATAAGGATTTAAGTTCATCGCGTTGCTAACATCGTTGGCATCCAGTTGTGGGTTCAGATACAGCACCAGACGACGCTCACCATGTTCGACGATATCATCGCCACATCAACAGGAAAGCATATCGTCATGTTCCATGACTATGACGGCACCCTTTCCGATTGTTGACCACCCCGACTGTGCGTTCATGTCCAATGTGGTCAGTTTCCACTCTCTTAAGCCCTTGTCGGCATGTGGATGCCATGTTTTCATCCACAGAAGTTGTGTATGCTAGGTTGCTCCAGGGATCAGATGAGAGCCACCGTCAGAGACGTTGCTAGGTATTTCTCGACGGCGATCATGAGCGGGAGGTGCAAAGAAAAGATACACTCCCATTTAACCTCCCCTTATCGGAGACACTAGTTATCTTCGACCTCCCCTCATGTTTTATCTTCTTGTTGACATGTTTATGAACAGGTCTATACTTTGTGAGATTAGCAGAGTTGTACTACGCTGGCAGCCATGGGATGGACATCGAAGGCCCTGTCAATGGCCCCAAACACACGAAATACAAGGTGGGTAATCTTCTTCTCCCTTCCTTGTAAAAAAAAAAACCAGCGATTCTGATTTATTTTGCTTGCCATGTTCCTCTGATTTTTGTAGTTGCCAAATAAGCTGTATTTCAACCAGCAAGCTGGTTCTTACCAATGATGGGTTTAACGAAGTAGAATTATCACCAAAATGTTATTCATAGAGGCATAAATGGAATCAGAAATCATGCAATCAAATATTTTTTATTTCACCTGGAGACCCTTAAACCCCCAACCTGCTCTTTTCTATTTTCCCTTTTCAAAACCCTAATCCAACCCGTTTCCCCCTTTCCTGGCCCGATCTATACCATTAATGATCGATTCGGAAAGAGTGAGGGAGAATGATTCCATCTCCTAAAATCAATGGCCGATCACACACACACACACACAAAGAGAGAGAGAGAGAGAGAGAGAGAGAGAGAGAGAGAGAGAGAGAGAGAGAGAGAGAGAGAGTCATACCTTAGGATGCAGTAGAAACTGGAGGAGAAGCGGTCCGATACAGATGAGCGGCCAATGCAATTGCAGAGGAGGGACTGGTTAGGGTTTTTATCAATATTGTTGTAGTGATTCCCACATTGGGGAGAGAGAGAGAGAGAGAGAGAGAGAGAGAGAGAGAGAGAGAGAGAGAAGGATTAGCAGAAAATCAGAGGGTGTGCTCAGTGTAGGAAGGACAAGCCCATGGGAAGCAGCAGCGGTCGAAGAGGAGGAGGGGGCCCTGAGGAGGGAGGAGCAACGCCAAGGGCACACTAGTGGTCCACTAAGTGAGGCCAAAATAGCATAATTTACTGTTTTTATTAAATTTCATAATCCCATTGGCATAACATCAACCACAAGGATTCGCACGTGCAAACAAGCTAAACCTCCTTGAAGAAAAGTTTGCTCCACATGTCCATACCGGGAGTCGAACATTGAACCTCTCCGATATGGAAAAAAGGAAGTTCCATCAGGCCGAGAGCCTGTTGGTTCTTCCCTTTTTTTTTAGTAGAGCCAAACGACACATTTCCAAAACAAGGTTTTCATTTTAATATAGATTATATAGATCTCTGTATAGGCCTGAGACGTAGGAAATTAGGTTTATTTTGGTCCCATCAAAATAAACCAAGGTCGAATCTCATTGGCAAAGCACATGCTCCCCACCCTGTAGGTTTTGTAATCGAATCCCATACTGTCATGACGGGTTTTGTAATCAAGATTCAAACGTTGCTCTATCTTGAACTCTAAGGATTAACAAATGATATATTGACTGTGAGGTCCCTCAAAAAACTAAAATTGTTGTAATCCCAACAAGCAAAGCCCAACTAGAAATTCACACTCATATGTATATGCTTTTATTTTGTTAGCAAGCATGCCCAAATGTGGTTTTCTATCCTTATGATAACATTGAACAACTCTTTGGAGAGGTTAATCGTTCAACTCTGCTCGTGTGAATCCTGGTTGTTGATATCATGTTCACAAGATTATCGAATTTAATAAAAATAGCAGTTATGCTACCTTCCTCTGTTTAGATCTCTGGACATCTTTGAGCACGTGTTCTAGCACCATGTTCTCTAACCGTCTAGCCGGTCTATCAAAAAATAAATAAATAAACCAGGTTAGTTAAACAACATGCTATCTTTTTTATTTTCAAAAGTGGTATCTTCAGCAACGTGTCAGATCAGCACCGAAAAGTGTCCAGCCATGTTGGATGTAATTTTCTTTTTTGTAAAATCTCGATATACATTGCATCCAAATTCATTAACAACCACTTAAAATCTCATGCAGGACCTCGATGAATAATAATTTTTTATTGAGCATTGCAACCAGAATAAAAAGGCTAAGTTCATGATTTTTTTTGCTGATTTTCATTGAACACCTCAACTAAGATGCATAGTTATGTGTAAGGTTGAACACAAACCGATAACACTGAAAACTGTAACCGGAATACAAGGTTTTGTTTATACTACTAAACACGGTAACTTGGATGGGTTTTGGTTTTTTTCCAAAAATTGATCGCTTATTTTTGGGTTTAAGCGGTTCTTAATAAACCATGTATCCCGGATGCAGTGTTCATTGAGACCCCCAAAAAAATTTACAACCAATGTGTGATGGAGCGTTTTTCGGTATTAACCCGTCACGTAATTATCAGTAAGCCAGAATAGCATAAAAACAAAAAATTAATCTGCTATTTAAACAATTTGTTTTTAACATTATACAGGATTAAAAAAAAAAGAACAATACTTTGCTCCAACAGTTGTTGGAGCAACATGCTCCAATAAGCTGATGCGGCAATCAATGATTGAACCATACTTCACTATTATGAAATAAATCGATCAAAAAAATACCTTGAGTTTAAAGTGGTAAAATAGGCCCCTCATGATAGGCTATGGAGTAGTAGACCGATGTACTCCACTTGATAACCTGAAGGTTATCATGTGGGGCCCATATTACTACTTAAAAAGAGCTCGGATCTCCTCTAGTCAATCGGACCCTGTTGGTGGGTCCACGCGCATCACAGCCGCATGATGGCAGATGACCCTAAGTAAATCATACTCCAACCTAACTATATACGTGCCAGGCTCATAGACCGGGACCGACTGACTGGAGGAGATCCGAACTCACTTAAAACTCAAGGTTTTTTTTTTTAATCGATTTATTTCATGATAGTGAGTATGGTCCAATCATTGATTGCCACATCAGCTCGTTAGAGCCAAGTATTGTCGATCTTTTAATGTCCTTATGTTTTTTTATATACGTGGAAAAATCCAAAGTGGCCAGCATATTTTATACGTGGAAAAATCCAAAGTGCGCATGATGAGGGTATCTTGGGATTTTAAGTACAAGCCGTCAACTAACATGAGCTGCTGTCATCATCTCCTTATCATACGCTACATTGGCCCCGATACCTTCTTGAAAGAGCATCGGCTCCACTATACGACTCTTAGCTGAGTGCGATTCACTGATTGGGGCTGGGCGGAATGGACGGCTGATCACAACACATCATTCTATGTGAATGAATCCGTAAGTGTTTCAGGGTAAATTGTACTTTTCTTGTTCGAGAGGTTACTTCCACTTTCGGCGTGGTCAGTGGTCACCTTGGAGTAGGGGTTGCAATCCTTGACCCGACCCGCCAACCCGATCCGAAACCGACCCAAAGTTAGTGGGTTTGGGTTTGGCCTAAACGGGTTTGGGTCATAAACTGGTTGACTCGATTGACCCGTTTATTTAATGGGTAGGGTTTGGGTTTATACTTATAACCCAATTGACCCGACTGGACTTGCTTACCAAATGGGTCGTGTCAACCCAACCCGATCAAACCTGGCCCAATCCGATCTGCCTTGACCCAACCCGACAGGTTTACATGGGTTCTGTTGACCTAACCCGGGCCAATCCGACTTAGTAAACGGGTTAAATGGGTCGAGTCGGGTCGGGTCAACCTGTTTATTAGACGGGTTGGGTCTGGGTTTAAGTTTTTGACCCGTTTATTAAACGGGTCAGGTTCGGGTTGGGTGTTTTGCCCTTATACCTATGTCTCAACCCGACCCATTGCCACCCCTACCTTGGAGCGAACTTTCCCTCAATGCCGTTGTTGTATTTTTTGCACGTGCAAATCCTAACCGTTGATGTCGTATTCACGGGACTAAGAAGCTTTAAAAAAAATAGTAGTTATACTGCTTTCCCCCAATTCGATCTATCCAGACATCTTTGAACCCATGCTCCAGCACCATATTTTCTGACCGCCTAGCCGGTCCATCAAAAAGGTTAAAACATCAGTTGAAATATTCTAATAGGAGCCATGGGTGAACCCTACCCATACGATTTTAAAAAGAAAAAAGAAAATCCTACGGTTCCTATGTATGGTACCAATTATGCGTTGCGGTGGATCAAAAATAGCATACTGAAAATTTGATCTTCGCCTAAAAGTCTTCTTCCACCATAGTAACAAATTTAGCACCATAGTAACAAATTTTCCATTCAGGATTAATTTGGCGAGGGGGCAAAATTCGGAGTTTGAAAAATATCCAAAAAATCCAGAATAAGTTCGAAAATATAAAACATAAAAGATATTATATTACATTAGTAATTCTATATTAATAGATTTATATATATATATATATATATATATATATATATATATAACTAAAATAAAATAGGTAGCACACAAAAATAATTTTTTTTTTGAATTATTTGTGATCGATTCGGGAGTTGCACGGATGTCGCCAACATTGCCGAAAACATTGCCGAATAATTCAAAGAATAATTCGTTAACTTAAAGAACTTTTCAATTACTCACAGAATATTGTTAATATGCCTTTCACGACAATACTGTCAAGTGGTTGCTTACATTGCTACAATTTCTCAACAAATTACGAGAGCATCCTATCAGCCCAAAAAATGCTCTAATTCTTTGATGAGAAAAAATTTGTTGTCTGGCTTGTATAACCGATAGTATGACCAACCAATACTAACAAGCCATGTGGTCAAACTCGATCACGACGGCCGTCAATATTTCAAATGGATCCAAAATTGAACGCATGGCGTGCTAGCATTGGCTCCTATGTATGCTACCTTCGCCCAATTCGATCTCCGGATCTCTTTGAGCCCATGTTCCAGCATCATGTCCTCTGACCGCCTAGCCGGTCCATCAAAAAAAAAAAAAAATCAGTTGAAATATTATAATAGGGGCAAACCCTAGGTGGACCCATAAGATTAAAAAAAAAGGGAATCTTATGGCTCCTATGTATGGTACCAATTTGGTACCATAGATTCCCTTTCATAAATACTCCAATAACAACAAACTGATGCCACCTTCGACGGAAAAGATCAAAACATCGGGTTAGATCCATTTTTCGGATTAGATTGAGGCCGGTGCTACTAGAGTCATCTTTGCTGAGTGGAGGCGGGAGCAACTCAAGGCGTTGGGTCATTTGCACGAGTGTGAGGAGGAACTAATGACCGGTCGACAGACCAGTGCCACTAGGTGTAATTGAGATTGGGCAATGTATTTGTGGAAAAGGCAAGGCGACACAAGGCTACACAATCATACAGGTTGGGTGAGTGGAGTATTGTAACCTTTTACCTCACATAGTGCATAATCCTAGCAAGGGATACTTGTTATACACTTGAGAAATTTTAGGATTATGGGCTAAAAACTCAATGGCATGGAAAATAAAAATCCATGGAAGTGTACTTTTTAATTGGCATATTGGGTTCCGCCTATTCACCCCCTCCTTTTAGGTGTTTGTGTTCTATACATTTCCCCATTGTGTCCATCGCGATTTCAATTGATATCAGATCCATGTGTTATTTCTCTTGATCATAGTAACAATATTCTCCAAATTATTAAAAAATTCATGAATAATTCGCAAACTCAAGGGAAAATGAATTGTTCTCTGAATTTTTCGGCAACATAAGTTACTGGAAGTCCCAGATGAGGGCATTTTTAAAGTCATCCTTGGTTCGACAGGAATAACTCTCTTAAGTAGTGGCATTTCGCCTTCGGCCAAGAACACCACATGTTTTGATTGGCTGTGATGCAGACAATAACCTGATGCTTTGTTCGGTTTAGCCGTAAATCGATCATTTAGACAATAACTTGAATCAGTCTACAAAAAGGTCCAAAACAAGGGTAAATTACTCTTTACCCCCCTGAAGTTTAGTCCAAAATCACTCAACCCCATTGAACTTTTTCTTTTGTTCGAAATCGGTCCCTATAGTTTTCAATGGTAGCACAATACCCCCTTTTATCAACTACTAAATTTCTTCTTTCGGTAATTTCTATCTAATCAAAACTGATTTGAAGAGGTAAAATGTAGTATTAACTATATAGGGGGGGTTAAGTGATTTTGGACTAAACTTCGGGGGGTAAAGTGTAATTTACCAAAAAAAAAAAGCATTCAAATTTCTCAAAAACAAACAGCACTCTCGACGGAGGGCAAGAGTAATCCAGTACTCACTAAAGATAAGAATGCCATATTAAAAAAAAAAGGACAGGTTAAAAAAAATGTAGTGAAAAGTATATCACTAAGAATTCATGATGTCCATCTTTCAATTTTGGATCAAACCCATAATGAAATTTTGGGGATCAATGCTGCAAAAAAAACCCATCTTTAGTCCCTCTGTCTCTAATTAGCTATATTCAACTACAAACCTACAAGATGCAGCAGACTGAATTCTGGGATAGCTTGGTTGTGGTAGCTGGAGACTTGTTAGCACATGGAAATCAATTCCTTGATATAGTCTGGAGTCTCATTTCAGATTTGATTCCTCCTGCCACCGTGCCATTGCTGGTATGTCATATTCTGTGGAGTGAATGTACAAGATTCCGGAGGTTTCTCTGAAAAAATCTGCATCAGAAGTCATCAAAGACTCTTCAGTAAAGGATCCAAATATATTTTCGTTAATAAAATCAAATTCTGCTTGCTCTACAGACCAAAAAAACACTTCAGTAAAGCTATGAGCTTTATGGAATTCATTTATGGTGGGCATACAGTTGGCCACTTAGACTTCCTAAATATATTGAATCAAGCACACATAATGATAAACTACAGATCCAAAGGAAGTTGCGCGCGCGCGCGCACACACACACAGATTCGGACACAAAAACTGGACACACGCAAGCCACATCAGCATGTGTCCATTTTTCTGTCTCGGGTGTGTGTGTTCAAGCATCATTTTCCATATATATATATATATATATATATATATATATATATATATATATATATATATATATATATATATATATATATATATATATATATATATATATATCATGGCACGTCGATTTTGTGCTGACTAGACAAAACAGAAGCCGACTAGGACAAGCTGACTGGACAAAATGAACCGAATAGATATAATCATTCGTTCAAAAATCAACACATGATCTCTATTTCCCCGTCAACCAACGCCCTTCCCTTGGTTTCAAATCCCGACCCATTTAAATTGCACAAACCCCTAAAACCCCGACCCATTTAAACTGCACTAAACCTGATCATTCATCCCGTGATCGTTGTTTGCATCAACGGCTATAAACCCGCCTGCTGAAATTTTGGCCCTCCCCAAACCATCGGATCAATCTCGAGAAATCCGTTCGAATAGAGACAGTTGTGATTGATCGATTATAGGGGGAGGAGGAGTTGGTCGCGCCGAAGGCGCCCGCTTCATGCCAATCGACACGGGCGAGGAAATAGGTGTCCCTATGAATGACGGTGTTATCGTCGAAAGTGTTTTGTTGCCGAAGGCGTTCATGTGTGTTGTCGCCGAAGGCGGCCCACTGCAGTGCCGATAGGCACGGGCATGCACTAGTATATATATACTGTGGAGCCACACAAAACCGCACCTCTTGGATAGTGGAGAATCAACATATTGTGGAATAAATAATCATAGTCACTTGGATTTATTACTCAAGTGGATGCGGAATAGATAATCTTATTCAATCACTAAAACAACCCTAAGCTAGCCGGAAAATATATTATATCTCCATATAAAATAAACACAATGCTTAAGTGGCAATTGAGTTTTATAGTACTCGTTGACTGCAATGCTACACAGACGAATAAAGCTCATTATGTTCCCAAATAAAGAATTGAGAACATAGACAAGCTTGTATAATTACATATATGTGGATTTATGTTAATAACCTCGATTTCATATAGAACCAGAAAATCTACTTTGTATTTGTCAGAAAGGGATTCTGCGGTTTTAGAGAAGTAAAGAGACAGTAACACCTCTATAGGTTTCAATGACAAGTTCATTTACACATTTCCAGTGAAAAGTTACACAAATCCCTTATGCTCTAGTAGAATCATACGGGCAAACTTGTGCTTTTACATGGTCAAAGTTGCTTCACAAATGACTGTATCAATAATGGAAACATAAGGTACTCTTAAGTGAAATTTCTGAATTGTTCCTGGTACTTCAGCCATGTGGCAGTCTTCAAATTCCAAACCACCTAGTTCTCACCGAGAACAAGCTACGTGAATTAACTCATATCGAATGATTTCAAGGTTTGGGTTACAATGCCAATGTTTAATTATGAGGTTTCCATTAAACCAATTCAGATCCATGAAAATTTTGTAGAAAGAAACAGTACTTTACAGTTTAGTTGCACTTTATATTAGATACTCCCGATCTAGCTCTAGTTCATAGCAAAAACCTTATTGATTATACTGTATTTACTAATCAAATTGCTCAAACTATTAACTGACCATGCAAGGATCTTTACTAATAGGTTCGGAGTTTCAGACACGTGAGACCGCCTCAGCCTACCCAGCTAAGCTGCACGAGACCTAAGCTCTGTAAAACAGATACAGGAGAAGCTATGGAGGGAACGCTCGGGTACCGAATTGATAGGGGCTTAGCTAAAATTGTTGTATGAAAATTCGATTTGATAGAAATAGGGTGTAAGGAAACAAGGACTATTGATATGTACCACTTTGAAAGTTGTATGTCAGATATATGATATCGCATGAAATTTGAAGGGAGCAAGATTTTATACAGTGGGTTTTCAGGTTAAAAGAACTTTGTGACAGGATAAGTATTCATGGTTCACTAACATGCAAAGTGTAGCATGTTGCTTAGTACATTATGCCACAATTTCTGGACAACAAGGGTGTAGGACGTCTAGAAACTCAGGTTTAGGCTTGTGATGAGTTAGGAGAGGGTAAGAGGGAAGCTCAGAAATAGAAAATAAAGGTTAAATAAAGATAAGGGATAACTATTGAAGGTATCACACCTTACACCATCCTCGAGGAGTTGCGCCAAGAGGGTCCATGCCATCGCATCATGTGAGGAAACAAGATGCCACACCAAGGGTTGAGAAAAAAGAGTCAGCACTTTCTCTTGAAAAAGAGGAGAAACCTTTGAAATTTTATTTATAATTCCATAACAATGCTCAAACCAAGATTTTTAATTTGGGTTTCGTGTCGGGTTTCGGTCCAAGCCTAAACCAAAATTTCGATTGAAATTGACAAATTTATAGTTTCAGTTTCGAAACCGAAATTGACCAAAAGTATAGTTCTAGTTCCAAAAGCCAAAACCAAAATTGACCTAAATTTGATCGAAATTTGACCGAAATGGCCAGCTTCCTAGGTTTTGACTCACGTTTTGTTTCGGTCCTGGCAGAAACTGAAATATTTCATTGAAATTCGTAAGTTTGACTGAAATTTGAAACCATGGCTCAAACCAACCACAAACCAACCACAAACCAAATAATATACTAACCTGACATATTACTAAACCAGGACCCTTTAAACATTTCTTCATGCCAAAATAAGACTCCTAGACTCACTTTAAATAATTACCAAAAAAAGGCCAAAATATCTAAACCAGAACTAAAAACCAAAACCAATTCAAACAAAGGGTCATAATGTCACTCAACTAGGATTAGTAATACTAATTAACTACCCGACCTCTTTTACAAAAGTATCGTAGACCATTGTTTTAAAACTCGGTAAAACTCGGTCGAGTCGGGTTGAGTTGACTCGACTCGGCTAGATTTCGAGTCGAGTTATTTGGCTGAGTCAAGACGAGTTAAGATAAAACTCGGCCGAGTTGGACCAAGTTTACTCGACTCGGCTGGCTTTCGAGTCAAATCTGAGTTTCGAGTTTTTGAACAATGTTGTAGACTTTTCACTAAGTAGGATGGAATATCTCACTCCAAAGTCAAAAAGACATTTCCCATTTGACGTGCAAATAATTACTCTATAGTTTGAACTAAAGCTATCAAAGTCATTGAAAGTGACTACCAATCCAACAAGTATATTTATACAACCTCATGTTATTCAGTCTCACCCATTAATACGGAACACATACCGTAATCCGAGAATAGGTTCCTCTGACTGGCATCGATGGACTTCATCTAAGATACCATGCTCCGTATCGCATAATTTTAAGATTATCAAAGGCAAATGTTCCTTATGTGCATTTTATCAAACACGGGTTCTTCAAGCATTGGGTGCCACAAGTTAATATGGTCTGAACTCAAGCTGCTATTATTAATAGTCATACAACCCTTGAATTAGCTACCTGAGACTGAAATCCAACACATGTGAGATAGGCAAGCACCTCTTCTGAGTTGGCCTAACTTATTCAAGTGTCCTGTCGGTGTTAATGGGCTTCTAGCCATGATCAAGAATCAAATGTCTTCTAAATAGGCAGCATGAAGGTAACTGTATTAAGGGCAATATATGCTGCCCAAGGAAGACCTAAAACCTTGTGAAACACAGAAGCTACTTGATGGGTATCCAAAAGAAATTCCGGCCAACTTGACGCCGGTCATCTAAAATTGGTCTCTGAAATGAGAGAAAGGTACCTTGGCAGGTGAGAGATGTGCCAAGAAAACTAGAAAGCCAGTTGACAGGTAGTGAGACCTACCTTATAAATTGTGTGGTTTAAGCTTATGCAAATAGGGAGCAACCCTCCTTGAGACTATACGAAGAGGGTAGAAGTAAAAAAAATCGATCGATGCGGCGCAAGTTATAAATCAAAGAGTTGAAGTGAAACAATGATCCCATATGTATGTGCAACCAATTTTGTATGGCCCGGAAAGTTCTTCTTAGTTATTATTTGACATCAACTAGGCAATCTCATAAGATGTGTTGATTCTACCTATCTAATTGCAATGTTAATATAGCTCCTAGCAATCAAAAGGCAATCATAAACGACTATGCAGTTAAGTATATATTCTAAATGTCCTAACGGAAGAGACGATGACCTCGCAAGCTCAGTTGTGCCCCTTTTTTGTCGTCATCAGATCTAGTGAGCAACGGGAGAAAGGAAAGATCGTCGCAGCGAGTACTTTATAGTTCGCTGATCCAAGCCTGCAAACTAAGTGCCAAGCCCCAGTGTTGAGATCATACGTAATGACCCTGCTCGTCGCCAGAAAGAAGACAACCTCTGAGTGCGGATGAACGGCCAATATGCGCGGAATGCATCTGCTACCTTGAGCACACAATGCTCTGATGCCCTTGATTACGGATCTATGCCTCAGCGACCACTTAGCGGAGGCATCTTTGAGCGTCCAAACCTGTAACACGAAGCCACGGAGCTCGGCGTAGCAGAGCTTCCCCGCCAATCGCCCGAGCGAGGCCTTCTTCCCTAGTTGTGCGGCACCATCAGGAAACGCGATCGCTCTTTGAACCGGTTCTTGGGGGTGGAACCTTATGATACAACCACGGTTACCCACATACAGAGCCCCGTCGTAAAATGTAGCTTGACTGCGGAGCCGAATGGGGGAGATGTGGATTTTCGGCGGAAGGGACATGGCCGGCCCCAACACGCCGTCCTTGGAAGAGTAGACCCAGAACTTCTGGGAACTGGGAATTGTGTGAGGGCAGTTCTTGATGAAAAGAACCTTGTAATGCAGAGAGATTCGAGGATCAAAGGCCAGATAGGCTTGGAACTTGCTGTATGTATGGGGTTCGGGGGAGCGGACGTGCCGCTTCCACTTTGTGGTAGGGTTGCACACGAAATACCGCATCCACCGTCGCCGGCAGAGAAGCAGGCCATTGCAGCAATCGATCACCTTGCAATAAGGTCTAGGCAAGAACTCGAGGATCGCAGCACGAGCCCTCTTGCCGGCGCCGACGGTGTGGTTGGAGCCTCCAGCGCATCCCAGTTCATAGAAAAGGGGGAATCTCCGGGGGATCACTGCGGGGCCGATCAGTTTCCGGGTTCGGTCGGGGTGGTAGAAGAATCCCAGCATCGTGTTGGGCAGCCAGCGAGGGAAGAGGTGGTTCTGGATGACCGAGCGCCATGATTTCGATACCCGCTGCAAAGGGATGACGTCTCTTTGGGGGATACGGGAGAGGATCTCCGCCACCAGCTCAGGCAACAGATCATCCCCCGTTGTTCTTCTTGTCCGGCCGCCGGGGAGCCCTGAGGTCGGAGGCTCCATGGATTCCGGCGTAGTTCTCCTTCTTCTTTTTCTCGTCCGGCCGCCGGGGATCACTGAGGTCGGAGGCTCCATGGATTCCGGCGTAGCTCTCCTTCTTCTTGTTCTTGTCCGGTCGCCTGAGGGTGATGCCATCGTCGGGGTCGATGGCTTCCGACGAGATTAGCGCTGAGATTTCTTTCTTGGTAGCTGATTAGCGCTGGCTTAACTCGAGCTCCGACGCGTTCGTGCGGATCATATATGAACCCGACATCCTCTCTCCAGTCGGGGCCCAAATGTTCGCCGCGTGGCATGAGTGGCCCCCACTACAGTGGACGGCCGTGATCTCGACGCGGGCCGTGGCACACGCGGTCCGATGTTTCATCTACTACAATGCGATTTCCAAATTTCCGGAGAATTTTTTCAAAGTGACCACCAGGTTTGTAGTATTGCTCAAATTAAGTACAGAGCCCGAAATGTTACTTTTTTGACCTCCAAAAAAATTTCGGACTAAAACACCCTTATCTTTATAACCTTTATGTCGTGTGGAGACTCACAAACTCCAACATTTTATCCTATTGTTTCTTTTCCGCTTCTCATCATTTCTGAAACTTCATAATCTTGCCAGCTCTTATAAGCTTCGCTCAATGATCTTTTGACGAGAATCCTCGCCTGAACCTTGTCGGAACCTCTTCATCGGGTCGTTGTCATACGGTCTGGCGCAAATCCTCGCCGGAACCCTACCGAAACCATGTCGTCTCGGTAGATCGGGTACAAACTCCCTCGTCGGAAACTTGCCTTAGCAAACCGTGTAGTGTCTTGCGTTTTTTTCTTTTAGTCAAATTGCGTTTTTTGTGTCAAATTTGAGTCCATTTTGTGTTGTATGTTTGCGTTTAATTTACGTCAATTTTGTGTTTTTGCTTTCAATTTGCATCAATTTGTGACCATTTTGCATTAAAATTTACGTTTAAGTTGCATTTGTGTCTTTACTTTTTATGTGTATAACCTATCCTGGAGAGTTCAAATAATGGATTCAGTACTACCTATCATTTACATTTATGATGAAGAGTTCAAATATAACAAAAATAAGTACGATTACATTGGCGGATAAAGCAAAACGTTTCTATTGCGGACATCTACTAGTTATGAGCAACTCATTGACAAAATCCATCAGATCACGAATGATTGTGTCAAAGAGTACCACATTACTATTAAAGTTTTATATCCTAGTACCGTATCGTGTCCCCCTGTAGAAATTATTAATGATGATGATGTAGCCTTGTTCATCGCCCATAACGCTCGTAATATGAACAAAAATATTTCATTACTAATAACACGAGTGCCTAAAGGATTCCATTCTATCTATACCATACCATCACTATCATCTGTTTGTAACAGGAAACTAGATCAATCGATAATAGTTCAGAGCAAAGCTAGTTGTTATCGTAATTTGTTTCCTTCATCATCAGTTACTATGATACAAGAAGCATAATTATTATCAGTGGGCGACATAGATATTGTGCCATGTTCTTTAGATGTTGAGGCAAAGAACAGTGTGAAAGATCAGAGTTTTGCTAAGAGAATGATTGTTGGTGTCAATATACATCTGAATATCAACCCTTTGGATGATGAATGCGGTGTACTAAATGCATTCGTGGGAACTCCTCGTAAAACGACTCATCATCAAGATGTACATTTGAACCAAATGCCTGTGCTTACTGAATCACGATGTAAAACTCCAATGCCTACAATATCTGAGTTCATATATGAAAAAATATGTGATTATCTTCCTCTAATAATATGTGTTTATCTTCCTCTAATATTCTCTACATTTCCTCTAATAATACATGTCAATTATCTTCTTGAAGGGTTCCCAATGAATGTAATCGTGATCATATTACTTCCGACGATCAAAGTTTTTCTAAGAGAATGGATGCTGGTGTTAATGTTGATCTGAATGACGATCATATGGATGATGGATGTGATGTGCTAAATGCATTCACGGAAACTCCTCATAAAAAGACTTCTCATAAAATGGCTCCTCATCGGGATGTACATTCGAAACAAGTGTCTATTCTTACTAAATCCCGATGCAAAGCTCCAATGCCTACAACATCTGATTTCATGTAAATATATTTCATTTTATGATGTGTTAGTCAGAATATATATAACTTATTTTATATATTTACAACTGATTAATTTCTTTTATTTTGTAGGCCTTCCAAAATTGATTCGGCTGAACTAGAAGATATTTGATATTGTGGTTGGTTGGCAAAGGTCAAGATTGAGCAATCGGATTTAGCTGAATCACTAGTGGGATTTGTTGATATATTGAAATACAATGAATTCCATATATATATTGAATTTCAGATTGATTGCCATGAAATTCACCTATATCAAAATGTTTAAGGAAAAGAGAACTTTAATTAAAATGTTAAACATGCATGCTCTATATCAAAATTTGAGTATAAGGTTTTGAAGTCAACCAAGACAAGATATATCATAATATGCAAGTCAAAAAAGTATGGTTGGAGACTACATGCATCGATGCTCACAAGAACCAAAGTATTCAAGATTAGTTCATTAACTAATGGCCATAATTGCTCACATGGAAAACGTGGTGAGGATCATCAATAAGCTATAAGTTCATTAATCCGTGAGTATGTAAATCATAGATTGAAGGTATATATATCATATACTTCCAAAGCAATAATCTGTGATATCCAAAAAGAGTTTGGTGTGAAAAATAAGTTATAAGAAAACATGGATGACAACGGAGATTGCAATAAAGCTTCTAAGTGGATCATATGAGGAATCATTTGAGATACTTCCAGCATAATATCACGAGCTTAAGAAGAAGAATCCAGGTACAATTACACATATTTTAAGCGAAGAAGGAATATTCAAGCGTTTCTTTATTACTCTCGGTCCTTGTTTAAGGAGTTTTCATAGGCATACCTTAAGACCGATTATTTCTGTTGATGGATCACACCTTAAGGGGAAATATAAAGGTACTTTATTCACAGCGACCACATTAGACAGTGAGGGCTCCCTACGAGAAGGGGAGGGCTCCCTACGAGGAGGGGAGGGTCCCTACTAGGATTGGAGGGCTCCCTGCAAGGAGGGGAGGGGTCCCTAGGAGGAGGGAACTTCAACATAGGTGTAGAGATTTATTGAGCTTCTCTTAATCTTTGAATCTCTTTCTCCAAGGTAGAGAATCTTGCCTCAAACTTCTCCACCACTGAAGCAAATATTCTTTCAACCTCTCCTGCATCAGCCTTTCCAAATTTGCATCAATACATGGTGGCCCTCTTCTCTCTATAAAAAATTTGAGATCATCCTCATCATCACCACCATCAGTAGAAACAGTAGCAGCAGTGGGTATATCCTTCTTGGGGACATCCTTATCTTTCTTCGGTACATCCTTCTTGGGAATGGGCTCCTTGACCTCAAAAGCTGTAAAACTTCCACTGACCTCTCATAATCAGTGAATTCCAAATCATCCAAAATGAAGCACTGCAAAATTCAACACATTAAAAAAATATGATTAGTTTTAGTTTTCAAATTGCCAAGTTTTAAATGCAAACCAAACAAAATTAAACACAAATATAATCAAATTATACCAATCAAAGTATATACTTACTTCTTCCTTTTCAACCTCCCGTCTTATTATTTGCCAAGAGTATCCCCTCTTGCATTCAGTCCAATTTAGGATACGCAGGAACTTGTCATCTTGTTCCCACCTAGTAAGTAATTTTTCAATATAGGGGATGCTTTCGAATTCCCAAGCCTGTAATAAATGATGATGAAATCTGTAAATCTGATAATTCAAAGTGGTAGCAATGAATAACATAAAAGGTAGAAGGAATCAAACTTGAAGTGCATAAGCGCAACCAGCAATGTTGTACTTAATGGGCAACTTTCTGACCTTTATTGCACCTTCTAAAGTCTCCACCAAATCTTCATAAACAATATTACCCCAATGGTAATTATTGAATGCACCGAGGTCATCCGCTATCTGCAGGAACTTATTAGCTACTGGCATTATTTGGTGTGTGCCTAAAAAGTAGCGCTAGCTCTCCAATATCAAGACCAACGACAACTTGAGCATATCATCTTCATTGCTGCATGCTTGAATGGCAGCCCACAATGCATCTTTGGTTGCACTAGTCCTTTAGAAATATTGAGCTGTCAAATGACCACCAAATTCATCATCACTTAGTGGGGTACAAGGTTTTGGGTAACTAAACCTAAAGCTAAAGATCTGGGTGAACTCCTTAGGTGTAAAGTGACATTCTTGTCCCTTAATGTTAAAATGTAACCTGCCTAAATGTCTCTGCCACAAATAATGGACAAACCCAGGTAAAAACATTTGTGGCAATATTCTCAAATTGCACAAAAGACCAAAACATGAATTCCTCAATCTACTGAGGAGGTTTGTGCCCGAACGACCATCAATTATAGTAAACAGTTCAATCACATTATAGACAAAAGTGGCACTGTTCCTGCCTGAGGGTAGAGAATCAAATGACAAAATGTCAGCAGGTGCAATTTGGACCTTTCTCTTCTTCTTGGAATTTTTCACTTTTTGTTCGACTTTATCCTCCTTTTGTTCCTCCTTCTTTTGTACATCATCTTCTTCTTGTAATTCTTTCCCTTTTACTTCATCATCAGCTTGGTCATCCTCGGTTCTCTTTTTTTTGTTGCCCATATCTATACCAAGTAATAAAACACAAATTACACACAATCAGACGCAATACAAACACATAGACGCAACCAAGACGCAATATAAGCACAATTTAACACAAACAAGATGCAATATAAACGCAAATTAATGCAAACAAGACGCAATATAAATGCAAATAAAATGCAAATAAACATAATTTAGAGATAGAAAAACGCAAATAAGATGTAATAAAATGCAAACTAAGCGCAAAAGCACATAATAAACGCAATACAAACACAAAAGTTAGATTTTCCTAATTTTACGGAATACTACAATGGTAACCAAAATGTAACTCAAAAGGTTTGGGTTTATATCTCAATTATGTTGGTGAGTGCTTTCCGGCGAAGGAGATATGAAGATTTAACTGCACGAAATCGATCTTTTCGTCGGGGTCTCCGGGATATACACCGTATGGTCGTCAGCAATGGAGAACGGTTGTAATCGGTGGCTTTCAGAAGTTGGACAACGGAGATGGTGGCGAAGATCGCCGGCGATAGTCGACGGGGAGGAAGATGAGCAGACGTAAAACTAAAGCCAAAGTTACGAGTTAAATGCAAAAAAAAATTACTCAACAATGTTTTTACTACTGTTAAGGGCGAAATAGTCAGAAAAAGTCATAAAACACTCGTGCCACTGAATCAGCATGTGTAGGTGGTAAAAAAAGTAACATTTTCGGGCTCTGTACTTAGTTTGAGCAATACGACAAACCTGATGGTCACTTTGGAAAAATTCTCAAATTTCTGTAGTAGCGGCTTCCACGCGCGGCGTCCTGCGTACCATACAACTGCGGGGTCCACTGCCCCTATAGGGCCACAACTTATCAGTGACTGTCAATCGGGTCTGGCTAGCCCGATACCCGCCCGACTGGCCCGAAAATAAACACGTTGGGTCTTATTTGAACATGGGCTGGACTGGGTTCGGACAAAGTTTGAGGCCCGAATCCGAACCGCTTCACCATTACAAGTCGTTCGGTTCGCATTAGTTGGTTTGAACATGGTTCTTGGTCTAGTTCACTAGTACTTTGAATCCATTGGCCCATTAGTAATTAAGAGTTACTAAAATGAATTGATTCACAATAACTCATCGGTCCAAACTTACTAAACTTGTCTAATTATTTACCCTATAGGCTTACCTATTATACATATGTCAATGAGTAAATGGACTGGCACGAACTCAGCCCGAAGTCCGAATAATAAAATGGGCCAAGTTCAGGTTGGGTAGATTGATTTTTATTTGGGCAAGGTTCGGGCTTGGGAGAGCCAACTAGGTTTCGGGCCGGGTTCGGGCAAGGCTTGTCCGACTCAGCCTAGCCCGATTGGCAAGCCTACTTATCAGCACGCTCGGAGGGCTGGGGGCCACTACTTCATGTGATGTGGTCCGCTGCCTCTTGTCTCTTGAATCACATGGGCCCCGCGCATGGTTGTTTGGTACTCACAATGTGCTAAAAATTTTCCTATGTCGTCTGATATACCACATGGCATAACCCTCGATCCAGAGGTGGCAACATGTTAGTGCAGTTTTGGTTTCGTGGTGCGGTTTCAATTTTGACCAAAACCACATAAAATCGCACCGTTAGACTATTATAATGATAAACCACGATGCATCACATCACACCGCACGGTCCGCACCGCATGGTGCGGTTTTGGTTTTACATAATGGTTCACCGTCGCAGTGCGGTGTGGTTTTAGTTGCCAGTACGGTGTTGCGGTGTGATATCGGTTTTATCCAAAATCGCACCTTGTCATCCCTAGATGCAGGCATCCCTACTGCTATAGTTAGAGCATCTCCAATGGCCTCCTAACTAGGGGCTCCTAAGAGTGTCTTTCAACAGACCCGCTACAGCAGCTAAACAATAGCTCCTTAGCTACTATAGCGAGCCAGTTTGCCACATCCGTTGTTTGTTTCGGGAAAGTGTTCAGCATGGAAGTAGGACTTCCACCCCTTTTGTTGTTTGTTTTGATGAAAATTTATGCCTATAATAATAATAAAAACATTAGCCCTTCATGGTTGATCCAAAATACAGCGATGGTGTGGCATAAAAAATACACTTTCGGATGTGGGAAGTACGAGTCAGCTAAAAAACATGACATAGCGGTTGATCAGAAGTCACATTTTTCTACTTCCGTGGCCACTTACGCCGAAACAAACGCCCGAAGTGCTCTTCAAGTTTGGGCACGTCTATTGCTTCATCTTGCACTTTCGTCCAAATAAAGGACCCCTAATGCGAGCAAATCCCAGGGACTTGATGCTAAATAAAACTATCTGCTGTCCTTTAAGCAATTCGATCTCCAGCAGACCAATTTACCCAAGTAATTATCCAAATCAAAGGATTTTTATTTGAAAAGAAAGAACAGTACACCATTTGGACTCAAAAGAAAGAAAAGGGGGAGAAAAAAAAAATCGTATCTCATCGATGGTTTTTGATTCAGACGGGTGGGCGATTGTTTCTTGTCGGACTCAAAGATAATAATCCCGCAGCATCATCAGCAACATCCGCTTCGAATATGTGACCTTCGTCCTCGTCCCCTCTGACCTCTTCATCGTCCCCACGACGTAGTGATGCAGCGCTTCATCGGACCTCTTCCCCGGGATATACGATGCGATCACCTCCCACCGCTCCGGCGTCCCTAGCGGCACCAATGCCCGCGCTTTGAGGAGGAGAGACTCCTCCTCCGTGGTCCAGATCTCGCGTTCCGGGCAGCGGCGGCGGCGGCGCTTGCAAGAAGGAGAGGAAGGGTTGGGTTGGGCTTGAGACGACACCATGGCTGCTGGGTGGAAGGTCGCCGGAATGTGGGTTTTGAGCTACCAAATCTGGATGTGGGGGAAAGAGGCGGCAGGAGGATCATTGCCTCTCCCACGTCTCTTTATTTGTTTGGGGTTAATGTGCCTAAGGTCCCTCATAGGAGATTTGAGTTGCCTAAAGGACACACATAAGATGTAATTAACATAGTTACTGAGATTAAACTTCAGTTAACTTAAAGTACCGATATTTTTCTGTATTCCCAAATTACCCTCAATTGGCCCTTTTTTTTTATCTTTTCTCTCTCTCTCTCTCACAAAACTAAGACGGGCACGAGCAACGGACATGGTATCGGAGCCGACCATAGAGGGTATATACTATATGGGGTACGGTGACTGCAATCATACACATGTGATGTCGTCGAACCTCGAATCTGATTGACTCATGATGATTGGATATGTATGTCGTCCGGGGCTGACACTAGTTCTCTGTATAATATATAAAAAATTTATTGGGTTCAATTTAGATTAGAAGCAATGACATATTGGGCTTGTAATGCATCACATGTATCCATTTGAATGGTATCGCGGTACCCAGTAAAGGGTCGTTTGTTTCAATGTAACTCCTTCCCGAAATAGTGGAAGTGGCGGAACTTGGCGGCTTCCACTATTTGTTTTATTGTAACTGCTTCCGAAGTCAGAAGTGGCACTTCTGACCAACTTTCAATCAATCTGCAAAACATAAAATAGGACACGATGTTGATGTCATGTGGATAGGCTATTATTTAGTGCATTGAAAAGTGTGCCAAAAAGTGATTAATGCAAACCATATCGGTAGGAGCGTGGCCAGAAATTTTTTTTGGGCTGGGCTGAAACTAAACTAGTTTTTTTTTTTACAATGAAACTTTTACTTTATAAAGAAATTCTAAGTAAAATTTTTTAAACCAACATCGACGGTACTAGAAATTATATTAATATAAAAAAAAGGTTAATTATACTTTGTCCTCCTCAATTTTAGCTCAAAAACATTTAACCCCCTATAGTTAAAAAACTACATTTTGCCCCATTGAAGTCAAATAAAAATTACAAAATGAGAGAAATTAAGTAGTTGACAAAAGGAGTATTGTGCTAACATTTCAAACTTTAGGGAGCGTTTTGGAACAAAGTAAACTTTAGGGGGGTTAAATGTTTTTTGCGGCGATTCATGTTTCGTGAGGACTCAGAGGCGATAGTGATTCACGTACGTGTCGCGAGGGGCCAAGGGCCTCGCTGGGTTGATGCGGGCTGAGGTCTTTGTTGAGGCGGGCTGAGACATGTACTTAATAATATAGGCTATTTTTTTTCAAAACTCGGCCGGGCTATAGCCCGGCCGAGCCACCTATTAGATCCGCCCATGCACATCGGCATTTTGCCTCATTTTTTGTTTAGATGTGTGTTTAAATAACAGTGTTCTTTCTTTTGATACTGAACTTGAACCCTTGGGAGAAATATCTCGGACAATATCATGCTTGCTCAAGAGGCACTCCACTCCACCATGAGATTGATGATCATACTATGGCGCTCAAACTCAACATGGAGCAAAATGATCGTATGTCCTAGAACTTCATCTTCACGGTTCTTTTTTTGTTTGGGTTCAACCAAAGGTGGGTGGATTGGAACCTAGGGTGTATCTAGGATCCTTCCTTTGCCATCCTATTGAATGGTTCCCCCTCCAGTTAGTTCAACTCCTCTTGGAGGCTGCAATTGGGGTGACCCCCTAACCTTGTACATGTTTATCCTCGGGTCGAAGATCCTTAATAGAAATATTTCCATGTTACTGAATCAAGGTATGTAGTTTCGGCGGTGTTAGGCCTTTGGCCAACAACAGACCTATTGGGCTATTAACCTTCATCGATGACTATCTGGTGTTTGTGAAACCAAATATAACCCAATCGAACACCCTTACTGGGACAAGTGGATGAGTATTATCGGGTCTCAGCTCATAGCATCAATCCGACTAAGTCCTCCATTGTCTTTGGAAAGAGAGCGCCCCACAGCAATAGGCGTGCGATCTCTGAGAGGATAGGCAATCTTGAATGCCTTGGTCCCTTCTGGTGCTTGGGTGTTGCCGTGGCAGGGTAGATGATTTTAACCAAAGACATTGCAATACTTATGCTAACAAATATACTGGATGGTACTCATTATAATGAGTGAGACTAAGTATAATGAGTATAAATTAGCATATTGAATGATACTCATTTGAAATCACTTTAGAAGCTACAGTGGAGTTAATGTAGCAATCACTGTAGTAGCTACAGTGAAATCATTGTAGCAACTATAGTGATTCCACTGTCAGTATTGATGTGGGGGATGATCTCCATGCTGACCCGAAGACTTCGCCCAACCAGTCAATCGAGTCGAGTTGAAGGTCTGATCAAACGTATGTCTAGTTTGCATATTCGGAGGTCGATGTCTTCGAGTACAAACTTTGAATCAAGAGAGAGAGAGAGAGAGAGAGAGAGCATATTGACACAAGGTATGATCTTGAAGTTTAGCCAAAGCCTACGTCTCCGTGCTATAAGGTGTAACCTGAATTCACTAACACTTTACTCAAAGTGACCTTGACAGGCCGAGTATCACTGATCTCTTCGAAAGGCAGATCGAGGAGTTAGGATTGTCAGAGCTCTAGGTTTTTTTGAAAGTCTGATTCAGCAATCAGAGATTCGATCTTGTTACATTTGCTGGGCCTGCTATTTATAGAATTTTTTGGAAAGAAAATGGGGTAGAAGGCGGTTTCTACCGCCATCGTCTGGGTTTCGGCGGAGGGTCGGTGGGTCCCGCTGTCGTCTCTGTGGACCCCCAGGCAGGGTTGGAGGGTCCTGTTGTCGTCTTTGTGGACCCCCAGGTAGGGCTGGTGGATCCCGCTGTCGTCTCTATGGACCCCCAGGCAAGATTGGTGGGTCCCACTGTCATCTCTGTGGGCCTCCAGGCAGGGCTGGTAGGTCCCGTTGTCGTCTCTGTGGACCCCCAAGCAGGGCTGGTGGGTTCCGTTGCGGGGCGTTGGCCAAAATTTGCACCCACAGACCGATCGGTGGAACTTGGATTGATCGAATAATTTTGACCGATAGCCCAAAAGACTTCATCCAGTTCGACAGGCAGACGATCAGGCGATTTTCCAAACGATTTGGCAAAAAAATATTGGTTTTTGCCTGATCGCCCCAAGTTCGACCGGTTGAAATTGACTGATGGCCCTAGAGACTTCGTCCGATCGACAGGCAGGTGATCGGGAGATTTTCCAAAGGATCGGGTAAAAAACGTGCCTTTTCGACCGATCGCCTCAAGCTCCACCGATTGAAATTGATCGATCGAGCAAATTTGACCTCTCAGACAACTTTGACCGTCGGCCAAGGTTGATCGATCGGATGAATTCATCAGATCGGACAAGTTGGTCGCCAATACCAGTCATCCAGCATTCCTTAAACAAGAACCCTATGACGCTTGTCAGGGGTTTGAATTTTGCACCTGGGTTCCAAGTCACCCAGATCAGCCTCTAGCAAACTTGGAGAGGGTAACTGTGGGTGTAAATGTTGGCCAACACCCCATAACGGGACCCACCAGCCTTGCTTGGGGATCCACAAATACAACAACGGGACCCACCAGCCCTGCCTGGGGGTCCACAGAGACGATAGCGGGACCCACAATCCCTGCTTGGGGGTCCACAGAGACGATAGCGGGACGCACCAGCCCTGCCTGGGGGTCTACAGAGACAACAGCGGGACCCACCAGCCCTGCCTAGGGGTCCACAAAGATGGCAGCAGGACCCACCAACCCTGCCTGGGGGTCCATAGAGACGACAGCGGGACCCACCGGCCCTCCATCGAAACCCAGACGACGACGATAGAAACCGCCTTCTACCCCATTTTCTTTCCAAAAAACTCTATAAATAGCAGACCCAACAAATGTAACAAGATCGAATATCTGATTGTTGAATCAGACTTTCAAAAAAACCCAGAGCTCTGATAATCCTAACTCCTTGATTTGCCTTTCGAAGAGATCAGTGATACTCGGCCTATCGAGGTCACTTTGAGTAAAGTGTTAGTGAATTTAGGTTGCACCTTATAGCACGGAGACATAGGCTTTGGCTGAACTTCAAGATCATACCTTGTGTCAATCTGCTCTCTCTCTCTTCTGATTCAAAGTTTGTACTCAAAGTCATCGACCTCCGAATCTGCAAACTAGAAATACGTTCAATCAGACCTTTGACTCGACTCGATTGACTGGTTGGGAGGAGTCTTCGAGTCGGCACGGAGATCATCCCCCACAATTGAAACTGATGGTTTTGTGAGAGAGTAGCATCTTTGGATAACATAATGGTTATTTGGTAATATGATAACTTTTCATAGGCATATGTGTCTTTTGCTAGCCGTTGGACATAATGCAACTTGATCTTTTATTTTGGATCTTTAACGATGTGACTTTTTTGTTGGGTCTTACAGTTAACGACATATTGTTATGGGGATCTATGATTAAGTCCCCTCCAACCAAAAACAATTAGTTCTCCAACTGATAGTTCAGTTGGTAAGACATGCAATATGTGGCTTTGGTCATTCGAATAAATACTATGACATATTTCCTCTCTTTCTGTTGTGGTGGGCCTCCCTCCCTCCCTCCTTAGCAACAAGCCTTCATAACTATGGGGTTATTAAAAAATCGAGGCGTCTCTCATTTGGCAAGTTTTGATCCTTAGTCTATCGTGTTCTAGCAGACTAAGAGCATCTCCAGCTGGCCCTTCGTTGCTTCCCCTTAACTTTTTTGGCTAGGGAAAACATCAAAAAATGGCTCCAACAACCTCATTATTAGGCTAGCTAAAGTAGACGATGCTCAAATGAATAGTATTGTTGACTAGTGGGGGAAAGCTCGCCAACAACTGGTCCATTGATCCACGTCATTCGATCAATAGAGGGGTGGGAGAGAGGATTTGAATGCAACCCCCTCCAACCGCTACCTACGTCTTTTGGCTAGCTATAATAGATAGGTTGTTGGAGTTGGGTTCCAAGCGTGGCGATCTATTCTAGAAAAATGACAATTTTTCTCTACTTTTGACTAGCTATAATAGATAGGTTACTGGAGATGCTTTTAACATGTGATGTACTAAACACTATGGTACCTTTCAAAAATCATCAAGTAGGTAGGGAAAACAATGCGGGCATTAATTTCTACATGCAAGCTGAAGGAACTTCAATTCGACAGAGGCATGCAACAGTTTCATTTGCTTGCCATTGTTGCTGCCTACCACCACTCGCTCGTCCTCCGCCCCCTCGGCCACCACCCGTCGCCCACCACCATTTTGTTCAGGGGTAAATTACACTGATACCCCTTGGGTTATTTGACAATTTCACTGACACCCCCTCTCGTTTCTGAAATTACACTGCCACCCCTTGTTAGATCTGTATCCTAAGTGGCGTTAACGGAGGGTATAGAATTCTGAATCTACCCCTCCGTCAAATATGTAACACCGTCACCTGTTATCAGATTTTTTACCATTCCCCTTTGATTTCACTGATTTACCAGTGGTGGCTTCTATTCCGGCGATGATCGCGATGGTTTGAACAGTGGCGAGGGAAGAAACGACAACGAAGGCAGCATCGATCGATCAGTTTATTGTTGATCAGGGAAGATCTCTCTCTGGTTTCAACCTACTGTTAGGTATATGCTAAACCCATTTGTGATTTGAGTTTCGATTTTTCTAATTCACCATGATCAAGGAAGATCTCTCTCTGGTTTTCACTCTCCATGTGATAGATTTTTCTAACCCACCATGCTAGGTTTTCAAAAAACAACAAATAAATCTGAGGAGGAGGATGGGCGGTTTTGGATAGAGATGACCGGAGAATGGGTAGAGCTCTTCGGTCGATGGCCGGATCTGGACAAAGGTCATCGAACGTTGGCCGGAGATGTGGGCAGCGAACTTCCTTTCTCCCCCTGCGAGTCTCACCTCTCTCATGGTAAAAAACCAGAGCTCCGCTCATCTCTCATGGTAAAAAACCAAAGCATGCATATTTAAAAAGGCAAGGGTAAACTGGGCATTCTCATATTAAAGTGGGATGACATCAGCATCTGTCAGCATTCTCCATCCATTTCTTCAATGGCCGACTAACAGGTGGAGCTATCTGATACGGACATCTATATAACATGGCACGTCGGTTATGTGCTGATTAGACAAAACGAAAACTGACTAGGACAAGCTGACTGGACAAAAATGAACCGAATAGATCTAACCATTTGTTCAAAAATCAACGCACGATCTCTATTTCCCCGTCAACCAACTCCCTTCCCTTGGTTTCAAATCCCGACCCAATTAAACTGCACTAAACCCCTAAAATCCCGGTTCATTTAAACTGCACTAACCCTGACCGTTCATCCCATGATCGTTGTTCGCATCAACGGCTATAAACCCGCCTGCTGAAATTTTAGCCGTCCCAAACCATCGGGTCGATCTCGAGGAATCCATTCGAATAGAGACAGTTGTGATTGATCGATTATAGGGGGAGGGGGAGTTGGTCACGTCGAAGGCGCTCGCTTCGTGCCAATTGGCACGAGCGAGGAAATGGGTATCCCTATGAATGTCGGTGTTGTCGTCAAAAGTGTATTGTTACGAAGGTGTTCATATGTGTTGTCACCGAAGGCAGCTCGCTACAGTGCCAACATGCACGAGCATGCACTAGTTTAAACTACAAGGGATGACAGTATAATTTCAGAAACGAGAGGAGGTGTTAGTGAAATTGTCAGATAACCTAGAGCTGTCAGTGTAATTTACCTTTGTTCAAATAGCATTATTCTTACTGAATTTTTAGCACAGAATGATGTGTCACAATTACATCCGTCCGTTTTACCTAGTCCCGAACGGTGAATCGCACTCAGCCTGGATGCAAAGGGACGCTGTGGTAGATTGCCACGTCATTCTGTTTTTCGGTAAAAGCTTTCGGTATGAATAGAATTGCTCTTCGGCCGTTTAATTTTCAATCCGGACTGGGCCACCTGATCACAGCCACCCTTTTGGCTGTCAATCGGTGCTGTCATCAGGACCGCCGATCCAGATGGAAATTTTTTCGTAAAATGGGGTACAGACATCCTGGTATCCATCCAGATCCGGCCATTATGATGTGTCATCTGATCAGATACGTCCGTTTCACCCAGCCCAAACAGGCAAATCACACTCGCCCAGGCTCGCAGGCAAAAGAGAGCTGTGATCAGGTGCCACGTCAGGTGGCCCAATCCGGATGGAAAAACGGTGGTGAATCAGCGTTGCTCCCGCACCGGCGGCCTCGAAACAGTAGCTTCGGATGGGTGGGTTATTAAGAAGAGGGATTTTGGTCCTTTTGGATGCGTTCTTCGCCTCCCCCGTCCTCAGTTGCCGCTTCGCCGGAGAGGATCGCCGTCGCCGGATTCAGGTTGCACCTCTCTCTCTCTCTCTCTCTCTCTCTCTCTCTCTCTCTCTCTCTCTCTCTCTCTCTCTCTCTCTAGATCAACGCAGGTATCATTCTAACGACCACGCCGTTACCTTCCCTGCCGCCGGCAACCAGCGGGTCTCTCTCTGTTCCCTATCTTCATCCCTCTTCCCTCTTCCCATACGTTCATCTCAGGCGGCGATCAAAGGGGCTGCGTATCGCATCTTTTCCATGAGACGCTCCTTTTTGAAGCTTGATACATGATTCTTTCACTCTCTTTTTTCCTGGTAATCATGGCTTCTATCGAGATAAGAATTGATAGGTGCCCCCCCCCCCCCCCCCCCCCCCCTTTTTTTTTTTGATTTTTCATAATCTTTTGGCTGAATTTCCTGGCATTCGCCGACTGAAAGATCGTTTTTTTTTTTAATCTCAACCATATTCCCGTCCTTAAAATACTAAAGATTTATTCTTTTCTCTTTTCTATTTAACAGCAATTCGAGAATGGTTTCCCTCTCCTGGGTTTGATCAGGGGGTGGATATCTCCATGGATCCAAGAAATGATCCCGAATCTCCGAATCAAGAATCGAGCCCGGATGTGAAATCCTTCTTTGACACGGCTCCACCCCTCAGAAACAGCAATCTCATCTCCCAAAAGTTAAAAGAGTTCATCGATCGGAATTCTCGTCCATCAGGCAAGTGGTTTTTGGACCTGCCAATCCATTGCATGTCAATAATTTAAATTCTTCGTAACCATCGAGTGCACCGATGCTTCATCTTTGTTGTAAAACTGCTCAGATAGTGGGAGGCAAGTCAAGGTTGTCTGTGTTACTTCTGGAGGCACGACTGTTCCTTTAGAACAGCGATGCGTGCGGTACATCGATAACTTCAGTTCAGGTCATAGAGGAGCTGCATCTACTGAGTATGATTGATTGTTGACTCTAGTGCAATATTGTTCCTAACCTTAGCTCATGTTCATTGTCACAAAATTGAATCACGGGTCATGTTCACAGGTATTTCCTGAAGGCTGGATATGCTGTTATCTTTCTCCATCGATGGTGAGTTGTTCTTTGGTAGTGTGCTCTTGTTGTTCAAAATGTCAGAGAATTGTGTTATTGTCTTCTCTCAAATATACACCGTAACAGCTGTCATCTCTAAGGAATTAGCTAAGAAGCCTTTTCTTCTTGAGAGCTCTGACGTGATCTGTCGTGTCGGGCATCACTGGAATTCGGTTGAATGCAACTTTTTCTTGCAACCGACTCAATTTTCTGTGTGATCTGTTGTGTCGTTTGAACTAACATTTTCTGATAACCAACTCAAATTTATGTATAGGGGAAGCTGTCAACCGTACTGTAGATATCTTCATGAAGATTCATTTCTCGATTTTTTTGAACTCTCAGAGGAGTCAACAATTCAAGGTTTGTTAATTCATTGATTCCTGTTTTTCAAGAATAGTTTCATTGGTGTAGGCTAAACTTTGCCCTTTATTTTCGTGCTTCTCATCTCAGCTAAATATTTATCATTCAGGTTATGCATGTTCATATTTTCATAAGGTAATTCACTGATAGTGTGTTGTAGCATCTTATACATTTGTCTTCTATTTTACCTTATCACCGGAATATAGTAGTGCATCTTATCAAATGTAAATTATTATTGGGATTTCACATTCTTTCACCAAGGCCAAAATACTTATTTGGCAGCGCATCTTACCAATGATAATTCTATTATTGGGATTTAACATAGTTTTACCAAAACCAAATTCCTAATTGTTGGAAAGTGCTTGGCTACCCAGTTGAAGATAACAAGGATAAAAAGTTAAAGAAAATATGAGAAACGTTTGAGTGAATGGGTACACCTATCAATTACAGAGCATAAGATTTGGGAGAATGAAAATTTTGTGAATAATTTACACTTTATGAGTTCGTTACAAAATAACTAAAACAATTTTAATCACGAGTTCTGTTTAGTTGTGTTACTTGGGTAAGATGAGAAAAGAACATTAGATGAAAAAATGAGAATTATTGACATCAATGATATTAGACTATTACCAGGTTGTAAAAAAGGTGATATATTATTATATTGAGCCTTAATCAAGTGGAAAAGGAATTTCTTACCATTCTATGGAACATGTCATGGTCATTTGGCCCCTTTTTATTGCTTATATTAGGTATTCTTGTATCTCAAGTATAAATCCTTGCATGTGTCGAGCATGGCAAAGGATTAACATCCACACCTTTGGCCATTAAATATAGCACTACTGATTTAGATAAATATGAAAGTATTTAATTATCTCATGTGGATCTGTATTTTTCTAGTGGTTTTTTTTCTTGGAGGACTTAGTGATAGGTCCCTGGTCAAAAGATCAACTAGCCTAAAGGACAACCATATTGTCATGACAAAAATATCCCTCACGGGCCTCACTGCAATTCAAATTTAGGTTTCATTCCACTCATTCCTAAAACTAAACCCGAAGATCTATTGGCCATGGGATGAACACTAGACTTAGAAATCATAAACCTAATCCTAAATCGATCCCCTCACCCCCCTTGTGGTTTCTCATCTCCATTGCTTGTCACTGCCAGGGTGGTGGCGGCGAGTAGCTGCAACTCGCGCCCGCTGCCCCCACTGCCTCCACCTCCGCTGCTCGTGCCTGCCTTGGCCACAATTGCTCGAGAGAGATGGGAGAAGCGAGAGGTAGAGTGAGGAGCATTTTGGACTTTTGGCAGCCCTTGTCACCTAATCAATCTGTTGTCCAGGGACCTTAAGCGAAACCCATCTTCTGCTCGTCCTTTTCATCCCACCAATCTGTTGTCAGGTCTCCTTGGACTCATTAACCATTTTTTTCTTTTCATTTCAGCTCTTTCGTTTATAATTTGTGCCACAGAGATGAACGTACATTATCAATCTTGCCATATCCTTTTTCTTTTAGACTCTTCCAAAGCTTAAACTACGTAACTAGCATTTTAGGTTTCCTTACCCACCAACTGTCAGGTTTTATGGTAGCCCCCTCTCTTGCTAAGTTGTTTCGGCATCAATCTTGGAGGTTTGATGTCAGGTTATCAATTTGTTGGAAGATTCTTATCAATATTTTTGTAGACTTATTTAGAGGTTTACTTTGCAGTCAATTATTATCCATATTTTCATGTCTCATGATGAATACTTCAATATTTTGTGTAATTTTGGTCATATTTGTCCTAACTGAATCATCTGTCATCTAGTATAATTTTATTCTGACTCTTGCCTGAAGTTCTTTAATAACACAGTGTGCCAGTCACATGCTACGGTTGTCACGGGGGCAATCCGAGATTATCGTGCGGTATAAACTTTTCGTTCATAACCTAAAGTGTCTACTTTCCTCACAGTATTATTGTTGTTGTTCTCAGATTTTTTTATCCCTTAGATGGTATTTATCACTGTTTTAAAACTCGGAAAAACTTGACCGAGTCGACTTGACTCGGACAGATTTCGAGTCGAGTCCTAGTTTCGAGTTTTTAAACAATGGTATTTATTACTTTTAGAAAGATAAGACTAACCAATGGAATTCTCTCTTATTGAAGGCAATGGAACAAGGCCTTTTGCTGAAACTTTCATTCACCACTATCTTTGAATACCTTCAGGTACTACACATGCACACCTGTTATAAGTAGTCGTTAATTGAAAAATTGAGTCATTTTAGACAGTCTGCCTTATCATGATTTTTAAGTACAATTGAAAAGTCAATTAGTCAACCTTTATGTAGTAGTGACATTGTCGGGTTATAATAGGTATGATGCAGTATAACAATTAAGCTATGATACCAAGTTGGCACAGGAGAAAAACAAATTTTGGTGGATGTAGGATTTGGGACAATTTGTGAACTAGAGAAGTAATATCAAATCTGAAATTGATCTGAAATTAATTCAAGAAAGTGGTCAAGGATGAGATGAAGTTGACTGGTAGGAGCCTATCATCAATGGGGATGTAGATTTCAAAGATTTTTTATGATCTGACAAGGATTCCTAAAGGAATTTAAAAAGCTTGTTGGATTGTAAATTCTGTAGAAAAGTTTAGTCGGGAAGGTTGACAAGGGATTTATTGATGGATCTGGGCTTAAGGTTGATTTCATCTACAAAGAGTAGATGCAGAATTTAAACAATTGGTGTAGAAATCTAAAGAAATAATAAATTAAAATGAAGATAAATAGTAAATGAGTCATACTTTTAGGAGGCACTAAGGCATCGCCCTTTAATGTTTCCAAGACATCGCACCAAAGTACCGAGGCATCTCACCAAGATAATGCAAATGCAACAAAAAAGAGAGTAATGCTAAACATTTTTATTGATGAAATATGGTCCAAAGGTTCTAAAATCACATCAATTTTAACTAGTACTCCCTTGTCGTTGAGTATTGTACTCACCTTTAAGTATTTATACTCTCTAGCTTATAAGTATTAGTGCTTCCTAACCCAATATAATACTAAATCCATTACCATCATCATCCAATTGGACCAATTCTTATCCTATGAAGATGGGGTTAATTATAAAGTAGATGAACAAGCATTTTCGGTCGACTATCAACCTGACATCAACCCTCTAAGGTTGGTATCGAGAACCCAACTAAGGCAACATGGCAAAAGTGGGGCATACTAAAAAAACCTAAAAGGCTTGTTGGTAGGTAGAGATGCCTACCTTGGTGGTTACACACATGGTTGTTAGTATCTTACGATAAAAGATATAGATTATGAGGAAAACAATATGTATTGTGTGAACTTATCATTTTCCACCGTATCATTCTATACATTGTATGCATCATACGGTGCAGACATGATACACATTGTACGAGACATTGAAAGCGAGGGCTTTGTTTTTTTTTCTCTCTTAAGTTTCATAAGTTCTTTTGTAAATGTTTTTTCTTCTCTCTTAAGTTTCGAAAAGACCCTATAAATCCGCTAAGTTAAAAGGACACTTTTAACCAGTTCTAACCTAGGGAGATGATAAATTGGGGTTTTTGAGAGGTGTTTTAGAGGTTTTATAAATGTTCTTCTATCATTCTCTAAATAATCTGATACCCATTTGTTTTCAAAGATTTTTCTAGTGGGGTGGGTGGGCGTGCAAATACATACAACTTTTCAAGGTTTAACGAGTTTTCGGGAAAGTGTATTGGAAACCCAACAAGAGCCAATGAAGAAGGTGAAGTTCAAATTCCTCTTGGTCTTTTGACTCCTCCCCAATATGTTTGTCTTTGCAAGGCCATCTGTGTGCTCAAGAAATTTTCACTGGCCTGGTTTGAGTTCTTTCGATCCTCAACTATGCAGTCAAAGGCACACCTAGGCATGTGCCTAGCGTTTAGAGGATTTTCCCGCTTTTTTAGGGGTTTTGATACATAAACGTGAACCTAGGGGTTTTATGTGATTTTTTAGGGATTTTAACAACTCAACTCATCAAGTGACTCATATTTTAAAAGCAAACACTTCGAAATTCATTATAATTGATAAAGTGACAAGTATAATAAGCCAATAAGTTTAATAAGCCATAAAGTAATAAAGCCAATCACAACACTCCCCTACATCAATATCCTCATCATCTCCGGCCAAATCATTTATATCGTTAGGTCCTCCGTCTTCCTCCTCCCTAGGAAGCTCCTCAGCATTAGCAGCAAATTCCTCTTCCTCTTCAATGTCTTTAGCATCATTTAAAAGATAAAATGTGGGATTCGTGCCGGATCTTTACTTTATTCTGCTTGTACTTGACCCTATTGCATCATTAATTCCCATTGCTTCTCCAACTTGTTGCTAAGTAAGGTCATCTCATTCACGAACAGATTCTGCAAGTTCTTCAGTTTGAACAATCCAATCATTATTTTAATCCACATCTCTCAAATTAGGTCCTTATCGGCATTGGTTCCACTTGCCATCATTTTTTTAAATATGCCTGCCAACTTCTTATTATATTGCATGAAGACAAGGTCATATAAATTTTTTTTTTTTTATGTAAAAGGCAATTTGGCTTCTTCGAATGTAACTGAAAAGGGAAGAGCGAAAGAGGGGGGGGGGGGGGGGGAGGGATGTGCCTAGGTGCGCCTCACGACTGATTGAAGGAGTACAAGGCGTCCACAAAAGCGCGCCTAAGCGACCTTCGCGGTTGCGCCTAGCCTAGATGCCTACCTTGCCCAGGCGAGATGGCCGAAGTGTGCCTACCGCCTAGGCACGCTTTTTAACTGCATAAGTCCTCATTGCTTCCAGATGGATTTACAACGATTCTGAACGTGACACTTATGGTGTTCATTTATCCAGCTATTTCAACATCTCAGCCTCTGGCAATAATGTGTTTGCCCTGTGTAACACTCACATCTGTAAGAAAAATGACTAGGTAATCTGTTACACTCTGAACCTGCTATATGGTGTCTTGTATTCCCTTGAGAAGCGTGGAAATTGAAGGCAGCATACAACCAGAATGTCTTTAAATAACACTTTGGCGATGATCTAATGACTGCTTATGCTGGTGAACTACTGTTCTATGTTATTTGCATGCAGTATTCCATCAGAATTTTCAGTTTTATCGGTAACTTGACAATCCAACAGGATGCAAGCCTGCAATTCGAATCACTAGTTCCCGAAATAATTAGTCTTTGCCTTTTCAGCATTCACAAGAGGTAAACTGTTATTCTAAGCTAGTCGGAGAAACCCCAGTCCTCTCTCTGCCAATTGTGAATTCATGACTCTATGTAGATCACATCACTTAACAGAATTTTCTCTGCTTACTTAACCATGAGATGCAAATTGAGCTTCTCAGCTTCCTTGCATATATTATTTTCTTTTTAGTTATTAATTATGTCCTCAAACTAATTTGTTGTTTATATACACTAACTGATTCAAAAATATAAAAAATAGAATTTGTTCAAAAAAATGTAATCAATATGTTCTTGCGGATTTTCTGCAATGTTATGTTACTTACTCATACATGAAGCCAATGGATCATATCCCTTGAGTTATTGTATGACTTTCTTTTCTCATGTATGCCATCTGGCAAAGTCACCTGACTTGGGTTTCATATATATTTTGGACTGAAGTTGATGTATCTGGGCAGCTCTGTCGAATGCACTTGCTTTAGAGTTCGTTTAATCTCCGCTGTTTATGATATTTGTCACCCTTTCGGTTTCCTAATTGTTATGTTCCACAGATAACCTATTATCTTACATACATTTTTTTGGGTCGTGTATGGGCAAACAAGATGTGTTGTCCTTGTTGCATAAATTTCCCCATCTTTGTTGCTGACAGATACTGCAGATGGTGGCTGTATCGATGAGATGTCTTGGGTCACACGGGATGTTTTATCTTGCTGCTGCAGTGTCCGACTTTTATGTTCCATGGGAGAGCATGGTATGTCAAAAGACCTTAAAGTTTATATATTTATAACATTTTATCAACTTCTGGTTAAACTTTAGTAAATCAGTAAGTGTTCACAGCAGGATTCATGTTGTGTATCGGAAGTTTGTGAAACTAAGGTAACATTAGAAAGTAGCCCGAAGGCTCAGAGTGTAGAACATAGAATTACCTGAGTCCCCCAAGCTCAATGTTTTGCTGACTTGGCTATCCCTATTTTTTTTAATTATTTAAGTTAACTATATGCAGATTTATGTTTTAACAAAAACACTTTGAATCTTTGATAAATAACAGTCACTGCTATTTCTCAACCTCATACTATAGAAAAGTCAGTCTACAAAAACACTTTGAATCTTTGAGTAAAATATACAATCTTTCTGCTTGGTTGTTCGTCCAGCTTCTCTTGAGTAGAGTTGCGGTCCTAAGCTCACAGCCATCTAGTATCGAAACCATGCTACATTATGTTCTTGAACAGCCTTATCATCTTTTCTTTTTGTTGCATACTAAAGCCTCTCTTACTTTCTCAAATGGGGAGACTTCATGTGCTATCAACTGTTTTAATGATCTCCTTATACAAGTGATGCTGTAAACACATCCATCTCTTGTGAATTATTATGAAATTTCTGCTTGCTTGTTAACAATTTAGGAGTAAATATTCAATTAGTCAACATAAAAAATAATGGATTGTGTAATGGTTTGTATTGGATCTCATGTTTTGATGAACTCCTGTTAGGATAAACTTATTAGAAACTGTTGAGAACTGAACCCTTAAAATCATATGATAGCCCTCGAGAAATTCTATCATATTCTTTCTTGCAGTTGGACATGTTTCGATTTTCATTTTTGTTTCTTTATTGATACAGGAATAATGAAACTTGGTTTATTTTGCATGATAAAACCACCATCTTTGGAATCTTTTTTTCACATCCACTTATCTTATACATGGTCAAATTTGCGCAGGCAGAACATAAGATACAGTCAGCAGCTGGTCCTTTCGATATGCGGCTTACCCAAGTGCCAAAAATGCTCTCAGTGCTGAGGAAAAACTGGGCCCCCTTTGCATTCTGCATATCATTCAAGGTTAGTCCTCATCGATACTGCAATACATCAGAAACTTATTACTGTCATCCCTAAATGGTTTTATGGTTTGTTGTGGAAAGGCTGTAAATGTGTTCCATTGTTAATTGTTTCTTTTCAGTTCTTAGGATTATGATGTGCCAGAGATGAATGTAATTTTGTTTATCAAATCTTTTTATCTACTATCTAGACTCTTTCATACTCTAAGGGAATCTTGGAGGATGGCTCCCTGGTTACATGAACTTAAATCGAGTAACAAATTGGCCTTTTTGTTTAGGGCAAATTACAAAAACCTATGATCTGTAGACACCGGCACGGGTGTCAAGTGTCGACACGGACACGGGAGTCGGACACGTCAACATCATAAACGATGGATACGGAGACACGTGGGTGTGTATATATATATATATATATATATATATATATATATATATATATATATATATATATATATATATATATAAATTATGAAATTGATATAAATTAAAAATTATTACCCCTTCGGAATTCGACTCCTACACAGTCTACCATTTTCCTCTGTTCACCCAATTGGAGAAGGGAGAGACTCACAATATTCGGTTTAATAACATGGAGCGATAGTATCATGCCGTGTCGACATGGATGGACACGGGAATCCGTCTCAACACGGGTTGACACGGCTCCGAGGGCTCAATTTGAGGTGTCCCCCATATCATAGACAAAACCCCCCCCTCAACTTTTTTTTGACCAACTTGATCCCTGAACTATCCTACGTCTACATTTAGCCCCCTATGTCAACTTTTATACCGAAAATATCTTTTTTCCTAGTCAGCATAAGCTAAATATTCTAAAACAAATTTGAGCCTTATTGGATATTGATAAGGGTAATTTCGGGGTAAAAAGTTGACGGAGGGGGCTAAATGTAGATAGAGCATAGTTCAAGGATCAAATTATTCAGAAAAAAGTTAAGGACAAATATGAAATACGGTGTATAGTTTAGAGGTTTTTGTAATTTGCCATTTTGTTTATTGGGATACCCCTCTCCCGCAAAGTTGCCTTGGTTATGTTTAGGGCACCAATTTGTGGAGTTGGCATCTGGTTGGAAAATTCCATGGTTTGATGCTCTGAACCTAAATCAAACTGCCGAACCAGTTCGTACTTTAGCCGATCTGAACTGCAACACCTTCCGAACCAGAAATATGCGTCGACTTGGATTTGGTTTGGAGCATGTTCGTCCTGGTCCAGATAAGGATTGGCCACATCAAATCCAAACAAGGCCGGATTAGATGCGATCCAGATGAGTCCAGCCTTAAATGCGCCCAATGAATTCTTATCAACTCTTTCCTTATAGTTGACCCTATCTTGATTGGATAGGACTTGGATGATGACGATGTATTGGTAAGTAGATGGAACACTGTTTTGCTTTGTGTTTGATTGGAAGCACGTGATTTTGGGTGGAGTTCCATTCTTTTTTTGCAATAAAATGTCATGATGAGTTTTACAATGCTTAGCTTTGCGCCTTTCTCGTCTTATGGTTTCGTTCAATACTGGTTACGATGCTTCTCGTCATACTAAAATCCTTGTTTTGGTTAACAGTTAGAGACGGACCCGGATATTCTACTTCAGAAGGCCAACGTGGCGATGAGGAGGTATCAGATGCATGTGGTCGTAGCGAACGAGTTATCAACATACAAGCAGGAAGTCATCGTCGTCACGAATAGCGGGAGGATCACCGTGCGCAGGCACAGCCAGAATGATGACGTGGAGGAACAGCTCGTTGGCCTCCTTGTAGAGAGACACTCGGATTACGTCCAGACGCAGACCAACGGGCTCCCGTGAGATAATACCGTGGAAACTGGACATGGTAACAGGCTCCATATGAAAAATGCTATTTACTATTTAGCCCGAATGGTCAGCCCGATTGACATGTCCTAATCACAGCCATCTGTTGCACCCAGTGCTGATGAATTGCCACGTCAATCGGGCTGACCATTCGGGACAAACGCTTCGGGCTGAATAGGACTTCTTGGTTCCATATAGCTCCTCCACCAGACAACAGAACCTTGTAAGATGAAAGATATTATGAAATGTATTAAGTTTCAGAACATCATGTAATCGATGAGTAAATCGTATGTCCCCTACTTTTTTGCCATCTTATGTTTTCTGGTTAAGATCTGAGAAATTCAATACATCTGTTTAGTGCGCCGGCACAAGATAGGCAAGGGATCAAAGCTCGCCACAAGAGCGAGAGATGCCCCGGTTTTAATTAACACCCCCATAACCCCACAAGCTGGAAGGCTCGTCCAGTAAGGTCTGAAAGGCTTCCTAACGCACCGCTCTCTAGCCCTCTTGTCTAGCTCAGGTGGGTCAGTGTCGATCAACTAGGGTTGACGACAATCGGTCAAAGAACTGAGATTTTACCCCGAATGATCCTTAAAAGCCACTTATTGCTCAAACTGATCCTTGTTTTTTTACATTACTTTTACCACCCTCAATACTTCTGATCCTTAAAAATACCCATGTTCACAAGGAAGAAGTGAATGATGTCAAGGTCATTTTTATCCAAAAAAAAATATACATGTGGCCAGATGGGTAATGCTAAAAGCAAAGTGGGGCCAGTTTGAGCAAATCGGTGTAGGGGGGTAATTTTGAGAAGAGAGTTTTTTCAAAATATTATTAAAAAATAAAATATTTAAATAAATAACGGTTGATCAAAAGTATTTATCACCGCCATGTGACAGATCAACACCGTAAAACGAGCCGTAACAATTTTTTTCTTTTCCTAGGTCAAGGCAGAACCCGGTATCTGGGTTACCGGATTTAAATCCGGTATTCTGAATATCAAGTTTAACCGGAGCCTGTGTATTTAACGTCCTCACTCAACCATTTTCTTGTTGGACTTCGAGTAAACCCGATATCCATAATACCGGATTTAAATCCGGTAACTCAGATACCGGATTCTACCTTGACTCTGGAAAAAAAAAAATCATAGCTCATTTTACGGTGCTGACCTGCCACATGACAGTCAGAACGCTAGAACGATAAATACTTCTGATCAGCCATTATTTACTAAAATATTTTATTTTTTAATAATTTTTTTTAAAAAAGCCCTTTTGAGAGAAACCTCCAAAATATTCTTGCCAAACTGTCCTTTAGCAACCCCCATTTTGAGAAAAACCTCCCAGTAAAAGGTGAAACAATCACAAACCAGAGAGGGTTGGGGGAGGGGGGTGAAGAATAGGGGGACAAAACAAATCAAAAACTTTGCTCAATGGTCGATAGAAGCTCATGTGATCCAACACTTTGCTCAACGTTCAATGGAATCAGAGCAGGGGGGGGGGGGGGGGGGGGGGGGGGGGCACAAGAATACATGGAGAGAAAATGGGTCATCACAAATCACACTTTGCTCAACGGTCAATAGAAGTTCACGTGGTCCAGCACTGATGGCGAGAACCAACGATCCTGATTCGCCCATGAAGAGAAGATCAGATGCCTGCTCACACTGATCGACAGAAGCTTCTGTGATCCGGTAGAAAGCCACCACCGACGGCGAAAACCAACTCTGCAAACCCGTCCATGAAAGCTCCCGACGAAACGCCTTCTCGCCGCCGAATTACCAATGGATCGTAGCGTTTCCAGCTCTGGCTGACAAGTATGGCATAAGGATGAGAAAACAGCTTTACAAAACAAAAAAAAATGGATGGATTTCATGGAAGCTAATACAACCAAGAACAAGTCTAGATGGGTAGGCCAGACCCCCTCCCCCACAAGGTTTGTAGGACGGATGGCAATTAAACGGTTTGAGCGGGTTACCCGACCCGACTTGACCCTATTGTGACGGGTTTGGGAATAAATTAAATGGGTTCCGATTGTTGGAAAAACCAGATTGGATTTGGGTCGGGGTCAGCCTACCCTGTCCCGATCACATATACATATATCAATTAACAAATACATTAACATTAGTTGCACTTGCCGAAGTCAAAAAAATTTCTTTCCATGAATATATTGACTAGGAAAAAGTGGAATTAGCTTTTTTTTTAAAGGTAAAATGAATTTATTTTGTTCTATGTTTTGTCTCTCTTTTAGTTTAAACCCAATCTAACCCGCTCTGATTTGTCCCATCGAAATACAATCAAGACGGGACATGTTTGGGTTTTAGCTAATTTAAAAGGGATGTGTTTGGGATTTTGCCTTCAAACCCGATACGGGTTTGGGATAAGGTATTACTTAACAGGACCGGCTCGCCCGTCCCAAACTCAACGCATTGCCATCCCTAGTTTGTGGGAAGTTTATGGGAAATGGTTTGATGGAGGTGAACTCCTCGGTAGCAGAGGGAAAGGAAATGGAAGGAAAAGATAAATAATGCCAACTTTACATTATTGGGAAATTTCAATTTGAACCCACCTAACATAGCTTGGCACCCAATTAAAAACAACCCCAGCAAAAAACTAAACACGATCCCCAAGGTAACCACATCCCTAACCGCCGGCCATCCTATCCATGGTTCCCATTCAACCTGCATCCCGTCAATGCCATCACCGCCACTCTTCTTCTGCTGCTTCTTCCCAGTCAAAGAATCGATCATATCCCCTCAGTGTCGGTGCCCAAAGGCGGACAATGATGTCTAATAGCGATCATCAACTACTGAGATTGCCAATCCCGTTCTCCCAACGCCTAGCCTCCGACCGGCATTGGCATTGCAAAGTCGGTCGGCACCTGCCGATGCAATACGGCAATCTAAAAAATACATCTTTCACAGTAATAAAATTGAGACATTACTTGTTGCCGATTATGATTTTGTCAAAATATCATTGTTATTTATGAAACATAATGGAGACCAATAAATCAGCATCTAAAGACGAAGATATCTCCCATTTCAAAGGCTGAGCTACTCGGAGCCTTTTTGAAAAATCTCAACCCCCTAAGCTAAATTCAAACTCTAAACATGCTGCTGAAACAAATAAAAGTTAACCAAAATGGGTGATTGATACTCTACAAAAATACGATTATGACCTTTGGTGATGACTACTTCAGCCACAGTCCTCTAGATAGGGATGGCAACAATGCGGTTTAAAACCGAAAACCGCGGTAAACCGCACCACATGGTGCGGTTTTGGTTTGCCAAAATATAAAACCGTCGCGATGCGGTGTAGCTTCGGTTTTCGGTGAAGCGGTGCAGTTTCGGTTTTGACCAAAACCGCATAAAACAACACCGTTTAGGCCATTCTAGTGATAAACCGTGGTGCACCACACCGCATAGTGCGGTTTCGGTTTTACATAATGAACGGTACACCGTCGCGGTGCGGTGCGGTTAAGGTGTGGTGGTTCGGTGTTACGGTTGGATTTCGGTTTTGCCTGAAACCGCACTGTTGCCATCCCTACCTCTAGATAGGAAATTACGCTTCTTGGGGGAAGGAGTTCGATCGTTATTCGTTACTAGTTGTCATCTTATTGGTAGTGAGGAGAGCTGACTTTGTCCATATGGGAATTGAAGAGGATCCCTCTACCACACCTATAAAATAAAGATGGGTAAGCCAATCTTGTAGTAAGAAAATTGGGCCATAGGAATATTTAGAATATCATTCGGATAATTGAAAGAATTACCTTCGGTCTAGATATCAAGATTATAAGGGAAGATGACCGATGAAGTGGCCAAGGAAATCCAGCGTAAGACTCCCTTCTAGGGGTCAGCTTGAGTGTAGTGGATGTACGCTGTCGACCAAGCATTGTAATCTTTAGTGTGCCCCATGGTAGGCTCAAAGGGAGGTAAAATACTCTCCCTATATTATGGGAGTATTGTCCACTCATCCTAACATAATCATTACGTGATTGTATGAGGAATCAATCAGGAAGATTGATATTCTTGAGAAAATTGGGAGTGGGAATCATTGGACAAATCCTAATTGAAGAGCCACGTGATTTGGTGCAAATGTTTCTACCCCGAATTTATTATTTGATCGACTTATAAGACCCACATAATGTCAGTTGTGACAGAAGAGATAACTACTCCATATAGCATTAAGATCTCTTGCCTTTCAAGCGAAATAGGGAAAGTCCTGAGCTTGAACCACAATGGGTTGTATCTTATCTCATTAAAGAAAGTAAATTGCTCCGGTTCTGGGCAATCACAAGAGTAAATGAAGGTGAAGCACTCCTTGAGAGAGTGCTTTCCGATTGAGACGAGGCAAATATGGCCATAGTTAAAAAATTGAGGGTCAATTTTGAAAAAATAAGCATACAATCGAAACTTGAGGGGCCAAAGGGGCCCTTCGATTTGCCAACAAACTTCGGATTTACCACTCTCCACAGAGTCCATAGAGATAGGCCAACATAAAGGTACGAGGCCAAGGGTCGGCCAGAGGCAAGGGCGTCAACAATATAAGTGTATTCTTTATTCAATTTGATTGAAATAAATTATAAACTTATTTAACCAAGGAAACTTGTTTCTTGGTCATCGGCATTGTCTTTCCTCATTTGTTCGTTAGAGAAAATGTAGAAAGGTTGAGAAACATGTCCAAATGAAAAATCAAAAGAATGTGAAGATTGTGGATCGATAGTAGCTACATGCACCATGTCTCCAAGTGGATGGATGACGGTTATAGCAGCAAGGTCGAGAATCATGGGACTCATCAACCCACATCAAAAGTTTAAAAGGAGTCGGTTAATCTAGATCAAACTAGGAGGGAAGAAACAATAGTGGAGATCAAAATAAAGTTCGGTATTAGAGAGTCGGATGGCATTGTGAACACCAATCTTTTCCCATCCTTTACCCTTAATGGTTGTGCGAGCCACCGACTCCAGTAAACAAAGAATGAAAGCCAAGTGTGCGGTTTGGTCCACTTAAATTGTTCAAAGAAACAAGGACCTTCTTGTTTTGTACCAGAAGGGAATAAGAATTGAATATAAAATAATTCCGCCTTTGAAAAGACGTTTAAGAACAAATGGTTTGGTTCATTGACATACCGAAAAAATACCAGTGGGAAGTGGAGTGAGTCTTGTGGGAGATGGAGTGATAGTCTCAAAGACTCTCTTTCCCGAAAGCAAAAGGACATAATAAGTGAACTATGGAACGAAAGTGTTCACCAAAGAAGCAAAAATAATGAAGAGAGAAAAGACAAACAAGAAGCTCGAAAATTGATCAAGAAAGTTTAATCATCCTTTAGGGTTCGTTCTTTTGGCAAGACATAAATGGGATGGGAAATTCATTTGCTTGAGACATTCATGGGCAAGGACAATGATGTCTCGGGAAATTAAAAGTCTCATGTTCTTTTTAGATGGGCAAATTCATCTAAATTTCCGATGGATCAAATAGATTTTGGCAAATAATGTCTTGCCCGCGGTGGGCAATCAATGTCCGACCAATTTTGGTGGGACTCTAATGTGCCACCAAACTAAGAAAAAAAGGAATCTTAAAAAACCATTTACCCGAGACAATGGACAAAAGAACGTGGCACAAAGTGAGATTACCCGGGTAAATCAATACCCAACGTAATTTACTCGCCAAAAGAACGACCTTTATTGCTTTAAATAGAGCGAGAAATTGGTGAGGAGACATTTCACAACCATACTGAGGGGTCTCAAGCTTGGTGCTACGGGTTTCCAAACAAAGGTAAGTGGTCAGTCAGTTGTCCAACGGCTCTTCAAACGAGCCAATTATCTACCTCTCTGATATCAACATCTTGTGGAAGGGTCGGTGACCGAATCAGTTGTTAAATATGTATGGAATATCAAGATATAACCGTTAACTGACAGGCAACACGAAAAATTGAGATAGTTGACCAAGCAAGGATGCCTGTCGGATCGATTAGCATGCGATCTTCGAACAAAAATAGCAGTACTGGTTACGTATCATCACAAATTTCTCATAAATCCGTAGAAATACATGGGCAATATTTACACCAAAAATTCCCCTGCACAATGAATTTGTTCGCAGAGTCTGTTAGCCCGTGATCAATGATAGCTTTTATCAGAAAAAAATAGAACATGCATATGAACAAACTTCAGAGTGGACAAACCAATAACGCGCAAACATGTAGGTGATCCCAATCAATCTTACTAAAGCCAACCAAAAGATGCCACCACAACCAGCGAGTGGCGTGCACAAACTCATGATTAGCTCAGAATCTAGAACATGAAACGACACAACCGAGAGAGAGAGAGAGAGAGAGAGAGAGAGAGAGAGAGAGAGAGAGAGAGAGAGAGAGAGAGAGAGAGAGAGAGAGAGAGAGAGAGAGAGAGAGAGAGAGAGAGAGAGAGAGAGAGAGAGAGAGAGAGAGAGAGCCGAGAGCAACGCTAAGAGGTGGACATGTGGAGAGGGAGTTGGCACACTCACAAGCGGGAAATAACCGAAAGGAACTACATGGTATCGTCCTCCACATCTGTCAATAGAGCACTAGGCTGACTATGCAAGGGGCTCATGAACGATCAATAAAGCATAGCCCTTGGCCTTAGTTATCTTTATTATCCTGCACTTACCATTTACATTTCCTAGTGTGTTCTTTCATTCTCGAGCAATGAAGTTCCTTTCTTGTATCTGTTACCAAAAACTTTGATTCTTTGAATAAGTCACGTAAAACACGAGTTTTTTAGTAAAAGTTCGCTACACGAATATTTCCCGATTTTTTGAAAAAGTCACAATTTTGTGAAAAAAACATGATTTTTTTGAGGGTGAATCCCGATTTGAATAGTTTAATCCTGATTAATCACGTTTTATCCCATCATGTACAACTCAAAAAACCTATTAGAACATTTTATATAAATATATTTTAAAACTCTACAGTTTTTTTTCCGACTCTTTCCCTACTTTTTTCCAAATTTTCTGACTTCTCCCCTAGCCTAATTTTTCCCAACTTCCGACTTGGTAAATACGCACCAATTGTTTTTAACGCATTTTATATTCCTACACCGTCTTTGCTCCATTTACTTTTATGCAATGTCCTCTACTTTCCATGTGATTTTTTGTTCTCGATAACCTTAGTAGGAAACTTTTAAGTCCTCTTCATTAAGGCAGTCAAAACCTTGGTGAAAGTGAGTTCCCAAGCTTCTAACAAGCAATTGATCCTTATTTGTATCAGTCGGTCCAGATAGACCAAGTGCATCACACTTGAGATCCCATCGAGAAAGCCAATTATATCTCTGGCACACTTCACACAAATCCTCATCACTCTACTTGGGACAAAACACCACCTTTGGCCAGTCTGTACATGCCACGTGTCATTATAGTCAAATGCTAACTCGAAGAAATGTGAGAAAGATCTAATTAATTGAATACGACGTATAAGAACAGGACCATGTCATTACGGTTTCAATGCAGTTTGCTGCTGCTCCTTTATTGACATCTAGATAGATACTATGCTAGATTACGACATATATCATTTAAGTTGATTTCAGATGAGTCAAGTCAAGTGAAATGAAGTTCTTATGCAAACTGAAATAAATTAAATGGAATTGAAGATCAAGAAACAATAAGGCTGAAAACTTGAAAAGGAAATCATGAATGTTAGATGCAGATATAAACCGACAAAGGATTCAGATGAAGGATACCTTCAATGCATCTACAATTTTTTCTCTTTCCAAAGCCGTACAATACTAGTAAGATATGCACTAGTTTCACCAAAATAAGCTATTCTCCAAGCCAAGATAGAAAAGAAAATCTTACAAAATACAAGATGCAGGTTGAATAGGTGTTTGCTGACCTTCAATTGCGGATCCACAGCGATTCAAGAGATAAGGGCTTCTCATTTCTTGAATGTGCAGTTTGAGCACGTGGAGGAGGTGCGTAAACAGTTATTGGAAGAACCCAATCCCCCTTTTCCCTCTCCGTGATAAGGAGAGGATGCTCATACCTGTTACATTAAAGAATAAAAAACGAATATGTGAAGAAAGGGGTTGCATGGATAATTACGGAACAATAACTCTATATAGTGTTCATGAAATTAGGAATGAATTGAGAAGATCGTATTTCGATGACTACAGTACCTAACCTATGTGGATTTCCTTTATCGTCAAATGCATATATGCATACTAAGTTGCTAACATAAACCTAATGCAGGCTGTGCAGCCACCAAACTTAGCAAGTTGGAAAAACTAAAGAAATCCCATGAGATAAAATTATTTTTTTACTAGGTGGCAAGGAAGAGGTAACTAAAAACAGCTGCTCTAGGCAGTACCTAGTCAAGTCCACATGCTTGGGAGTGGTGAAAAACTCGAACCGAAGAGCCCACTGGACAGAAACATATGGTGTGGAGAATGACATGGGTCCATCACTAGGAACTGAAAAAAGAAAGCTCGTTTGCACCAAATCAGCAACTATCTCATGGTGATCACTTTGTACCTGAATAAATGCATATGGTTATGGTTAAACAGATGCCATAAATGACAAGACCTACACATATATTAGATCAGCTTAACAGACTTTACTCCAGATGCAAGAGTCCAGGCACAAGAGAATAGTGTGTGCTCGTGCACACATGCGTTCACTATACATACATACATGCATATGCGCTCACTATACATACACTACACTAAATAGGTAGGAGTTATTCTCTTTTTTTCGAATTTAAAAAAATCCCAAAAAAAAACACATCATGCAACGTAAGCCAAGCTATGCATAGGAGCCTAGTCTCAGCAGAATCTCTACCTCAGCTCGTCCGTGTGCTGTATGCCCATCAGAAAATTCATGAATTGTTGTTTCTTCACTTGGTCTCTCTTCAGTGTAAGATCATGGTTAGAGAAATTTGGGTCTGAAAAATTGACATTCCTATGTTTGTGTATTGGCTACAGTTGAAGGGTTACACTTTGTTTCATTTTTTTTGTTATATGAAAATGGATCTTTCTTTTAATCCATTAATCATCTGGACTATCCAATTTGGCAACGTTGAATGTCTACATGAGGCAAAGATGGTGAAAATACCAAGAATTGTTGCGTTCTTTTATTGAGAGTTGAGTGTGCAAGTGATCGTTGAAGATAGTCCAGTTGGTGAGACTGCCCTTAGAATTTTTCAAAAAAGAACACTATGAGCATAGAGAACTAGACCGGTGACTTTAACAATCTCCAACTCCAGTGAGTTTGTCAGAAGCAATGAAGCAACTCATGGCATGTTTTTGTTCGGATTGTGATTGGCCAACCATGATGTGTTAGCTATCGCAATTCGCAAGGAACTTTACTCTTGAAGATGCATGCCAAAAAACAAGACAAGCTGAGAAGAAATTTGGGACCACGGAGATCCACCTTCCAAAGATACAGGCCTGAACAAGCATCTACATCCATTTCTTTGCCAAGGCCTAGACCCTCCATAGGAGCCGACAAGCCGTAATAGAAGATCTCGGTAAAGCGTAAGTGACACAACGCACAAAAGCTCGAGCGGACATGACCAACAATGGTGAGAGAGTGAGATTTCTCTTGTGGTGAGAAGGGACATGTTTACTATGCATGTCTACAACGTCGGGTGACTTGTCGAAGCCTAAAATGAAGATGAATAGGAAAAAGCTTCATATCAGGAGTTTGTGAAGGCAAAGACATTGATGTGCTAACAGTCCAACGAGAAAGGCTCAGTGTAAGGCGAGTGGTGAGTACTCCAAAGTCAGAGGACAAAGAAGATTGGCGTCAAAAGAACATCTTCCAAACATGAGTACTTTGCAGAGGCAAAGTTTGGAATATTATCGTCGATGTAGTGAGAATATGGTCATCAAAGAGGTGGTACAAAATTGAACCATCCGCAAGAAATGCACCCAAACCTCTACAGGATTGAGTAGTCGAAGAAGATAAGGAGATACAAATTTCTTTGCATTACTTGGTTAACTTAATACGGGTAACAATTGCGAAGATAAAGTTGGTGTGACATGGAGCCAATGGATGCATGTCACATCCGACTTGGGCGACCATGGCTTTGCAATAGAAATATGATACACAAAAAGGCAACACGTACGCTTTCCAGTTCAAAGGAAAGAAGATGATATTACAAGTTTACAACCTTTGAAGGAGAATCTCAGCCCCTTAAAAGGCTAGCACCACTCTTTTACCGACATCTCTGTTGGGAATGAAGGCCATGAAACGAGAGTTGTACAAGTCTTAGAAGGAAACCATGTGGAATCTGCGTTACAAGATATAAAAGAGGTTCTGAAAAATATGCAGAAATTGTTTAAAGAAATCACGAAGATTGCTCAAGAGAAGTTACAAAGAGGACTATCACTGTGAACTATTCGACATGGCATAGATTTAATTTACTGTGCAAGTCTACCTAATCTACTGGCTTATAGAACTGATTGAAAGTTTAAATTGGAGTTGTTGAGACCAAGGAATTAGTCAAAATAAGTCAGAGTCTATATGTAATACGTACATTACTTATCCAAAGAAAGATGGCAGATCGTGTATGTGTGGATAGCAAATCTATAATAAGATAACAATCATAACAGTAAATATCGATTTCCTATTCCCTGGTTTGATAATATGTTGGATATGAGGTCAGGTGCTACCATATTCTCAAAAGATTGATCTCATGAGTGTATACCATCAAATTAGAATTCGCCCTATAGATGAATGGAAGACGGCGCTCAAGATGCTTGACGGCCTCTATGAGTGGCTACGGATGCCTTTTGGATTCTCAAATGCCCCAAACACCTTCAAGAGAATCATATCCAACGTATTACAAGTTTACAACCTTTTAGTTAGTTATATCCTTCTTGTTTATGTTGATGAATTCTACTGTACAGTAAAAGCAAAGAAGAGCACCTTACCTTTAGGCAAATCATGGTGGTTCTTTCAAGAGAGAGATTGCATGTCAACTTGGAGAAAGTGTTTGTTCCTCAGCAATCAAGTATTTGCATTAAAAGATTTTGAGAAGCTCTTCGAAATGGAAGAAGATGCTTCATAGGTGGGAACCATAGTTCTCAATCAAGAAGGGTGACATGTTGCATTCTTCATTAAAAAACATATAGACTCCAAAAGGAAGTGTTCCATTTATGATTTGATTTTGGACTTTTATGCAGTATACAAAACCGGCTATTACTAGAAGCATTGTGTTTCATAGGGAGTTCAGCATATTTAATGAAAATGAAGCTCTCAAAGTATCTACACTCCCACAGAAAAGTTGAGTTGTCACAACCACGTCAGGTAGAGCTTTTTGCTTCAACATCATCTTTTTTACTAAAGTACAAAGTTGAAGGACAAAGGAAGGTAGGAGATGTCCAGGGTCCAAGATCTCTACTGCTCATATTTATGAAGCACTAAGTGGTGGAATTCGACGATGACGAGATTAAGCCTTTGTATCAAGATGATCTTATTTTGGTTCCACTATAAAGAACTAAAAGGTGCGCCAGTACAAACTACTATTCATTTTTTGTACATGTTGGTTTCTTATTTAAGAGAGTACAACTTTGCATACCAGCGCCTGCCGTACGGCCTAAAATTTTTAAGGAATTATATTTGTTTGGGGGTGTTTTGGTGGGGGTGGGTGGATTGCCGGGTGAGGGAATGGACATGATGATACAAAGATGCAATGTATGCCAATTTCCTAAAGAAAGATCCCAAAATACTGGGTTGTACAAACCACTTCCAGTGCCTGATAGTCTGAGTTCCATTAGCACGGATTTTGTCTGGGGATTGCCAAGGACACACGTGGATATAAGGGGTTTTCATTGGTTCAGTTTGACCTGGTAAATCGAACCAAACTGGCCTAATAGTTCGATTTGGATTAGAATTTTCTTACTATTCAGATCGGTTTGGTTCCAAAAATAAAAAAATCGGGCAGCTCCGTTTGGTTTTGGATTTTGAGTTCTGCAAACGGAACCACCCGATCCGAACCAATGAATAATATATATTTGGTTTTTTTTTTCAAATCGACTCCTACAAACTAGTCTAATTACATATTTGCCCCTGAAAACCTTATATTTGTATATCAACCCTCCAACACGTATAAAATTGTGCACATTCACCCCTCCGTTACTATACATCAACAGAAAGTGACTTAAATATAGTGAGATTCTAACCTGAGGTCCAAATGACCATTTTACCCATCATCAAAGGGAGGCATACCACCTGCATCAGTCAATTTCAATAGTTCTCAGTGTAAGTACCCTAACCCTAACTCCACTCCGGTCTCCCCTCGATGCTCATCCAGCACTCCATGCTCATCCAACAGCCCTCAACACTCTTCCGCTAGGTTCGATAGCCCTCCTCGTTTACACCTAAATATTCCAAGTATATTCACCTTTTTGAGGCAGCATATAAACAAATCACCTTTTTGAGGCAGTATATAAACAAAGGGGTGAATCTGCACAACTTTATAAGTTTTGGAGGGACCATATACAAATATAAGGTTTCTAGAGGTAAAAAAAGAAATATACTAGTTTGTAGGGGTCAATTTATAAAAAAACCTATATATTTTCCAATATATATATATATATATATATATATATATATATATATATATATATATATAAGGTTGTTATTTGGTTGTACGTTTATTTGACAAATTTGCCATTTGTTTATTTGGTGGTATATTCAAGTAGGTAGTAGCTACTACCTACCGCCCTTATAGTTGGGTATTGTTTATTTCTTCATTTGGTTGGATGTTAAGTATGTAATAGCTACTCTTTATTAGATGTTCAATGTTTATATTTAATTTGGTCGTTTGTCTCTTTATTTGGGGATGTTTGTCTCTTCATTTGCTTATGTTGAATGTTAAATATTTCTATTTTGGATAAAAATGTCGAGTTCAACAAGGGGAAAAACAAGAATTTTAAGTTGTTACTGGTTAAGGTCAAGTCTGACTTGAACGCTCCCGAAAGTGTCCAATGATTTGGTTGATCAGTAGATCAGAACCAAACCAAACTTTTATGGTTCGGTTTGTTTCGTCTTTACCAATGAATAGTTTGGTTCGGTTCCATTTTTAGAGAACTGATCACCTTTGATTTGATTAAAAAATGAAACAACCAAGACCATGAACACCCCAAGTGGATATGATTCTATTTTTGTCGTGGTGGGTGTATTCACTACGATGGATTATTAAGTTCCGCGTGCTAAAACAACGAATGTCGTATATATTGTTGAAATATTCTTTTAAGGATACTGTTTGATTACATAGACTTCCTTTTACATTTGCTTCTGATCAAGCTGTTCAGTTTATGGGGTAATTTTGGTGAACGCTTTCAAAGAATCATAGCTCCAAGTTGAATAACTCAAGTGATTATTATCATGAAACCGATTATCAGAAAGAGGTAATTACTAAGAGTTTTGAAAATTGTTGCAAGCCTGCAAAGCATCTTGGGCAGTCACATCAACTGATGGAATATAATGCTACCCCATGTGGAACTTTTTTATCGATCATTAGTTTTATTAAGAGGACTGCTCTTTATGAGCATATAGACACAAGCCCGAGCATACTTCTTAATCTTATTCCACGAACACAACCATCAGATTCCAGAATATGTGAATTTGTTGAGTCCTATGCCAACAACCTTCAAAGAATTTATGATAGGTGCACAGAGCCATACAAGCTTGTAAGGAGGAGTATAAAGCTATGGTTGATGAACACAAGAGAGCCAACAAAACAATTTCAAGATAATTTGATATTCTAGACAATCTGAATATCAACCCAGTTTTTCGTGTATAAGTACGACAACCATGATTTTGAAAGCAACACTAAAGATGGTAACTAGATTGTAAGTATTGAGCAGCTTGCCAACTTCCTAGAAAAGTGTGAGATTGTTGAAGAAATTCTGTGTGTGGGGTGAAATCACGTCACACATGTAACGAAGATTTCTCATTAAGTGGCTTGGCATACACACCAGCGAAAGTACATGGATAAAAGAGGAGCTAAAAATATCGATCCGATGTGGCTCAAACAATTCCTACAAGCCTTCTCGTCAGAGCTAAGTCTTTTCCTTCCCGGGAAAATTGATGGATGAGGATCACTAGAGCATTCTAAACTAGTGTTGTATTTTTATAAGATTTTCTACCTTATTTTAAAATGTAGGGATTTTTAAATTTTTTAGAATTTTTCAAGCAAGGGATGTTTTGTGATTTGGGTAATAATAAAATGGGAGGCCTTCTTGGTAATTTGGACATATGAACTTCGGAGGAGACATTTGTCCATAAAAGTATTAGAATCTGCTCTAGAAACTGATTTGGAGACAGTTATGGGGGGTGGACCCTTTCCCCATGCAAAAAAGGAGTCCAAGATGCGGGGAACGAGTCTTCCTCCCTATTGTGGACTTTTATGACGAAAAAAAGGGAACAATTGTTGGGTTTCTAATGGGAAAAGAATCTCCACGAGTAAGTCTCTCACTCCTATTGAATTCTTTTACCTCTTTTTTGCTGAAAAACAGCACCTATAATATCCTGAAAATATGCACACAAAAAAAAAAGATTGTAAGCGTTTAGGAGTTCTTTTATAAGGGGTTGTTGTTCTACTTTTCAGTTTCCAAATCCTAGATCGATTAAGAAGCGTCATAGTTGAGTCTATTTGTAGATGGAGCCCCCATCAAATGTAAACCAGATTTTAAGTAAATTAACTTCAAAAATCAAGTCAACTCTCTAGCTTTTACTTGTAGTATGTATTGATTGACATCATTCCTGGGTCAAGCCTATGGCAGATATGCTTACGTATATCTGATCGTCAGTTTCACAGCACATTCCAAATCCATCATGGGTAACTTAGTCATTTCACCCACAATAAAAAAAAACACTTCACCGAGAATAAGAATATTCGCAAAATTCCTTTAGACATCTTGAGACGGCCCTTTGATGAACATGCATATGTTCCTAATCTTCCAAGACAGTACCTATTATATTCCATAATTTCCATTTAACAAATAATAGCTATCCTGATCAAGCTATTAAAGTGAAAGGTCCTTAGGAATTGCTTGCAACTATCTGATGATAATGATAAACAAGCATAAAAGATGCACTATTATTAAAACTCGTATAACAAGTTCCAAGATGCGCATGATGTAGAGACGGATCATAATATTGTCAACCGATTAATATATAACTAAGTACCTTTGTAATCGAAGGTGAGTTCCTCCGTGAAGGGTGTACAAAGCGTTGATTGATAATTTCTGAAGTCTCCAAGGTTATTGAGACCTGTAAAATATAGAAGGGTCGAAAATTCCATGAAAGGAAGAGAACTAGCATGAGCTACGCCTTTTTGTAGACCAAAGGTAGATAATTAACAGGACCCATGACTACAGAATATTAGCTTAGTTATCAAATAAAGTACAACTGTACAACAATTACCTCAAGGCATCTCCTAGCTCCTCCGTTAAAAAAGGTAAGAGTGCCACCAATCTGTCACCAAATAGAAAGGATGAACAAGATTTCAGCTATAACATAAATGCAACAGGTGTACATAGTATCGACGATAAACTTACAGTATCACCAAAGTAATAAGTTGAATCGGAGTTTCTTGGGGAAAACCGAAGCAGAACTTGGTCATCTACCCTTATATTATACGACCTTCCTCGAATGAAGCCTTCTGCTGCAGAAAATGTTTGCTGATAATTAGCTTACCTGAGCCCCTATAGTTAGATAGGACATAAGATCCTACTAATGTCAAGCAAACTATTTCGGGTAAAGAAAGTACAATCATTTACATGCTACAGGCCCAACGGGTCCAGGTACAGAAGGTGCTGCAACATCGTTGTTAGAGGATGCGGAACTTGAAATCGTTCTGTCCAAACTTAGTGAAGAGTAAGTAGGCTTCTTTTGAGGCGACAATGGACCTGATGAAAGGAGATATTAGTCTAGGAGTTTTCTCATACATAAATCTAAAGAAACAGACTCAGTATTAAATGTAACTTTACAATTTCCCAGAAAAAAGCGCACCTACCACAATTGGAGTCATCTAAGACTTCAGCTACAGAGAGCTGAGAAAGTGGTACATATGATGGGAAATTGGAGCGTTCTCCCCTTGAATATTGGACTTCATTGTTTGAGAACCTCGTTACCATTGACTGCAAGGATAAAGAACTTCTGAAGGACGAATCAGCATTTCCTTTGGTAGGATTATAGGAAGAAACAGATGAAATTTCATCTCTTGAACTATCATATCCTTCTTCAAATCCATCCACAATTTCGTTGGCTCTAGTCTGCCAAAACATCATTTTGCGTTAGTGACTTAATCACAGCAGAAATTAAGACGTCAACTTATTGTGTAATTTACTAGGAAAAAATAATCTTCCATGTAAAATCCATGGAATCAGATGTCAACAAATTTCCTACGAATCCTACGAAATCACCGAAATGTCTTTTTTTCAAGGGTCCCACATAGAAATTGACCGAATTTTTAATAGTACAAAATTTCCTCCCAACATAACGAAATGTCAACCGAAATGACCGACATTTGAACGAAATCTGACATTATGTCCTTTTTCCAACCAATTTTACTGAAATTTTTTATCTTTTTTAACAAAACAAAGCTCATCTTTATTGGTAAGAAATTACATTTTTCCTCAATTTCGATTTTTTTTCATAAAAGACAATATTTCATTGTCATCTTTATCCTGAAGTATTGCTGAAATATTCCATCTTTTTCATATCAAACGAACACCATCGAAATCTGACCGAAAAACGATAAATTTCCATTGAAAAAGACCAAAATTTGACCGAAAAACAAAATATTTCCACTAAAATTTGTCTTTCCATTTTACAATTTTTCCACCAACAAATTACCGAAAAACGAAAAATTTTCTTTTTTTGGCAGACCGACATGGACACTGAAAGTCTGAAAACGACATTTAAAACCTTGGTAAAATCTCCATGAATGTTAGTGGTGCAAGGCTCATCGATGAAGATACAAATTGCAAATGTTTAACTTCACACAGTTGCCCATACGAACAAAGAGGATCAATACAATTACAGTTACGGTTTAGTTTTATCACAAAGCTATATAGATTGACAAAGCTTGTCACTTTCTTCCTCAAAATATGGTCAATATTCTGTGCTAGCAATGCAAGACAGAAGTCACAGATCTATAGTTTAGAAAGTTCCATGAGTGAGTTATATTCACATTTACCGTCCAAGAAAATAAGCAAGAGATCCACATTAGGAAACCAAAAAATTCAACATCTGTTCTTGATTGGTTATATTTTCAAAAGTTTGACCGATTCAGTTTCCTCCATATTACGAGGTACAAACTCAAGAGGCAAACTAGGGATCATGGAACCATATACATGCCAAATGTATCATTGAACCAAGTAAACATAAAAAGAACAACTAATGTCTATCTAATCGGTACAAGATTGAAAGTTATTCAGAGTACTCACCCATTCAGAATCAGTATCCTTCTCTCTCCAGTATATATCCATCTGAACAGTTGTAGCAAGTAAACTACCTGAAGAACCACAAAACAAATAACTCTCTCATGCCTTTCTTTGTTGAGTAGAGCAAAGAGACAATAGTAATGAGATGTTACATCATGGACAATGAAAAGGAATATGAAGGTTACATTATTCTTTCATATTGTATTGACAAGTTTCTAAATTACTGGGATCCAAATTATGAATTGCAATTTAACAACTCCACAAGAATTAAAATTAGAAACAACCATTTATAGGCAAAGCACAAAAAACCATGGAAACAAATACTAGAAACAGGCATCATCTTTACATAAAAGTATTTGAAGTTTTGAACAGCCTTCAGAGAAAATTGTCAGCATGCAGGAGATATTTGCCACATTTTTTTGCCAAGATTTGGAAGGTCATAGGCTCATAGCTACCTTGCTTCACTCACTAGAAAAGCTACAGATATCTTTACTAACTTGTCCTTCATTAAAGATGGAAGCTATTAACAACGGTTTAAGTTCTGCAGCAGCAACAGCAAACTAATAAAAAAACCTATCATATGATACAGATTTATCCAAGACAGGCTGTTCAAATCCACTGATACTGGTACTTTGAAGTTCATTACCATAAAATGTAAAAACAAGCAGGATCGCCAAGGATGGTCAAAGACATCAGAACCCGGTTGGTTGAGATCAAGTTTCCAAAGGGGAACAAATCATCAACGGTGGTAGGACCGTAGGAAAACAGTAAAAACCACTGGAAAATCATCAAAAACCAGGAAGCATTCTTGTGCAACTCAAAGGGACATAACGGAAAACCATTGGACAAATACTTTACTTTTTTTCATTTGGCCCTTTTGGGGGGGAAGCCAACCCCAAAAATTGCTTTAAGTGGCCCTTTTTTTCCCTTGCCATTTTTTACCCGTTTTCCGACTTGGTAACTATGCATTACAAACATGTCCAATAAATTTGGTGTTAATTATATTTATATATCCTACTGTGTCACAAGTTTCTATGCAAGGTCAACTTTTCCAAAATGGACCATAGCTTCAAATCATTTTGAAATCTCCTTTCTAACATGTAAACTTGATTGCAAGATCCCTCCCTACCTGGATTATCAGGGGACCAGGTTGGATCACATTCTTACCATCTCAAACAATTTATCTTGTGAAATTATCAAGGAACAATGTTGGATCTCATTCTCTCAATTTATCTTTTATTTGTAACTCCCATCTACTATCTTGTGAAATCAACCTTCTCAATTGTATTCAACGATGGCAAAACATAGGAATTATCGATGTTATCCACCTTGCTTTTCCTATTAGAGACATAGTCGCCTATATTCATCCATCAGTATAATGGAACTAAGAAATGATCTGATAATGTAATGTAACCCTGCCACCATATCAAACAATTAACTCTTACACTTAAAGTTCAACCCCTTTATTTTGATGTTTCTATGGAAAAAAGCTAAGATAACAGGATACCCTATTTCTATGGAGCAAAGGTAAGATAATAGGACTATCCGCACTGTTAAACCATCTCTTGTCTATAACCTTAAGCGTTCTTACACAATTAGATTCTCACAGAATTCCCACAAATGCCACAACACCCATGCCCGACACAGTGTATAACTTCAAATTTTTTTTCCTTAATCTTAAGTCTGTAGATTCTTGCTCTCTGCTTGTGCACCAACAAAAAATTGGTGGCACTTCAGACAGTTCCCCATTTAACCATCTACACTTCCTTATATAAACATAGCACAACAACAAGCTCATTACATAAATTATGAAGTGAACTATGACTCTATGAGATCCTATATCGTCATTGGTCACTACACAAGGCCCATATTATGATCTCCCCTTCTTTCTGCCAGCCCTTCAACCTATGTTGAGAATTCATCCTTAACAAGGTTATCATTTGTTGACACTACACTTGTCAAAATCATATCAAATGTTTTACCTTATATTATCCACTTTTGGACCACCCCTAACCATCTACTGATATATCACTCTTATGATCTATCCTTCTTGTTCTAAAACCATGCCAGCTCGATCTCATGGACCTCATAACCACAAAATATACTGATCCTCAGAAGAAGGTTTGTCTAGTAATTGTACTATCAATTTTCTATTTCTTAAAATATTAAATATTTGGAGATTGCATAAAACCCCAAAGGCACATCTCCACTGCTTTACCTTAACTTTAGACATTCAAGTCAATTTCTCCATCCTTTTGTAGGAGATATCCAACATAATGAAAGCAGTTCGTTTTCTGAATCTCTTCTCCTTAATTCTAACTATTTCCTTAACTCCTCGGATATTCTAACTAGAGTTGCACACCGTATACATTGTGTTTATCAAACAAACTTTAAACTTTTATTTCTAGATTCCCCTTCCAACTTTTAATTTGATGCCCACCCGCAACCTCAATCACATTTAAACAACAATTTACCATCGCAACATCAATCAAAAGGCCAGCCATTTTTTAAGCTTTAAAATATGGAGGTCAGAGTAAAATAATGAAAAGGGATTTAAAGAAGCTCAGAGTGATCATATAGCCCTGTATATTAACCAAAGGCAAAAAAGAGGACTCATAAAACCACTTGGAAAGGATAAGGCTTCTTGATCATGACGAGAAGCCTTTATATAAAGACAAGTTCTTGTCTTGTGTGTTAAAGAATCAAAGCTCGAGATAAATGGTGAAAAAATGATTCACACAACCATCCAAAGATGGGACAAGGTTTGATGTTTATTCAAGTAGTAAAGATGAGCTATTAGCTGCTTTGTTCATGTTCAATACAAATGACATCCCGCATACACAACACTAGTAAAATAAGGATGTCCATCCAAAAAGAGGATTTTATCACCCTAACCTTCATTAAGCAAGTTGTTGCTCTTCTGAGTGACCCATATTTGCAGTGGAGCTCGAGCTTCCTGCATGAATGAAACTGACCAAATTAAAGCAGAATGTAAGTGGATAAACACATAAATTGTAAGAAACTTTGTCCTGGCGAAGAGCAATATGCTTATATAACCATAAAGCACGATGCAATTTAAAGGTTAAGTTAGCACGGTCTAGAAATATCTCGATCTGTAGTTGTCATTTTCCTTTTTATTAATAAAAGCACTTTGGGAAATAAAAGGCATGCATGGATACATTATATGGATGTTCTAACCATAACAAAACAAGATTAGTCAACAGTTATAACCAAAAGAAAATACTGGCACTGACCCCTACTCAAATGGACAGCCAACACTAATACAGTGAAACTGAACTAAAGATCTCTTGGTCGGTTCATGTAGTAAACCATTCAAAGACCAAATACATAGAAAAGACAAGGATACGGTTATGTAATCAGTTACAAATCCAGCTTTGGCTAACGCTAAAACATCAACCACATGGAAGTTTAAAAAAAAATAAAAATTACTGGTAGTGTTGACTCTAAGAAGGGTGCATTAAAAGTATTACCTCCTAAGTAGAGATGATTTTCGTTTTATTTATGTCTTCCCTTCGAAGAGCCGCTCACAGTGAACAAACTAGGCTCAAATTAGTCATGAATTTATCTCATTGTATAAAATTGTAACAGGGTACTAAATAGACTGTCTTGAAAACGATACAAGTGTTGGTGCGTACAGAATCATATTGCAAGATCCATGTCATGCCACCAGTTACTTGATGCAGAAGCATCCCCGGGTCATTCACTCTAATTAGCTATAGGGCATTTAAAGTGCCAAAATTAGAGTTTGATTTGTCAAGTGGTGGCCAGATTAGATCTCGATAGCGTCATTAGGTGTCAATTACGAGTCTAGTCGAGTCCTGACACTTTTAGTGGCTCTGATTGATTTTACAATTTTTGAGGCTTTTTTATTTTCCTAGAATTTTTACAGTAATCTAATGTATGTGTGTTTTTGGTCTAGTTTTGGGTGCAGTTGGATCTTTAATGGTAAATAGTTAAGAATGAAAAGCAGTCTAGTAAACGTGGGATAAAGATTGGTATTAATTGCAGCAATTAAATTGCTGTTAAAACAGGAAATTAATTAGGATAAGAAGAGATGATATTCTCCCTCTCGCAAGATTGAAGAACTGGATGTCCACGCAACGCAAGCCCACCCGATGAACAGAGGACTATGTACACCTCTCCAAGGAAGTGGTTTTTCCATTTCATTCCCAATAAAAGAAAGTCTTCTTCCTCCTCTATTTCTTCTCCTTTTTCTTCTCTTTCTACAGAAGAATAACATTTAAAATATTAATAAAAGCTGCAGAAAATTAAAATAAATTAGAAAATAAACTCCTTTTTGATTAGTAGTCCTAACTTTGATTCATTTATTTCAAGATTGAAGAACCGTAAGTTCTCTCCACGTAGGTACACCCGATGAACAAAGGATTATGAACTCCTCCACGGAAAAGGTCTTCCACTTTTATTCCGTGTGTTGTTTCCGCTAAAGGAGCGGCTATCAGCTATTACATAGGGAGTTAAATCCCAATCAAAGAAAGTCCTCTTCCTACTCTATTTCTTCTCTTTTTTCCTCTCTTTCTACAGAAAAATAATACTAAAAATATAATAAAAGCTGGAGAAAATTAAAGTAAAAGATAAAATAAATTCCTTTTCGATTAATAGTCCTAATTTTGATCAATTTATGGTCCTAGGTTTTCCTTTTTGAGTTTTAGTTGGTTTAGAACTGGTCCTATACAGTATTCAAAAACTCGAAACTCGAACAACTCCAAACTTAGCCAAGTTGAGTAGAGTCAGACCGACTCGGCCGAGTTCTTTCCTAACCCAGTCCAATTCAGCCAAAAAACTTGGCTTGAAATCTGTCAGAGTCGAGTCGACTCTGCCGAGTTCTACCAAGTTTAAAACACTGGACTTAGGTGCGTCTATATAAAAGAGCGGACTCCACCATTATTTATTTAGTTATATTTTCAGATTATAAAGTTATTTTCAGCCATTACTGGCATAAGAGCTTTTGACCCTTCTTGTCTCTCTCTTTCCTCCTCTCTTCTCATCATGTAGATAGTGAATCGAAGAACCTACATCAATTGGTACTTTGCATTATATTAATTGGTATTGAAAAGAAGCATTTTATTCTTGTTCTATTGAGAAGTTCCTGAAGCCATGGCGAGAGGAGCCCAACGCAAGAAAATCTTCTATAATAAGGAAGGCTTTCGGTTACGAGAGACAAACAAGATATATGTTAAGCCGTCCGATCTGCTGGTTTGGGCGAGTGTGATTCATCAATTGCTTCGAAACCAAATCCATCTCGATTGAGCCGTCCGATTTCTTGTGGCAGCACCCACCGGCCTCACCCCCATGTAGTCTCTCTCCACACATTCTCTCTTCTTGTGTTTCATCTCTCTTCCCGTATCTCTCTCTCTCTAATTGCTCCCACCCCCACGTTCTCTCTCTCTCTCCCTCTTCCCGTCTTTAACTACTCATAGTTGTTTGTTGCCTCTCTCTCTCTCTCTTTCTCTCTCTCTCTTTCTCTCTCTCTCTCTCTCTCTTCATCATCCATGTTTAACCCCCCTCGTACGACTCTCTCTCCCCGCATTCTCAAAGCCATCTATAGCGCCCCCCGATCACGGCCCCTCTCCCTCTCCTTCTCTCTCTCTCTCTCTCTCTCTCTCTCTCTCTCTCTCTCTCTCTCTCTCCGCCTCCGCGTCGAGCCATGGAGGGCATGGTTGGTCCTGGTGCGAGCAGCACCACGGAGCTCTCTGAACTTCAAATACTGAGGAATTTTCCAGTCCACTTAATTTTTGTGTCTGGGCATCATGATTTTGCCTTTGGTTATCATTGAAAGTTCACATTAACTCCTCCACTTGATATCCATAAAGAGCACCTAGGACTGTACATTATCGAATGTCGACGTAATTGGCTATTTACCTTTCAAATTCCTTGATTATTTAACAAAACATCTGGCAAAAAAAAAAACTTTTTACAGAACACTTTTGAGAAGAATTTTTTTTTAATTATTTATACATAAATAAAAATATTTTAGTCAAAATATCTTTATTAAAATGAAGATGTGCATGTATTTGAAGAGGTCAAAACTTATAAGTCAAAGCAACAGCTACTCTCTTTGTAGGAGAGTGGAATTTCATCTGGTCAAATATGTTTTCTCATAGCTCTAATGACAATTACCAAAGATACCAAAGTTTTGATCATCCAATTAGACCGAACACATTGGTAAGTAAAAGCAACCACCACCAAGAACTTGGGCTCATTATACCCTCAGGATTAAGAACCTTTTTCGTTAGCTATTAAATTCAAATCAATCTGTCAGTATTATGTTGATTTGCTCTCATCAACGATCTCGTTCAACGCTATTCTTCATACGTCTAACACACTTACCATGAGTTTCCACTCCTATGATCAAGGTAAATCACCCCATCACATAGCGGCCAGCCTTTTAGATAAAGTGCCCAGCTACTGATTGGAACTTCTTATATAACTTATAGGGAACCGGTGATGTACCTTGTATTTGTATTGTATGACGACACTTATTTTATACGCTTTAATTGGCTTATTTGATACACCATATGTCAAGCTGATTATAGCTTGCACAGTTGCAGATTCCCACCCACCTAGTATGAGGATATATAATGTTGATGCATCTCCGGGACCAGATTATGAAATATGTATGCAAATAATATAGAATAAGTAGATCTTATTGATCACATTTATTGATTTATGATTGATCTCAAACAGTTGACTTTTTAGGGCGTAATCCCAACATAGAACCCCTAAATCAGTGAGAAATCTACACACAAAAAAAACGATGGAAAAGAGGTTGTGAGGCAAACCCATGCAGCACCAAATATATTTGCCTGATACATGCTAAAATATCATGGTATTTGTCTTGAAGAGAAGAAAGAGAAAGAAAAAGAGAGGAGAAAAAAAAAAAGAAGCGAGCCAGAAAGGAGAGAACATGCTAGTCTCATGCGTTCGTTAGTGCAATACCCGACACGTGTAGTTTAGGGGTACAAGTAACTAGTGTATCCTATTGCTTGCTACGTATTCTTTGCCCAAAATAAGCCTGGTTAATCCCATAATATACCAATTAAATGCTAATCTATATGCTTTAACAAGTTCCAAAGTTCATAACGACGAAATTTACAAAATAATTGAAGACACAAAATTATTGGGAGACAAGTCTGATGACTGGAAATGTGACCACGCTCGACGCTGTCAAGAAATATCAACAAATAACCAATTTACGTGAGGTCATCTTCCTCTATATAGCAATATGGATAGCCAAAATGCAGAATAACAAGTTCTTGAACTTGGGTATAAAATGGTAAGAACCCAATGTCAGCCATCGAACAATAGTTAATGAAAGAATAAATCCGCCAAATTTGCCAAAATATCACTATATATAGTTTAAAACTTTTATGAAAACATATAAATGTATGAAACTAGAAAGGCCATTCTAAAGATTGTCTTGCTTTTGAACTAATCAACAAAACTAGCAACACAAACCTTGAAACTAATGAGTACATTGAAGAAACATTTAAGAAAAACATCTCATGTATGTTCACAAGGTTTTTCAAAGTAGGTAATTTAGTCATATAAAATATACATAAAGCAAGACATAAGAAAACAATGGCATAAGATTTCAAATGAGAACAAAAACAAAAAAATAGACAAAAGTTTACAATAAGAAAATCAACAGATACAAGATAAATAGCTAAAACCTGAGATACCGAGTTATCATTTCGTCTGTAAAAGTTTCACTTTGGACATATTTGAGGAAGAATGACAGTTCAATAGACTACTTTTGCTTCCAATTGACGTTGGCCTACACCAGACTTAATCCTCAGATGTTATATCCTTATACAACAAATTCATGCGAAGGCACTATGAGTGTATGTTATTCGTGATGATGTGTTGGTTGAAGGAAGAGAACATATACGAACATTAAATTGCAATCCTGGGGAAAATATTTTATAGATGATGAGCAAATTTTGATTGAACCAAAACAAATTTTATTCAAAACAGATGAAAATGAGGTACCAAATTGTATGGTATGTTAAGCAGAGCATTATCAAGGATCCATTTTTCACAGGAAGGGTTGAATAATTAAACATATATTGGACATATTTAGAGCAAAGCTGGGGCAATAGACTCGTCCTTCAAGAGTGTTCTGAGATGTCTCCAGGCAAATTATACAAGATAATCAGATTGACAATGCTGTATAAATCAAATTGTAGGATAGAAGAGAGCTTGGGGCTTGAGAATAGAGCATTACAAGGATGAGAATGATTAGGTGAATGAGTGGTAAAACTAAGTTTTACTAATAAATGGCAAGGGGATGTGATGTTTGAGTTGGCATTGCATGTTCATAAATACAGGAGAGGCTTAAGTTCCAATAGGAGAGTTATACTGTAAGGAAAACCGAAAACCTAAAGAGACCAAGAAGGAAGTTGGAAGGAAGGATCTAAATTAGCTTGTGTAAGTTCTTACCCTGAAAAGAGGAAATGAAGAATTTTGAGGAGCCTACCACAAGAGAGATACTAAGGTTTGTAAATTACTGTCTATCTGATCAGTGAACCTTTATTGATCATAAGAAGATTGGAAATGCTGGAAAACACATCAGAAACATTATGAAACCGGAACGAAATAAGACAAAGTCCGGTTGACAAAAGGATGCTCTGATTCATAAATGGATGTCATATAAGATACCGACCACACATCCAGAACTTGGCAATCTGTTGGAAACGCAAATTATTTCAGCAAAATATTTAACAACGGACTATTGAAGAAGTTAAAAACAAACCAGTTGAATTAAATCATCTATTGTCTCTCTTTCACGATGGCCATTCTCCAATACAAGCCATCGTCCACATAATATACTTCTTACATAATATATATAGCGAATGGTGGTACCCTTGTAAGAAGGTGGTAAAATCGTTGGCAGCTCTGCTCTTACTATATCTGCAAAAGATTGTTAGACAGGTAAGTTTGAAAATTGAATATGCCATATAAAGCATGACAAGAATGATCAATAAATATATGGATCTAAAATCTAAACACCAAAGACAATCTATCAACAACTTGAGAGAACATTGCTATATTTAAATTTCAGTCAAATGCATCAAAACAAGTTTTAAAAAGGTTTAACTGATAGTTCAATAGAACAGCTTTTTAGATATAATACTAGAGTCAACCCTCCCCTCTTAGTAAACATGCCGTACACAGTTTGGGGAAAAGCAACAAAACTTTTCAGAACAAGGCCAGCTTTTTGATATAACGATTCAGTCCTCCTTTATGGATAAATATAGCCATTAGTGGTTTTTTGTGCTTTATCCTGTATACCTGTTCTGCAAGCATCTTTTTGTTACTATAACTCTATAAGCAAGTCTTTGAACTGTGGATGGCTCGCAGTCCCCTCTCTCCCTCCTCCCCATCTGTATGGATAACAAATGTCCAAAAGTTCTTTATATGTTTCACCCATTGTTTCCCTATTTCTCAAGCACCCTAAAACTATTTAATACACTGATTTATATGGATATTTGGTTAGATTTTGTGGGAATACCACAACTTACACACCAGCATCGATGCCTCTGATGCATGAAGATTTCCTCTCAAAAGAGGTCAAATCTCTTCCAATCCAATGTGGTTAAGGTGGGAGAGGTTTAGTACTGTCGGAAGAATATGTCTAGATTCAACTGGTGTTACTAGGGTGTAACCTTGTCCACTATATCACCCCACATCTCACAAGAAAATCATTGACTGTATGAAATTTAACAAAGCAATCGAATATGATGGTGACATTGTTACCATTGCAGAACCATGCCACCTATGGAAGTGGATGTCACAACTGGTAACTTCAATCTGCTCAGTGCTACCTTCAACGCCATATTCTCACTGCTCCCTTCATCCATGATCATGTCGCAAGCTTTCCCTCTACATAGGACTGGTGTAAAACGCAATCTCCCCTCTAATGCTCCTGCTCCTAAGCTTTGTTAAACATGAAGCAAATCTACCATGCTCAATCGTAAAAAATGAAGCAAATCCACAACCTCCTCATCTTCAACCTCAGCTTTGTCAAAAAATGGTTTTCCTTAACACCCCAGTTGACATATATATCCCATCAAGTTCATCCTCTACAGCGGACAAGCATAAGATGCATGCCCATGCTACCACACGTGAAATAATGAATTGAGGTATCGAAAGAGGCCTTCTTCTTGCCCTTATCACCACATACATCTCCTCCACTTGAATTAGGTGTTTGTCAAGGTTTAGTGTAGCTACTTTGTCCTCTTGGGTGCTCATTGAGTGTCTGTGGGTTTGATGTTCTTGGTATCCATACCAGTGAGTCAATGACAATCTGCAAGGACGTTGCAAATCCCTAATCGCAAATCCACCAAATTTTCTTATATTAAATTCTACTTATTTATTTTATTTAGTGAGGAAACATTTTTTATGATCTATTTGTTATATTTCATAGATTCAAAAAAAACATAGAAAAATGGTCAATTTTTAGTTCTACACCTTGACTAAACATAGAAAAAGGGCCAATTTTTACTTCTATACCTCGACTAAGAACTTAAACTATCGACTTCTGGTAGCTAATTTTACAAATGGCTAATTGTACAATCTTTTATGTGCATTATCTTTCGATGAGAACAAGGAAACTTCTTGTATACAATCGTCAAGTTTCAAAAAATCGAATTGACCAACATAACAACACAGTCGGATATGGAAATATTTCGGGAAAATGTTTCAACAATGTGGAAATATTGTAGTTTTATAGAAAAGGTCGAACTAAATGGTTTTTGATAGAATTTTTCAACAAAATGTTGGATGATCATAAATACGCATAGATACACACTATGGAAAACTTGAACACATTTCTACACTATCCAGAGGTGTGGAGCTCCACTAAGCATGTATATCTATCTATATTGTCTAAACATAGAAATGATGAAAATATTAAGTAAATGATAGAATTGTGTAACGAAAGTCTGAAAAATCATTAATCACATAGATACAAGCTTTGGAATGCTTAAACAACATTTCCAGATATAAACAATTAAAATAATTGTCTCGCATTGTGACAAGGTAAAAAAAGACTTAATACCATTATCCTGGTATTTTCTTCTCCTTCACGTCCTAGTGTTGCATTATTCAATTTCTTTTTTATGCATGAAAAATCCCACAAAATTGAGAAGTTTCTCGTTTTTATAATGGATGATAAGCTAAGATGATTTAAAAGCAATAGATAAATCAAGAAAATATGGAAACTTGCGCTCTAGGGAAGGAGAGTAAAAATCTAGGATGATAGGTCTCTTCAAGAGCTTTGAAATGAATCCTAGATTGCTCAAATCGGATAGGTGGAGCTTTTTTCACCCCCACAAGCCAAAAAACCCCAAGGTGGTTTTCTTTCTTTACTTTTTCCTTCTACAATATATATCTAAGTTTTGAGGTTACAAGCAAGATCAGCCTACGTTTCATGCCTATTTTGTAGGCACAGGGTGGTTTCCGGATCAGTAAATAGGATAGAAATGCAAGCTGCGACATTTGTGTCTCATTTTTCTTAGTCGAAATCTTCTCTTTTTTTCCTTTTACAGCCCACTCATTAAATAATAGGCCTCCTCATTTTCTTACTTTATTTGTCAAAAGGTCCAAAAAAAATTTAAAAAAAATCTGGAACTATTATTATTATAGAAGGGTCCCTAGTCAAGAAATAAAAGATAACAAATACTAAAATCAATATTAACAACGGCTTAAACTCACCACATAGCAAGGAAAGACGAAATGGTCTACTATTTCTTACAATACCATATGATATAATGTAAAAGAATATAAACTACACATGCAGAAACTATACATGGATACAATGTTTAAAAAGGTGAAAACATATTGAGACGTTTTTTTCCTCTGGAGAGGCGAGGTGCAAGCCTCAAGGCGCACCGAGACGTAAGCCTCGAATTTTTTCAAGACGTTTTGGTAAAAAACGTTTTTAAAAAAAATCAAAATAAATACTATTATTGAATGTGTAATAATAATTGAACTAGATATGCATAATAAATCACAATGTGTTAGAAAATATCTTATATGAGTCATATGACACGACTGAGGACTCCATCGAGCAATCTATATAACATGTTAAGGCAGTTCGGGTTATTTACAACCCTGTCATTCTCAAGATTGCACAGAGACAAGTTAGCCATCCGATCTAATTGTACTGATCAAAAATAATAAAATCTTTGTCCCGATCTCCCCCCTCTCTCTCTCTTCCCATGATCTCTCTCTGTCTCTCTTCCCCACGATCTCTCTCTTCGTATTTCTCTCTTCCCCATGATCTCTCTCTCTCTCTCTCTCTCTCTCTCTCTCCGGGGGGGTTGGGGTTGGGGTTCGCGTCGAAGGCACCCGCTTTATGCCACTTGGCATGGGCATGCACTAGTCTAACAACAAAATAGAAAGTCAAATTGCTCATACATGCTTAATTCTTTAATAGTCAAGATAATAATTAAAGTAGCAACTAACAAGCAATAATAAATAATAAAATATGAATATATGACTAACATTGTCAAGATTTAAAAAAAATTGATACAGATACATGAGAATAGTAAAATACAAAAAAAAAATCATAGAAAAAACTAGTAGAAGAAGCAAGATCATGATCTCTCACTTGTAGTTGGTAGATAATCCACAAAGAAGAAGAATACAACTTCAAAATCAAAATCGGAAAAGAAATGAGTACTAGATCTTGATTTTGGGTTTTTGGAGACAAAGGGGTTTCAAAACCTAAAGAGATCTAAAAAAGTTTAGAAGATTTCATTGGGTGAAAAAAGGGCCCATGAGGGCGATTTACATATCAAACCCTTAGTGCCCCCTCCCCCACCAAACATTGGTTTTAACCCCTCCCTGCCTTATGTTTCACGCCTGAAGCAAGAGGGGTACGCCTTGAGGCGTGCCTCGGACAAGCGTATGCCTCTTGATGCAAAGGCGTAGATTTTTTATATGTGATTGCTGAGGCATGCGCCTCGAGGCAGCATAGGACCGCCTTGCCTCGATGCGAGCCTCGAGACGTAAGCCTCGAATGCCTTTTAAAACATTGCATGAATACAATGACGTACATGCAATGCAACACACCAAAAGATAGGAATCTAGAGATTTTTAATTACAATAAAAAAATAATAGGTACAAATATAGAAAAGTTAAATCATAAATTTATCATGCTACCACGCTACAGCTTGTTGACAATTGGCTTGGTGATAATGATCCATCAATCAATAGCGGATTTGTTGATTATAATGGATACTAGTAACTGAAATTTTTTTATAAAAATGTACTCACTGATGTTTAGAAATAGCAATATGTGAGTATGTTAGTCCCATACTCATATTATACTCCTCATGGGCTTAATTAAAAAAACACATCACGGTTATAAGATGGTACAAATACAATCTATTACGCCAAGAATGATTATTCCACAAACATTACCTAACTTATTTTCCAGATATCAAAGTTTAGTATAAGCTACTATGAAGGTTAGCACAGAATGAAGTAACCATGGCTTCAGGGTATCCTGATAAAAATAAGATATACAAAATTCTAAGTAGAAACCAAATACGAATTTGAATGTAAAATTCACTTAAACACCTCCATGTCCTCTTCAGAAAAGTTACTAAGACATATCCAGATTCATAACTACTTATTACAACCGAATAGAGTTGCTTACATGTTTTAGTACTGCCAGTTGAAACTATCACTTTTGAAACTATCGAAAGTGCTACACAGTCCAAAAACAAATGCTCACCTGCACATTTAGTGATCATGAAAATAGTAAAGCACACGAAGAATATGTTCAGGAATATTGCATCAAGAAAGTTGTATCAAATCAACCAGGCTGCTACTTTTTGAGAAACTACTTAAAACAATCTACAAAAATAATGAACGGGGTGACTAGTAAACAGTAACCTGGCAACATGCCTTATTACATCTATTATGGTGCTATGTATTCTACTATGTCATTCATTCCTATAAAGGTCTACATCCACAGTTTCAGCAAATTGTATCATATCCATTGCAATAACTACTACCTAAGACCACAAAGTAGGAATCCAGAATCTACACGGGCAAAAGCTCATACGTTGATGAAACTAATGGGGTAGGTGGGGAAATCTCAGAGATCAAAATAAACAATTCAACAAAAAATGAGAAATATGACATCAAAGGGCAAGCATCGGCAAGCACATTCAACATTACATTGACAATAGTATCTGCATCATTCCTATACAAAATGAGAAGTCCATAAACTTTTTATTGTTTAGAAAAATTACGAACGATCTTTCCATGGAATTTTGAGAAAATATAGGAGAATTATCTTCCATGAATTGGTAGGTCTCCCCTTTTATCATACAAATATGTACACATTGTACAGATATGAAACCCTCTTCTTAATTCCCACATCATTTTGTTCTCTACATGTGATACTCAATGATTTCCTAAGACACTGCTATTTAGATACCCCACAATATTTCAACATATCCACCCTCTCTCCTACTTCTGCCACTTATCGCCCAACAATCTAAACCGAACAACATTATAGGTCAAATCGATAATAGAAATTCCCTCTCTACATAACACAAGAAAAAAAACACCACTTAGAAGCAAACTTCCACCTCCTCAACCATGATAATTCTATTTATAATGTTCTAGCTATATCTCAATATTTTTGTGTATCAAATATAATGGCATGTGGATATTTGTACGACATTGGTTCATGGGAGACTGATTTCCAATTATATGCTATACATTAACTAAGCTGTAGATTTTAAAGCTTATCACCATAATCTGGTAATGTGAGTTGAAGCCTAAATCACATTTCGACATGGCCTACGCAAAGATTTAAATATTTCTCTTAATTTCAGCAAAGAATAAACATAATCATGGAAGTCTAAATAATATTTCCATGGCATTGAAAGGCATAACAACGTATCATTCATGAGACAATTTTAATAGCAGATTGTGCAAGATTGGAGATCACACATCAAAACTGAAAATGAACACTCCAAATTCAGCAAATAACTTTCAATAGATTGACCCAAAAGTACATTCAGTAAATCCATGCCTCTAACATGTAGATCTCTACATATGTGTTATGTGTGGAGTCTGATAGGACCGAGTAGTATTGAGGCATGACTATCATGTACTACACACATGCACATCAAGTTAGTCGAGTTCGATCAGGAGTGTGTCAAGATAAGGATGCTCAACCCTTCGTTTCCAACAAGAATCCGGTCTAAATGGCTCCAATTCAGCCTCCAATGAAGAGAAATGTAGTAGAAGAGTGTTTTCCTCCAAAAAAATACAAGACCCTATGCTCAAACAAATGAAAATGAACACGAAGATCCATATAAAAGATCTTTTAATCAGTTTTGTCCGGCTCCGACGGGTTTCAGCCTAAAACCAGCCAAAACCCACCTGAATCAGCCAAAACGAATCAGTTTCGACCGAAACTCCAAACCTTATATTTATCACCCATAAAACATAACCACTGCCTCATCTCCTTGGATTCGACTTATGAATCGGATCGGTTTCGTCTGAAACTCCAAACCTTGGGTTTATCACCCATAAAAAATAACCATCAAACCTTGTCTCATCTCTTTGGGTTTGACTTATGAATCCTTCTTCGCCAAACATTTCTGTTAAGGGTTATCTTCTTTACTACCATAGGATTTTTCATGTTTTTTTTAACAACTTCCATCCATGTACTTTAGGTCTACATAACCATCAAACCTTGTCTCATTTCCTTGCGTTCGACTTATGAATCCTTCTTTGCCAATCATTCATGTTAAGGGTTATCTTTTTTACCACCATAAGTTTTTCCATATTTTTTCTAACAACTTTCATCCATGTAATTTAGGTCTTGCCTCCTCTTTCTAGGCCCCTTCACAATAATCCGAGACCCTCTCCTACCAGAGGTCATCATCACTCTATGGTGTATTTTAAATTGCTCTCCAACATATGGCCTCAATTGGTGCGTCTTATACTTCTTTAAATGGTAATTCCTCACCATGTCCCTCCTATCTTTGTCCCAAATCCATCTTAACATCCAAACCTTTGCCCAACTTAACATCCAAATCTTTGCCAAAAGTATTGTAATCAACCCATTCTTTCAGTTGATAATCTTACAACCTAACCAAATGTAAATTTATCGACCTAACAGAAAAAAAATTCCTCTAATTACTATCAACAAATAGAGCACCTAATTACTTATCAATTTCCATTAATCTGACATGCAAGGTTGTCACCAAAGGAATGTCAACCCTAGTCGAGTTTTTATCTGTCTCTTTGTTTTCTTATAGGTACAAGGAGAGACAAATGCATGGCTTGGATGTAACACCAAATCAGTGCCAACCTCCCAATTTTGGGGGGGTAAGTCAAATTTGCCCTATTTTTATTCGACATTCCATCCTCCTTAGCGTATAATTCCGTAGCTCAGAGGATAAACTTCGATCTGATCCATCCGTCGCGCTCTTTCCCTTTCTCTTCGATCGGAACTCGCTCGATCTCATCCTTTGCCTTTCATAGAAGGTTCACGTCCTTTGGCTTTCATGGAAGGATCTCAATATCAACGAAGAAACTACAAAAAGGGGGAGGGGGGGTAAAAAATACCTCGCCTTTGCTTCGATCCGGGCGATGGCTTCTGCGTGGTGAACCACTGGGAGTCCAACCTCTCAATACCCTTGATTTCAAACATCAGACTGTCGACCAGGAGCGCAGAGATGCTGTCGCCCGAGTTGTCAGCCCCGGGATCATCACTCCGGGGAACCCTAGGGCTACAGATTTCGACCGTCACAGTGACCGAATCACCAGGCCGATAGACCTCTTTGTCGGTCTGGAGCTTCAAGGAGGGAGAGAACCCGCGCTCGGCGGACGCGCCGCCCTTCGTTTCATCGCGCGGCCTCCCGCCTCCGAAGAACGAGAACCCCTGCGGAAGCTTCAGTGACATCTCCTCAACAAACAATGCCCATCCAAGTCGGAGATTTCGTTTTGCATTCGATCCTTCGACAGAACTTCTCCCCCCCTCCCTCTCGAACGCGCGACCTCTCCCTCGTTCGGGTGGGAAAATTTTCAGCACATCCGACGCACCGTACATCTGCGGGGCCCACTTCCCCCACAGCCTATCACCACCCTCTGAGAGCTGAGAGCTGGGGGCGACCAGTCTTGAATCGCAGTGGACCCCGCGGTTGTAGGGTACGCAGGATGTGCTGAAAATTTTCCCCGCGTTTGGGTGAACAGAGTTTGTGTCGCGATACAGGAACGGGAACACTCCACGTCGCTTCTGCGATTCGTGTTGGACGGCTGGCAAACGCTGCTGACAACGTGTGACGTAGCCTAGTTCCGGTTTTTCAAAAAAAGGACATATTTTTCAAAATAACTATAATTCTGCACGTGCCATGCACGTGAAAAGGGGGGGGGACGGGGAGGGAACGATACGGTTCCTGACTGGAGATGCAATTAGCCTAAGGCTTCGTTTGGTTCGAAGTATCCTATAAGGTATTATAGTTATCAGATATTCAAGATACGAGTATTCATCTTATCACTTATTTTGTGGTATTGAGTTGCCTCAGCTATGAAGTATCCAAAGACACCAAATCAACTTACTTCACCAGATACTGCAAAACAAATGATATAAGTCAAACATGATATTCTGAATACTTATCTCAAAGCGACTTACTGCAACAGATATTTCAAACCAAACGTAGTCTAAAAGACGTACATAATATAAAATTAGCCTAAAATCCCTAAGATTAAACTTTAGTGGGAATTGCCGAGTGTGATGCTTTGGTGATGAGGTTGTGGGTTCAACTCTTCCTCCCCTCGATTTACCCAGGAGTGAAGTGGGAATTGCCGAGTGGGTCGGGCTTCACTCCCGGAGGGATTAGTCCGAGCCTGAAGTGGGCCATTGCCCGAAAGATTTCGGGACACCCGCCGATGTCAAAAAAAAAAAACTTTAGTTAACTGAAAGTACTGAATTTTTTTGTATCCTAAAATTGCCCCCACATGGCCTCTCCTTTCTCCCCTCTCTCTCGAGCAGCAAAGGCAGAGGCAGAGGGCGAGCGGCGGTGGCTAAGGCGGGCACAAGCAACAGACCGAGCGACATGCGGCCGTAACGGGCGCGAGCAACGGCCTCGGGCTGGAGCTACTCGTTGTCGCTGCCCCGACGATGGTGAGCAACGAATGCGAGAAACAACGAGTACAAGATGGCTTAGGTTTAGGATTTTTAGGTCTAGGGTTCATCTCATGGCTTATAGATCTTAAGGTTTAAGGTTATGTTTGGTTTTAGAAAGGAGTGGTATGAAATCTAAATTCGAAGACCTGTAAGGGGTATTTTTGTCCACAGGGATGTTTCATTAGAGTGAACATTTATATGTCCTTCAGCTAAGTTGATATTCTAAAACGGGCTTATTGCTAATTCCCCAAAAATCTATTGCATAACCATGATACCATACGGTTGGCATCATGGGCAAATCACAAACGCCATAGTACCATGCACGACAGGTGCATCATAGCCACACGATGGCAGCTATCGTGACAGATGCATCACACTCAGCCTCAACCTACCTAGGGGTGGGACTGGGGCGGGTCCGACCCAAACACGACCCACCCAACCCGAACAATGGACAAGCATGGGCAAAGCTAGTTAAGAACTTGGACGGATTTGGACAAAAAAATATCAACCCGATTTCAATTTGGATGGGCACCGGTCTTACCCAACTTGAGTACAGTGGCTTGTGGTATGGGATATATGCATTTATGATTCGTCATCTGTATTCTAAAGCAAGTTATGTATTTTGTATGAATTGACTAGTGGTGTGAGATACCTCAATGACTATGATAATACAAACGAAGATGATTTTGATCTTATATTTGATGTTGCTGCATCCTAATCTAAGCTTGGTGGGATTAAAGCTTTCCATTGTAATTGTTGTCATTTCAAAATTTTGATACTTTATGCTTATGATATACTACTGATTATCACTAGCTTTTGTAAGATTTTCTGCTTTGTTATTGACTAGTAATGCCCGTGCCTGTCGGCACGACATTCAGTGAGGGCGTGAACAAATTTCGAGGGAGGAGAATATTTTGAGAGTGACAATAATAATTCAGAATGATGATAATAATTTCGAGGGAGGTGATAATATTTCTAGGACGGCAATATAAAAGATATATGAAGATGATCATGTCGGCACGTATAGTCTGCGAGTGCGCCTAAATTCTCGTGAAGACGTTCACATTCAACATGGAAGCCCATATTCTGTGAAGACGTCCACATTCAACGGGGGCGCCCATATTCGTTGAAGACACCCACAATAGGCGAGGGGTGCCCAAGTTTGATGGGGGCGCCTACATTTGATGAAGGTGCCCAAATTTGGTTGGAGACACACACATTCTGTTGTGGCAACCATTTTTAGCTAGATGCATTTCCTTGCTCCATTCCACCCAAAGAACGGACCCTAAAGGCTGGGCGATGAATCAAATATAGAAATTTTACGGCTTTGTCTAGGTTAATATATAAAGTGAGATAATAATCAGCATCGACTCGTACATAGCACTTAGATATTATTTATTTAATATTTTTTATGCAAAAAAAAAAAACCTGAATCCCATCTCACATGGCAACCTGAGCGATAAGCCTAGGGGTGGCAATGGGTCGGGTCGTGCCGAGTTCGTGTTGTGTCTAGTTTCGTGTCGTGTCCAAAAGCCCTACACCTGGACCCGACCCGTTTAACATCATAAACCCGTACCCGACCCACTAATAAACGGGTAGACCTGATAAGACCCGGAAAGACCCGTTTACCACCCAGGTCTATTCAATTGACTCGATCCGACCCAATCCGACTCGACCAGACCTGACCCGAAAGACCCACTGGCATGAGCGGATCTAATAGTTGGCTCGGTCGGACTATAGCCCGGTCGAGTTTTGAGAAAAACTAGCCCATCTTATTAAGTACATGTCTCAGTTCGCCTCAACCAAAACCTCAGCCTGCATCAACCCAGTGAGGCCTTGGCCCCTCACGACACGTATGTGAATCGCTATCGTCTCTTAGTCCTCGTGAAACGTGAATCGCTATCGTGTATATATATATATATATATATATATATATATATATATATATATATATATATATATATATATATATATATACTAGTAAAAACCTCATGCCTAAAGGCACGTAAAAGATTTCGATGGCGACGAAAACATTTTGAGGGCGGTGATAATATTTAGAGGGTGGCGACAATAATTTAAGGGCGGCAATAATAATTCATAGGCAACGATATTATTTTGAGAGGAGGGGTTCATAATATTTCGAGGGTGGCAATGGAACGTTTCAAGAGCGGTAACTATATTATTAGGAGGTCTAATAATTCGAGGGTGGCAACAGAATCCTGACGGCTGCCGACCCCACTTAGCCCGATCGTCATTCAAACTAACGATTATGGTAAGGTTTTACCTTGGAACCACCCTCCCTCCAGGTTGCTCTCTCTCCAAGTTGGGAATGAAGGTTCCGTTGGCGACGCCCCCGGAGCTAGACGAACGACTGGTGGCAACCCTCGAGTCCGGGTTCACCCTCGGCTCCGATAAGTACTTCATGGACGTGCTTCCGGGCCACATCTCCCTAATCCTCGATGCCGGCTACGACCTCAAACAGGCCAGTGCCTCCCCTGCCACAACTGCTTCTAGCAACACGAGCTACAACCCCGCCACCTCCTCCTTCTACCACAATGTCCTACGGCGACTGCCTCTTCAACATCACCGGGGACCTCACCGTCTAGACCTTCACCTTGAGACAGTGGGAAAGAGGAGGGGAGGAGGTCGATCCCTCCTCCCTCTTTGGGCAAGGAGGCGGTAGGCCGATATGCCTCCCCTCTTCTTCTCCAGTGGAAGCAAAACCAAAGATGGGAACTATAAAAATCCAACTCCATATATAACTGAAAAAAAAAGTTATAAAAAAACTACATAGAATATTTGATATAAAAAATCTAACTTACAAAAAAACATAGTAAATTTGGCAAAAAAAAATTAATTCACATAAAAAACCGATTGACATTTTATTGTTTGCATGCTTGCAAACATCATTTCACATAGAATAAAGCACATTTCGGCGAATAAGCTTGCATGCTGAATTTTAGGAAATCAAATGATATATTTCACAGTAAATGATGTTTGCATACTGATTTTTTAGGAATTCAACCATTAAGCCCAAAACTGAATTCAATGAAAATAGTAAGGCTGAATATCAACATGCCCTACCAAATTGAATTCATATAAAAAAGGCTCAAAGATCTTTGAAAAATTATATCAAATCAGCCTGCAAGCAAAGGGTAGGTGGGAAACACATCTAAGAAGCCAGATCTCTAAGCTTAGGAAGCATATCTAAGAAACTATATAAGGCTCAACTATGCCAAAAATGTCAAGAAAGATTCAACCATACCAAAGCAACGAAACATGACGAAGAAAACAACATCCTACTTACAGAACAAATGGTTGAAATTCAAATTAGAAGACATGCTCAAATTTTCCTTACTTATAAGTACATAAAAAAAAATCACCATGAAAATCAGTGTAGCTATTGTTCTAAAATTATCCTCTTTGATGGTTTCTGATTTTCAAAAAAGGAGGAAGGCTTCTAACCCATGAAATGCACTCGCTAACAGCCATGTTCATTGATGCACGACTCTCAGCCCCAGCCCGCCCAACACATCGCAGCTCCATCCGTCACTGGAGTTGGCGTCCCTGAGGGCAATATAAAAAGAAGAGAAAAAACTTAAACCCCCTATAGTTAAAAACTACATTTTGCAACTTTCAATTCAGTTTTGATCATATAAAAATTACCAAATGAGGAAATTAAGTAGTTGACAAAAGGGGTATTGTGCTAACATTTCAAACTTTAGGGAGCAACCTAGAACAAAATAAGCTACAGGGGGTGGGGTTAAGTATTTTTTACCTAAGCTTAAGGGGAACAGAGTGCAATTTACCTAAAAATTGAATAGAGGGAAAGAGGTTTCAGCCTCTAAATCCAAGACGGTGTGAACCGATCTCGGTAGAGGATGAGATCTAGTGGGAATCGAGCTCCACTCGTCGAAGCACGACCAACACAGCACTTCGACGATCGCGATCAACCCCCAAACTCCCGCCCAGTGTAGCGTTGTCTATTGGGTGTTGTCGGCAGCATTTACATCGCCTCCATGCTACAGAAATCAGAATCCCCAATCAGATACCACGGTGCATAAGCGGGAAGGGGGGGGGGGGGCAACCTCGATGATGCAGTCAGCGACTTCGGCGTAGTTATTGAGGGCGGCCCACTGCAACGCGTAGTAGCTGTTGCCGTCGGGCTTGGTGACAAAGAGTCGGTCCTGCTCCACGATTGCACGGAGCTTCTTCAGGTCATCGTAGGCGGCCGTCGAGTCACCGTCGATTGAGTAGGAGATAGAGAGGGGGGTTGTCAGTGGTCACGCGAGGGGAATCTGTCCGGCAGAGAGGGTTTCTTTTTGCAGGCTCGCAACACGCAATTGATTTGCTACACTTCTTTACAGCCCAATCTCTCCTCTCTCCTGCAAAAAAAATCTCTCTCTCTCTCTCTCTCTGCAAGGTCTGCCGAATCTAGCTCTCGAGCCATGGTAAGGAGGTTTTCGATCGAGCCGAGAAAGGGTGGCGTGTTCGCCGAGTAGGACCAGATCGACAGGTGCTCGTCGTCCTCGTGGCTCCCGGAGGGCTTCTTGCTCAAAGGTGGAGATCGTGGGGTGGGGGGCTCGTTGCCTACAAAAAAAAGAAAAAATCAAAGCTTACACACACACAGAGGTGGGTCTCTTGCAACGACAGAGGATGGGGAGGCTTGAGTGTACAGGATGAAGAGAAGGGGGATCTTTTGCAACGACGGGGGACGGGGCTCTCGATACGTCCTTGGGGAGATCGGGGGGTGGGGGGGGCTCTTCGCAGTAAAAAAAAAATCAAAGCTTTTACAGAGAGAGAGAGAGAGAGGGGGGGGGGGGGGGGAGGGGGGATGAGAGAGAGGGGGGGAGGTTCTACTCGGGAAAATTTTCAGCATATCCTATGTATGCTACAGAGAGCGAGGGGATTAGGGGAGGGGGAGGTGGTGGGGAGAGGGGCGGTGGGCTGACGGGATGGTACAGGGGGGCGGCGGAGAGAGAGAGAGGGAGGGGAGGTGGTTCGTCCTCAACTACCACTGCACCACCGCCGCCTCCGTCAACGACGGCACCTACATCGCCTTCATGTGCTTCATGGCGGCCGACACCGCCCAATCCTTCGCCGTCCTCCCCCCGGCCTGTGTCGTCCGCGACAACGGCACCCATGCGGCCATCATCTCCTACCCGAGCATCGGGGCCGAGGCCGCCATCTCCTCCCATGTGCAGCCCTCATTCACACACCGGGTCGTACGCTACAGAGAGCGAGAGGATTAGGAGAGGTGGTGAGGAGAGGGATGGTGGGCTGATGGGATGGTACAGGGGGGCGCGTGGAGAGAGAGGGAGGGAGAGTCGGTGGTTCGGTGAAGAGGGAGGGGATTAGGGCTCCGGGCAGAAAGGGTGGTTAGCAGGGAGGTGTGCAGAAAGAGAGAGAGAGAGAGAGAGAGAGAGAGAGAGAGAGAGAGAGAGAGAGAGAGAGAGATGAGGGGAGCTAGGGGCATTCAACACTGAAAGCGTGCTGATTGGCTATGGGCGGTTGTAGCAGAGAGGAGAAAGGGGCGGGGGCCTCGAGGCCTGGGGTTGGAGTGGCGGGGTCCCAAAAAATCTTTCTCTTTCATATTCTCTTTCTGCCTACCTACGATATAGATCGGACGGCTAGGAAACGAATGATTGTGATAAAAGATGGATTAGGATAATTTAAGAGGAAGATTTATGAGGCTAAGTGGGATTCGTTGGTTGGGGCTAGGAAACAGACGATTGTGATCAAGTCTCACTGTTTATACCCCTCCTCTTAATAAATCTCAGCCCTTGCTTTGTCTTAGTTCATTTGTCCCCCCCACAACCGTTGTCCCTTATTATATATATATATATATATATATATATATATATATATATATATATATATAGAAGTGTTAGGTTGCGCTGCGCGCTGCGGGGAGGAAATGCGCTGCGAAAGCGTGGCCGTCCGATCGGATTTGATCGGACGGCAGCCCGAAATCCCGCTCCCGGCATACCGCATAAGCCCTGACCGTCTGATCTGTGCCCGGTAGCCGTCTGATCCCGTGCAATACACCCCGCCCGGTGAGAAATCAGCCGGTTCGATTCCCATCCGTTGGATCGATGGGAATCGAACGGACTGAATTGATTTTCGCTGTTACTGTAGCGGCTACAGTAACAGCGAAAAAATTTCAGACCGTTGGATTCCCATCGATCCAACGGATGGGAATCCAATTAACACATAAGTGGGTTGGGTGATTCCCACCCGTTGGATCGATGGGAATCCAACGGGCTGAAATGTTTTTCGCTGTTACTGTAGCCGCTACAGTAACAGCGAAAATCAATTCAGTCCGTTCGATTCCCATCGATCCAACGGATGGAAATCGAACAGACCGAAATCTCGCCGGGCGGGCTGCATTTCACGGAATCAGACGGCTGCAGGGATGCGATCAGATGGCTACGGCTTAACAGAGAGGTCGGGAGCGGGATTTCTGCCTGCCATCCGATCAAATCCGATCGGACGGCCAGCAATCCGCAGCGCGTTTTCACCCCCCGCAGCGCACAGCGCAACGTAACAGCCCTCTCTCTCTCTATATATATATATATAGAGCCGTGTTACGTTGGGCTGTGCGCTGCCCCGGCCAGGAAATGCGCTGCGGGTTTTGTGGCCGTCCGATCGCACGGATCGGCTGCAAACCCGCAGGAATTCATTTGCCCGTCTGATCCCGTGCAGCGCACCCCCTCCCGTCCGTCCGATCGCGTGAAAAAAAGCCGGAGGCCCCTGCGAACCGCTGCGAACCCTTGCCACCGTTTGATCCCGTGGATCCAACACACTCGATCGTTTGTTCGATTCCCGGCCGTTTGATCGATGGGAATCGAACGACCGAAAATCATTTTCGCTGTTACTGTAGCGGCTACAGTAACAGCGAAAACCATTTTCAGCCGTTCGATTACAATCGATCAAACGGCCGGAAATAACAAATATGCTGTGCGTTTGATCAATTGGAATCGAACGGTCGAAAATTGTTTTCGCTGTTACTGTAGCCGCTACAGTAACAGCGAAAATGATTTTCGATCGTTCGATTCCAATCGATCAAACGACCGGGAATCGAACAGACGATCGGACGGCCGGGCGGGGTGCGCTGCACGGAATCAGACGGCCGGGTGTGGATGCGCTGCACAGGATCAGACGGGCGAGATAATCGCGCGGGTTCGCAGCCGATCCGCTCGATCGGACGGCCGGGAGGGGGTGCGCTGCACGGGATCAGACGGGCAAATGAATTCCCGCGGGTTTGCAGCCGATCCGTGCGATCGGACGGCCACAAAACCCGCAGCGCATTACCTGGCCGGGGCAGCGCACAGCGCAACGTAACACGGCTCTATATATATATATATATATATATATATATATATATATATATATATATATATATAGGGAAGTGCTAGAATGCGGCATGCGGTGCGTGCGGCATCGCACCGCAACCGTCTGATGCACTGTTGCGTGCATCGCATGCACGCAGCGCGTGCATCAGACGGCTGCGGTGCGATATCGCACGCACCGCATGCCGCATTTTAGCATACCCCTATATATATATATATATATATATATATATATATATATATATATATATATATATATATATATATATATATATATATATATATATATATATATATATATATATATATATATATATATATATATATATATATAAGTGCTAGAATGCGGCATGCGGTGCGTGCGGCAGCGCACCGCAGTCGTCTGATGCACGCACTGCGTGCATGCAACAGTGCATCTGACGGCTGCGATGCGATGTCGCACGCACCGCATGCCGCATTTTAGCATACCCCTAAATATATATATATATATATATATATATATATATATATATATATATATATATATATATATATATATATATATATATATATATATATATAGAGAGAGAGAGAGAGAGAGAGAGAGAGAGAGAGAGAGAGAGAGAGAGAGAGAGGGCCCATCCAGTGAGAAACTCCTTATTTGCGAAACCTTGTGCGAAACCCCCCTAGAGGTTTCAGAATTTGACGAAACTTGGTAGGCATACTACCTATGCCATGTTGATCATCCTCACAAAATTTCATCAAATTCTAAAATCTCTAGGGGCATTAAATGTTAGAAAATTTACCGACCGTTCATAAAAACCGTTAACTTGATTATCAAATTTGATGCCCTTAGAAGTTTTAGAATTTGATGAAAATTTGTGAGGATGATCAACATGGCATAGATAGTATGCCTACCATGTTTCATCAAATTTTGAAACCTCTAGGTGGGTTTCGCACAAGGTTTCGCAAATAAGGAGTTTCTCACTGCCCGGCCTATAGATGCGGTGGCAAATTCTAGCCGTCCGATCGCACGGATCGGCTGCGGATCGGCTGCAAACCGCGCGCAAACCCCCCGCAAACGCCCCGTCCGTCTGATCCCGTGCACGCACAGCCGCTCCGTGCGTTTGATGGGCCATTCGATTCCCATCCGTTGGATTGATGGGAATCGAACGGACTAAAAAAAATTCGCTGTTACTGTAGCGGCTACAGTAACAGCGAAAAACGCTTTAGGCTGTTCGATTCCCATCGATCCAACGGATGGGAATCGAATGGCCCATCAAACACACGGAGCGGCTGTGCTTGCACGGAATCAGACGGTCTGTACAGGGGATCAGGCGGACGGGGCATTTGCGGGGGGTTTGCGCGCGGTTAGCAGCCGATCCGCAGCGATCGGACGGCCAAAAATTTCCACCGCATCTATAGGCCGGGCAGCGCACGCCGCAGCCTATCATTCCTATATATATATATATATATATATATATATATATATATATATATATATATATATATATATATATATATATATATATATATATATATAGGGCTGTTACAGTAAGCTGTGGGTTGCCGGGGGAGAAAGTGAGCTGCGGGTATTTTCACCCCCCAAGAAGTTATGAAATTTGATGAAATTTGGTGAGGTTGTTGCCTAGGATAAGATGATCATCTTCACCAATTTTCATCAAATTCCAAAACTCCTAGGGGGGTAAAATGGTCGAAGCAATTTTAACGGTGACTACGGACGACAGAAATTGCTTTGACCATTTGACCTCCCTCGAAGTTTTGGAATTTGATGAAAAAATTGGTGAGGATGATCATCTTATACTAGGCAACAATCTCACCAAATTTCATCAAATTCCATAACTTCTTGGCGGTCCAAAATAGCCGCAGTTCACTTTCCTCGTCGGCAGCCCACAACTCACTGTAACAACCCTCTCTCTCTCTCTCTCTCTCTCTCTCTATATATATATATATATATATATATATATATATATATATATATATATATATATATATATATATATATATATATATATGATGCACCCGATGTGTGCATCGCATGCACGCAGCGGTGCATCAGATGGTTGTAGTACAGTGCCGCACTTACCGCATGCCGCATTATAGCGTGCCCCTATATATATATATATATATATATATATATATATATATATATATATATATATATATATATATATATATATATATATATATATAGTAACTCATGTACGTTGGGTTGGAGAGGGCAAGAGAGAGCGAGAAAGAGAGAGAGAGGAGGGGGGGGGGGGGGGGGGGGGGGGGGGGGGGGGGGGGGGATATAGCCTGGATGAGTGTGAGGCTCTAGGTGAGTGGAGTTTGCTAGTAGTATCAAGATGACAAAAGTAGCTCTTTTTTATATACAGAATTTTTTGAGAAAAGGAACAAAAATTATTAATAATTTAATAAACGGAACAAAAGTTATATAATTGAAAAAAAAGGAATATTACGCCATCTCAAATGGCGTAAAGTAGTTACGCCATTTGAGATGTCGTAAAACTAAAGGGGCAAATTAAAATACCGAAACTACCCTTTCTTTACGCCATTTCAATTGGCTTAAAGTCCTAATAAGTTTTCGGATTTAGGGTTAGGATTTAGGGTTTTAGAGTTAGGGTTTAGGGTTTTAGGATTTAGGGTTTAGGGTTAGGGTTTAGGTTTAGGGGTTAGGGTTTAAGGTTTTAGGGTTAGGGTTAGGATGTTACATTGACCAAGTTAATTTTTTTTTTTAACCTAAACCCTAGCCCTAAACCCTAAACCTAAACCGTCAAACTGAAACCCTAAAACCTAACTCGTAAAACCCTAAATCCTAAACCCTAAACCTTAACCCTAAAACCTAAACCCTAAAACCTAAAACCGTAACTCTAAAACCTTAAACCTAAATCCTAAAACTTATTAGGACTTTACGCCAATTGAAATGGCGTAAAGAAAGGACAATTTCGGCATTTTAATTTACCCTTTCAATTTTACGCTAACCCAAATGGCGTAAATACTTTATGCCATTTCAGATGGCGCAATATTCCTTTTTTTCCAATTATACAACATTTTATTCCGTTTATTAAATTATTAATAATTTTTGTTCCGTTTCTCAAAAATTTCTATTTTATATATTTAAGCATGTACGCATCTTGTATGGGTAGTTATTGTTTGTCTAAGTAACACCACATGGCATTCTCTTTATTTAGTAGAGATATTTAAAATGTTAAATTTAATTTCATAGCAGGACAAGATGCCGAGTTAAAAAGAAGCCATATTTTATATAAAAAAAACTTGACATTACGGATGAATCAAAAAATATATAAAAAATTAGGTACAACTCCAGTATAGCATCCTTATGATTTGTAGAAAATCTAATTGTTTCAACTAAGCTTGGGTTCACGAAATCAAAGTTTGTTTTGGAATAATAATTTTGAACGATTTATTTGTAGATGTCTAATGCGTCTTGGATGACATTTTTTTAAAGAGATGCTATTCAGCCCGAAGGTTTTCACAATTACGCTCATCCCAATTGACATGGTAGCGTGCAACTAGTGGTGTAAAATATTTAAATGTCGCTAGTGAATTTCAACCACCAATTGCACACTATCAAGCCAATCGAGCTGGCGAAATCAAGAAAACCTTCGAGCTGAGCATCTCCTTTTTAAATTACAATTATTACCAATGAGATCCTCCCACATTAATTTACAGTTGCTGCTATAGTGCCACGGGTTGCAACAATGATTTTATCATGACTGGTACAGAGGATTTCATCGTAACTACTACAATGAAATCACTATAATTGCTGCAGTAATTTCATTACAGCTAATTGATTCCATGTCGTAAATATTAATACCATTTTAAATCATGGAAGAGAATTGAGTACCATTTTTATATTACTACAGGGAAGTGAGTTTCTTTTGAATCAATGCAGAGAGTTGAGTTCCATTTGAAATCACTGTAGATAAATGAGTAGCATTTGAAATCACTGTTGGAAATTGAGTAGCATTTTATAAATCTAAATACCATATCAAATCATTGTAGCAACTACAGTGAAATTACAGTAGCTATTACATTGATTTGACTATAGCTGCTATAGTGATTTAAAATGTTACTTAGAATTATAAAATTATATTCAATTTCTTACAGTGTAATCACTGTAACAGCCACAGCAAAACCACTGTAGCAGCTATAGTGATTCCACCATAGGTTTCAAAACTGAGCATTTTGTGAGAAAACATCTTTGGTTAACACAAGGGTAAATTAGTAGATTTGATACTTTTACCCTGGATATATTAGTCCTTTTACTATAAGTACATACAGGATGCACATCATAGTTCAAGAAAATCATGTCAAATCCAATCCTATTTACTCTCACACAGTTGGAGGCTGTGGCATAAAATGGGCATTCCCATACTGCAAACAGGCTTCAGAATATAAAAGCCCAATGTTTGAGAAGCCCGTGAACGAAGCCCATGTACATGGTCCGACAGCAGCCCTTGAGCCTTCAATTCCTGGTTCAACTCCCTCATGACAGAAACATTACATAAAATACTTTCATCAAAATAAATCATGAGGATCATTTGAATACACAGTTCACTCCTTCGACAGAGCCACCAGCATTACCCTTCTACCAGTTCACACAAAATCCAGACCTTACCCCAAGAGCAACACAAGAAACGCCGCAACCTTAGATGATCCATTAACGAATCGACGTCTGTATTCGCTCAAGTAGTCGATCATAATGGCTAAAATATAACCAGGAAGCAAAGTTCAGACAGAACACGCGCGTGCAATCACGATCATTTAGAATGACTAATGCATCATTTAAAGCATGACATCGGCATTGTCACAGTACATTGTAAAAATCCCACAGCATGTTATCATTCAATGTATCAATGTAGAAAACCCTAGTACCAACCATTCTCATGGTGTCTACATCTTTGTAACAAAGTACTCTCATACAAGGTTGTCATATCGTATTCACTTTTTTGTGCATTGTGTAAATGTTTTAAACTACAATTAAATTTGGGTATGTATATCTACTACAAATATAAATTTATACGGATACTTTCACCATTTAATATGAAAAGTTTTGAAGAGATAGAGATTCCCGTTCATTTCTAAGCAAACATAACATTGGACTATACAATAAGTAATGATGTAGCAAACATAATATTGGCCTATACAAAAAAGTATTATGTGTATAGTTGTATAAAATAGAAACCATATACAAGTATGATCTAAGGTATATCTATATATTTGTTTAATGGTAAGATTTATTATACCATTATCTACCATTTTAAGCCAAAAATAATCAAACATATATCAATATACTTGTATAAAATAGAAACCATATACAACTATAATCTATAATATATCTATATATTTGTTTCATGGTAAGATTTATTCTACAATTTATCTACCACTTTAAGTAAAAGAGAATAAAACATGAAAGGTTTCCTGCCACTTCGAGGCACTCAAAAAATGAACAATGAACTTTGTTTTCTTCGATGACTCTTTGTGGGTCTCCAATGACACTTTTTACAAGTCTCCATAAAGATCTGTTCTTTTAGTGAGTAAAATAGGTTGGACATTGATTTTAGTTAAAGCCCGAAAATTCGGTCAAAACTCGACTCGATACCAAAACTCAGTCAAAACTCATTTGAGAAGTTACACCCAAAAACCATCTTTGTTTCCTCTCAAAAGTCTCATATATACAATAAAAATCCCCCGAAAAAAAGAAGAAAAGCAGATGAATCAAAACCCTAGAAGATCTAACACTCACGAATCTCGATCACAGATACTACAGCACCCCACTCATAGGGTTTTGAGGTTTGGGTCCTTTGGGATCTGGGATCACAAGAGCTCCTCCATGCGAGCTCCTCCTCGCAATCGGCCACCACAGAAAGGAGAGACAGTCGGCCCTCTGTCGGAGGAGGGAAGGGGGAAGGGCCCGAGGGGGGAGGTGGCGTCGCTTCCTTCACCGATGAGAGAGCTCGAAGCCTCGAACCGTCGAGACTCAAGAGGCTTCCTCTGGCTTTGAGTCAAGCAGAACCCTAAAGCCCTCAGGCCCTACCACTTATAACCCAGAAGTCTATAATGCCCAAGTCTACGTCTAGACTCAAGTCAAACTGACCCGAAAACGTGGAAAACTTGGCCGATCCGAACGAGATTGGGCCCGATTAGTTGGTCCAACAAAATTCCAGTCGATACTTCTCGTTTTTGAGCCGATCCAATCCGACTCGGCCAAGTTTTGAGACGGATTGGCAAGTTTTAGAACACTTATTGATTTACCAGGGTAATTTCACCTTGTGCCATGTTCTTTTGTCCAATGTCCCGGGTAAATGGATTTCCAATATTCCTTTTTTACCAAGTATGGTGGCACATTAGAGTCCCACCAAAATTGATTGGACATTGATTGCCCAGCACAGGTTAGACATTATATGCCCGAGCTATCTGTTCGATACACCGGATATATCCGGATTTGTCCAGCAAAAAAGAACATAGGACATTTAATTCCATGAGAAATCATTGTCCTTGCCCATGAATGCCTCAAGAAATTGAATTTCCCGCCCCATTTATTTCTCGACAAAAGAACAGACCCTAGTGGTAGAAAACGTTGCATGTAATTGCCCCCCCCCCCCCCCTTTTTTTTCCCTCGAAATCTTTTCAAGTAAATGACACTAGAATCTGACATCTCTAGAAAAAAAAAAAGAATTGTGAACCCCATTAAACATCCTCTCAAACCCTACGTTCCAGCCCCATTGCATGATTTGAAATTTCGACCAAAATTCCAAAATTTTACCAAAATATTTCATTTCGGTTTCTACCGGGTATCGAAACAAAAGGGAGATATGATACCTTGACCCATTCTGATTTCAACGAAATTTTGGGATTTCAAGCAAATTTTGTGAATTTTGACCAATAATAGTGGGGGGACACCGAAATTTCGGACGAAACAAAGGGGTCGAAAGAAACCAAGCCCATTTCGTCGTTTTCAACGAGATTCTGACCCAAAGTAAAGGGGCCCATCGAATCCACGTGTTGCCCCCCATTTCGGTGCTAGTTTCGGCAAAGCTGACTGTTTCGGGGTCATTTCAACCGAAACCACCCCAAAAATTTCATTAAACCTATGGACTAATTTCGATGACCAGGGGGCTTTAAATAGGGAGGTTTCGACTAGATTTCGACCAAAACCAACCAAATTTCGTTCGATTTCACTAGGTGTCGCCAAAATTCGATTGATTTTGACCAAAACTGATGGATCTCGTCGTCGAATCTTGCTCCCAGATCTCGCCGGATTCAGCTGAAATGCCAAATTTCAGTGCCGGACCTTGCCGAAATTTGTCGAGATCAGTTTTTTTTAATAAGAATATGGATGGAGATATTGCTTAGCGAGAGGCGAGTTGAGAGACGTATGCGTCATGTTGTCAAGAGACAACTAATAAATAAAGCGAAAATATGGAGGAAAATAGAAAGACTAACAACTGTTGAGGGAAAGAGAAAGATAAAGAACTATTAAATATTGGGATGAAGGGAAGGCGATGGCGTTAAACAAAACAATGTAAATATGTAAATATATCATATATGATGATTATAAAAAATCCAGTTTATTGGTATTCCATCTTGGTTATCATGGTCCATGCAAACTTACTTTTATTTATTTATTGTTATATTTTCTAAAAACAATTTAGGTAAATATGTGCAACTCAACCATAATAGACTTAAATTTAAAGACTTAAAAAAAACTTTCAAAAGCTTACCCATGGTCCACGCAAGCTTACTATGTGTTTCATGTGTGTTTCCTTCAAACAATTGATGTAAATATGTATGCAAAACTATAAAAGAATTAAATTTAAAATTTCAAAAAACAAATCTAGCAAAATACCTTTTTTTTAGCAATTTCAAAAATTTTCCACCATTTCAACCGAAATAATGATATTTCGGTCTTGGCCTAGACTGAAACTAGACACGAAACCGAAGTTTAAAACCATGCCCCAAAGTAACTCATACAACTGTTTATGCCGGTCTCGTTTGCTTCTTTTTGTTTTTTTAATAGCTTGATTGAACACGATCCCAAGGGTGGTATGGTAGAGGTCCGAACCCTCCAAGACTAGTACCACTATCTTTTTGGACAAGATCCTGATCTTTTCATAACGGATATACTCGAAAGGGTAGTAATACAAGGCAAATATAATTCCTTCTTCTAAGTCAATGCCTGTGATTATTAGTGTTCCCATCTAGGATGTAAGAAATCGTATTGAAGGTCTCACGCAACGGATGACGCCTTCTCTCATCACCCAAGGTTAGAAAAATTATAAATTATTTTTTTAACTCAGACAAACGTGTATAGACCTTTCAAAAAAAAGAAAAAAAAGTAATAAAAAAAACATACTTTCGAAGTTTCGAAACAAACCAAATCCCCCATACATTTATTTTATTGGGTGTATCCTATCATGGATCGTACATATCATTCGATATGGTGAAAAACGAGACGCACAACCGTATCATATTGTTTTTCTCCTGTATCGTATCGTGTATCGTAAGATACTAACAATCATGCTTGCGCCTGAATAGTGAATATATTATTCACCGTCCAACTTCCTAATCAATTATGGTATGGATTGTGGGTCAACAACAAAAAGAAGATTGTTTATTTTATATCACCAAGTGTCCTCATTACCGAAACTCATTTTGATTATTGTATAGCACCATTTGATTCATTACCGACAAGTTATTTTGGATTTGGGATCTCCAGTCACTTTTTGGAGTATTTTGCTATTCTTGTATGCACATAATGAACTTAGTTCTTTGTTTAGATTGATAATCCTACACAGTGGTGAATTATCAATCCAGAAAAGAGCCAACTTCAATATGTGCATATAGAGCAGCAAAATAGTAGTCATATAAGTAACTGGATATTACAAATCCTAAATAACTCGTGCATGTCATGAAGCAAATGGTGATATACGATAATCAAAATGAGTTTCGGCAATTCGGAACACACTTCAAAATAAACCAAACATATTGTTCGACTGATTGAATAGTAGGCATAACTGGCTCTTATACAGATAAAGTTAAGAAATGCACTACTATGTGATCCAAAAGAAACAATCCACTTTTTGTTGTTGACCCGCAATGCATTCCATAATTGATTAGGAAGTTGGACGGTGAATAATATATTCACCATTAAAGCACAAGTATCGAGCAACTATACAACTCGTGCTAAAAGAAGGATAAAAAAGTGGGAAAGAAAAGGTTAGCATGGGATACTCATTACAATAACATACCATAACAATAACCATAAAGCCATGTCCCATCTACTTGGGGTCAATTTTATGAATCCTTCTTCGCCATTCATTTCTATTTAGGACTATATCTGTTGCCAATGAAAGTTTTTCCATATCCTTTGACTCCTTTCTAACAACTTCCATCGACTTTATTCTAGGTCATCCCCTCCCCCTTGGCACTTCCACACTAACTGGGACCCTCTCCTTATCGGGGTCGCCTCTGCTCTATGTTGTACAAGGCCAAACCATCTTAACATATTCTCCATTACCTTGTCCTCGATTGGTGTCACTCCAACATTTTCTCTAATACACTCATTTCTAACTCTATCCCTTCTAGTTTCTCCAAACATCCACCTTAGCATCCTCATCTCTACCATGCCCATCTTATGGGATTGAGCTCTCCTTAAGGGCCAACATTCTGAACCATATAGCATTGCGGGTCTGAGTGTAAAACTTACACTTAAGTCTTAAAGGCATGAGGCGATAAAATAGCACTGCTGAGACCCCTCTATATATTCTGTAAATAACATACACCACGGTACTTCTTCTTGAATATTAACAGTGAGTCCATCAATGACATGAGTAAAAAATATGGGCTTAAGGCTGACCCTTGATGGAGTCCTGCAATTACTGCAAATTCTTTTGTGTCGCTACAGTTACTTCTGAGTTCTGACACTAGTAATTGCTCTCTCATACATGTCTCCAATAACTTTTGAGGCACTCATTTCCTCCTTAAAGTCCACCAAATCACACCTCGTGCAACTCCATCATAAGCATTCTCGAAGTCGATAAAAAACTTATGTAGATTCTTTTTCTTCTCTAAAAATCTTTCCATCAGTTGTCTCAACCAAAAAATAGTCTCCATTGTGGACCTTCTTGGCATAAATCTGAATTGATTCTTCGCAATTTTTGTCATCTTTCTTAACCTTTGTTCCATCACCCTCTCTCATATTTCATAGTGACTCATAAGTTTAATTCCATGATAATTAGAACAATTTGAACATCGACTTTATTCTTATATATCGGTACCATAATGCTTCTCCTCCAATCATTTGGAATCTTCTGTGTTGTCAAGATTTTATTAGACAAACCAGTTAACCAAATTAATCTAGTTCTTCCAAAGATTTTTTTAACTTCAATTGGTATCTCATCAGGACCTAGTGCTTTCCCTTTATGCATCATTTCAAAACTTTCTCAACTTCAGCTAAATAATAAAATTCCAAATATAAAATAAATTTAAAATGGCATTAAACACCTGACTGGAAATGTCAACTAATTAATTAATTTCTTTTAGTAAAACAGTTCTAGACATCAAAATGGTTTAATTCAGCAAGAACTGAATTAGAAAATAGGAATTCGATGTTCATGCACAAGCTTATAGAAGTTTTAAAACCAATATTGATCGAGCATTCCTCGATCAACCCCAACTGGAAAAGGGCAAAAATATATGAGAAGGAGAATACAACTCAACTGGAAAAGGGCTTGATTTCATTATCAAATAACATCACAACCACCACCATGAAAAATCTTGAACACAAAAAATTGTAAATGTTCATAGTAACAAGTTAAAAGAATAAGTAAAGATAAAATTGGACTAGGACAAAACAATACATCATTGGGCAAAACAAGAATTCCAAAAATAAAGCAATAACGGAAATTTACTAAGACAATGATCTCAAAACACTTAAATATCAGAGAAATTTATCAGAAACAAAATATTGTTTGATTGAAAAGTAGCATAAAGCCCACACCAAAGCCTGCAAACTTTAAAAGGAGAAAGTCTACCAAATTTTACAAAATATGCTCGATCCATAAAAAGTAAAGATAGCACCAAGGTGAAACACCTTCCAGTCATGCAATTGAAACAGAAGTCTATGACAAGCAGCTGGAACATTGCATCAACTTCCATCTTATTCTGCTTCATTACATCTGCAAGGGGCCCAAGCATGTTAAGACCACGCACACAAGAGATCTTGTGATATCATGTCTCAAACTAATCTTGAAAGCTTAAATAATGAAAGAATTACAAAAGGACACTAAGACTCATAGAAGCAATAGAACAAAGCAACCATAAACATCACATTAGAATAGCACAATTTAACACACTTATTACATGAACTTCAAAGTAGTAAAAGAGTAAACTTAAATGGAAAGTGTCGTTAAAGGTCTAAATAAATGAAGTATAAAAGAAAATTCCAAACCACCCCAATCTACCACCACACTTCTATGCCCAATCTACCACCACACTTCTATGCCCTGCCAATTTACCCCATCTCACTTTCTCAAGTAGTCGATGGTATTCTTAGGTACATGCCTACATTGACAATCAATAATATACCCCAAACCGTGATTTGTCTAATGCCACATGTATTCTCAAACATTGATTTAAAAGTCAACCTAGATTGCTTTTGTCAATCTAGGTATTGCAGCAACTAAATCTAGGTATTGCAGCAACTATAGAGCTCCTATTGGTGCCTAATCCGCCAATGTAGAAACCTTACTGCCTAGACCCTTTAAGCCCTAGTAGCAATAGTGATGGTAAGTTCTACTTCTTTTTGTCTTTCTTTTATTTATTTCATTCTCCCTATTTACCATGTTCTTCCTCCTATCAGCGGCAAAAGATTCAAAACAGTAATAGTAGCTGCAGAGGAGGAAGAAGGAATGGGAAAGGCTGAGAAGTGAAGGAAAAGGGAGAAACAAAAATAAAGAAATATAAACGATTTTGGGTGTCAACTTCAAAAACAATTTTTGAAGAACCATAAACAAAAATTTTCTGAATTTTTTTAAATTTTACAGAACCTCTATTGAACTTCAATCTTTATGTTGTTTTCAACCTGAGCATATATATAAATCAAGGAACAAAATGAACAGGACTCCCAAATTTTCAAGGAATCTTACTTCAATTAGGGTGTCTACTTCAAAAACGATTTTGGTTGTTTAGTCAAAATAAAATTCCTACTTAAAATAGGATTCTTTGATGGGTTATGAATTATTCCTAATAAACATATGATTTCTACTCAAATTAGGATTCCATAGTAAGATAGGATCCCTATTTAATAAAGTGGCTTCCATTATGAAGCTATTAATTAAAAGTCTAGAGTTGTTTTCTGATGTTATTTTTGTTGCAGCTTCTAAGCATGTCTTTTTGACAAATTTTTACAGCGAGTTTATAAGTTATACCTAAGCTAGAAGGGGTCTCGAGAATCCTACTTTGGTAGTATAGGCTAAGGAAGTGTTTTAAGTCCATTAGGATTAGGGTTGAGGTTAGTTTGAGAGTCTATAATCCAAGTGCGAAATTAAAATGGATTTATGAAAAAAATTTCCAAAATGTTCTCCACTTTCTCCAAGGAAGTGTGATTCTTTTCGTCTCAATGGTGTGACTCAATGTCAAATGGGTATCACTACTTCAACCTTGATTCCTAGGCAACCTTTCATTCACCTAATTGTTTTTACCTTAATTTCAGATTCTAGTACTCCAATTCCTTAAAGTTCCCTAGCAAAATTTTGATCCAGCACCAGTCTTTATTTTTTTTTCTTGCAGGAAGCACCAATATTTCTTTAATTCCATATATTTTCCTTTGTTTACTAGTAAACCACCTCTCGTCCTTCCATCCTCATCAATACCCATCCACTACATCCGTTACAACTTCCCTCCAACTACTTTCACAATTAAATTTCAGACTAGTTTGATTACAATTGAATTACGGTGCGTTTGCAATAGTTATCTTTTGCTTTATTTTCCCTCTTCCCTCGTCATCAATACGATATCATAGAGCTCTCTTTGATTATTTTGTATAACCACCAGGCCCACCACCAAGCACTTATGCACCAGGCGATGTAGGCGTCCCTTTGCCCGCCTACCTACCTTTTTTAGAACTTCAATATTTTATGTATTGACTACAACCAATCTAACAAAGCTGTATCAATTTATAATTCCTTCATAATTTTCAAGCATATTTGAAGAAAAAAATTCATTAGATTTCCTCGTAATATTAATCTTACAGTACTTTCTACCCAGGAATATTCCAACTATCACCTACGAGCTAGCCATCTTTCTGATTAGCACATGCACCTTTCAAAACAATACTTTCTACTCTCGACCTCTTGACCTACAGCTCCTCGACCTCCTCCCCTATATATATAAACGACTTCCTCTTAGCGCCTAAGTTTAGGCCACAGCCTTGGCCACCCATATCGTGCTTACAGTCATGCAAAGATTGAAGTTTTAGATGTAGAAGGTTAAACGATTAACTTTTGTGGGCACAATCCCAACACTAAGTTCATATGATCATTGGATACTTTACTTTTGGGGGCACAATCCCAACACAAAGTTCATATAATCATTGGATACTCTACTTCCTCATCAAGATTTACAATTAGTAATGGTTAAAATCAAAAGTTGCTTATAACAAATATAAAAGGAAGCATAAATTTCCTAATTTGAAAATTAGTAGGCCATTTCTTTCAATGTTATTAGGTCTCAACGTTCTAAATGTGATAACTATACCTAGATATACATCAGTGTAGTCAAGGCGTCGCCTAGGTGATGGCCTAGGCGTTTTGGACCTTCGACCACCTAGGCTGTGGCTAGGCGGGCGGTGAAATCTAGACGACCAGGCTTTAGGAGCCGCCTAGGCGCCTATTTAATAATTGGTTTCTTTTTTTGTTTTTTTTTTTAAAAATTAGTCGGGTTCAATTGAGTTTTCTTGGCTCTCGTTTGGTTTTATAGGGTCCATGTGTCCATGTTGCTTTATAGATGACCAACACGATGTCATCATTAATGGAAAAAAACTATTGTGTCCATGTTCTCAAGGTTTGAAGAGGAAAAAGGTATACAAGGATGATTCATATAAGAGTGACGATGATGTAGATGGTTAAGTGATTTAGATGAGTAATTTTAATTGTTTTTTGGATACGTGGATCTAAAATGTTCAAAAAAATAATAGATTACCTAATATGATTATGTTTATACTTATGATATTTGCTTGAATTTATAAGTATGATAGGGTTATGTTTCTCTTGCTGATATGTGATTCATATTTGTTGCCATATATAATTATTGTGGTTGATATGTGATTTCTTTTTGCTGCAATAATAATGGTTTTGTAGGTTATTATATGCTCTGTATCATACCCATTATCAAATATTATTATTTTGACCATAACTATCTCTATACATTAAATTTTACTATGCATAAAACCATAAATTACTTATGTATATATATTACTTATATTTATTTTTTATCACCTAGGTTTCGCCTAGGCAGGCTAAACCGCCTAGGCATCGCCTTTGTGGGGGAGGATTTCGGCCGTCGTACGTGACCCTCCTCCAACAGTCGATTGAAGGTTTTACCCTTCGGGATGTGGCGCGCTTCGAAGCGCTGAGTGGTGACTTGCTGGGCTGTCACAAAAGCACTGTAGAGTAGAAAGGTAGAGGAAGAGATGACACAGAATGTGGTGACGAAGTTCGGCCGAAGCCTACGTCTCCGTGCGGTAAGACGCAACCTTTGAATCCACTATCTCTGAGTAAGCAGTAGAGCTACTCTCGACAGGCCGATGAGTGCTTCTTACAAGTAATCAGAGGGTGGAGAGGGGATCTGAAAACCAGAAAGCCCGGGGAGCTCTGGAAAACAGAAAGTGAGATTATGGTCTGGATTTCTCGATCTGGAATCATTTACAGGGTTTGCTATTTATAAGGGCTTAGTTTATCTGGGAAATATTCCGAGAATATTCCCAGGAATATTCGGGGTTTGGTAAATCCCCCCGGTATTTACCAGACCCCAGATAGTGCAAGTGGGCCCCAGGCAGGGCTGCGGGTCCTACCGTCTTTCCCATGGGCCCCAGGCAGGGCTGCGGGCCCCATCATTGGACTCGTGGGCCCCAGGCAGAGCTGTGGGTCCCACCATTGAGCGTTAGCCAGATTTTGCACCCACAGTTACCCCCCTCCCAGCTAGATAGGTGTTAACCTAGCTGGTTGGTATTTTTTAGTGCAAAGCTGGTCGCTCGTCTGCCGACCCTCTATCGGAGTTGGTCGTCGTTTGCCTGTCGACCAGCTACGTGAGGCCGACCATTGGGCCTGCCGACCCCCTGCCAGGGGGTTGGTCGGGTGTACGTCTGCCGACCGTTGCATGGGGTCGATCATCGTCTGTCTTCCGACCCGTTGCGCGGGGCTTACTGCTGTGCGTCTGCCGACCCGTTGCGCGAGACCGACCACAGTCTGTCTGCCGACCAGTTGCGCGGGGGCCGGCCGTCGTTTGCCAGCCGACCCCCTGCGCGGGGCCGATCGTCGTGCGTCTGCCGACCCGTTGCGCGAGGCTGACTGTTGTGCATCTGCCGACCTGTTGCGCGGGACCGACCATGGACCATGGTCTGTCTGTCGACCCGTTGCGCAGGATCGACCGTCGTCTGCCAGCCGACCCCTTGCGCGGGACCGATCGTCGTCTGTCTGCCGACCCGTTGCGCGAGGCTGACTGTTGTGCGTCTGCCGACCCGTTGCGTGGGGCCGACCATAGTCTGTCTGCCGACCCGTTGTGCAGGACCGACCGTCGTCTGCCAGCCGACCCCCTGCGCGGGGCCGACCATCGTCTGTCTGTCGACCCGTTGCGCGGGGCTAACCGTCACACCCACCGACCCGTTGTGCGGGACCGACCGTCGTCTGCCAGCCGACCCCCTGCGCGAGGCTGACCATCGTTTGTCTGCCGACCCGTTGCGCGGGGCTAACCGTCATGCCCACCGACCCCCTGCTAGGGGCCGGTCGGGTATGCGTATGCCGACTGTACGTATACCCCCGCCCAAACAGCTAGGTGGTAACCTAGTTCGTTGGGACGTCGTGGTGCAAACGGGTCGGCACCTAGCCGGTTGGGATCGAGGGTTCGATGCCGGCAGAGGGGTGGAGTTATGCTGAGGGGACCCCATGGGGCCGGGGTAGGCGAAAACTGCCCAAGGGGGGTCAGATGCAAACAAAGGGTGATGAGGGGTCGGTAGCAAAACGAAAAAGGTTGGGGGGGGGGGGGGGGTGATTGCAAATATAGAAAAAAAGGGTTGAAAAATACGAGCCGGAGCTACGTACGACAAGACATAATAGTTGCATCCGGGATCGGAATCCGTCGAATTCAGAGCCAGTACGATCCTCGTATGACTGTCTATAAGGGCAATTAGAGTTGAGGGAAGAATGCAGCCGAAGAGCCTATCATTTTGAGATGGGAAAACAAGATAAAACGCGAGTTAAACAACTCGAATGTTTGTTTTGGTCCGGGGCACCCAACTCGTATTTAGACGTAGGGGTGAAGGGGAGGAGGGTCACTTATGGGTGCGCGTTCCCCGATGGGTGGGGAGGTAGGGTATGTAGCGCACCCCCCAAAAGGGAGCTAGGGACGGCCTCGGTTTTAGAGGCAAAGGGGCAAAGGGAGGAGTGGGTGTTTGGCTGGTCGGTTTTGGTGTCACTGACAAAACCGACAAGGCCAACACCTGGTCGGGTTTTGTATGGTGATCTGCTCGGGTGGGGGGAGAGAGGGTCACTTATGGGTGTACGTTCCCCACGGGGTGGGGAGGTAAGATATGTAGCGCACCCCCCAAGGGGGAGCTGGGGGCGGCCTCAGTTAAAGGGGCAAAGGGGCAAGGAGGTGGGGGTTTGGCTGGTCGGGTAAAGTGTAGCTGTCTGGTCGGGTGGGCTGGTCGGGTAAAGTGTCAAGATCTCTCTCTCTCCACCTCACTCTCTCATTCTCACTCTCTGTTTTTCTCTCTTTCTCTATTTCACTTTTCTTTTTTTTTCTTTTTCTTTTTTTTGCAGCTATTGGGGAGGGGGGCTGGTCGGGTTTGAGGAGGGGGGGGGGGGGGGGGGGGGGGGGGAGGTCGGGTGGAGTGGTGGGGATGGTTTCTCTCATCCTCACTCACTCTCTGAACCCCTCTCACTCACTCTCTCTTATCCTCTCTAACTCATTTGGGGATGGTGAGCCAAGCCGTTCCACCACGAGTCGAGACGAGCCTTAGTCTATTTGTGTTTGTCTTGTTTATTAAGCGAGCCTAAACTCCAGCGGTGGCTGTCGCACCCGCCGGCACGTCATCCAGCTTCGGCCACCGAGCGCGCGCCGACCCCCTGCCAATGGCTGGTAGGGGGAGCGTTTGCCAAGGCGCAGGTCATCTCGGGCTTCGTCGAATGCCGAGGCGAAGGCCGCCTCGGGCTTTATCTTTGAATGTCGAAGCGGGACTTCGGGCTTCGTCGAATGCCGATGTGAAGGCTGCGCGCCTTGGGTTTTGCTTCTGAATACCAAGGATGTCGCCTTGAGCTGAGAGAACTGTGGGTGCAAAATTTGGCTAACGCCCAATGGTGGGACCCACAGCCCTGCCTGGGGCCCACGAGTCCAATGATGGGACCCGCAACCCTGCCTGGGGCCCATGGGAAAGACGGTAGGACCCGCAGCCCTGCCTGGGGCCCACTTGCACTATCTGGGGTCTGGTAAATACCGGGGGGATTTACCAAACCCCGGATATTCCTGGGAATATTCCTGCAATATTTTCCAGATAAACTAAGCCCTTATAAATAGCAAACCCTGTATATGATTCCAGATCGAAAAATCCAGACCATAATCCCACTTTCTGTTTTCCAGAGCTCCCCGGGCTTTCTGGTTTTCAGATCCCCTCTCCACCCTCTGATTACTTGTAAGAAGCACTCATTGGCCTGTCGAGAGTAACTCTACTGTTTACTCAGAGATAGTGGATTCAAAGGTTACGTCTTACCGCACGGAGACGTAGGCTTCGGCTGAACTTCGTCACCACATTCTGTCATCTCTTCCTCTACCTTTCTACTCTACAGTGCTTTTGTGACAGCCCAGCAAGTCACCACTCAGCGCTTCGAAGCGCGCCACATCCCGAAGGGTAAAACCTTCAATCGACTGTTGGAGGAGGGTCACGTACGACGGCCGAAATCCTCCCCCACAGTTTGGCGCCGTCTGTGGGATCACGATCCTATCAACTTACAACTTCTAAGCTTTCAAACTCCTTCGGCATCTACTACCGGTTGCCCGAGCAATTTGTCTGTCTCCATCGTTACACTTAAAGGGAGAAGACATCGATGGACCAGCCGGAAGAAAGCAGTATGCACCCAGACACTCAGCATCCAACGACTCGCTCAATGAGTCATCGGTTTGCGACGATCCAACACCCTGAACAGCAACTCGCTGTTAATCCAAAGAGTCGCCTGTCGGTAGATCGCGTCGTCCAGGCTCAACCTCGACAATCGCCTCAGCTCACCGACCTAACTCCTCAACGCTTGGGGAAAGCGCACATCTCTCCCAGTGCTGATGCTCAAGCGTCATACCAAATCACAGCCGAGGACTATCAACTCCTTACTCTTATGAAGCAAAACGCCGCTTTCATGGTGGAAAGAGACTCCCTCCGAAAGATTGTCGTTGAAGCAGGAACTGACCTCCCATGGTCTGCCGCTGGCATTAAAGACGGAGCAGACGTCTGCCGGTCGATTGACAAATCTCCTACTCCTTCTAGACGATCTGTCGTCAACATCACTCGACGTTCTCTCAAATCCCTCTTGAGAGGACTCTCGCCTACTCCTCCCAAGCCGACTGTCTGGGAGCGTCTCAGCGAGTCTGCTCGTCATTCTAAGTCTCTCGGCTCCGAGTCATCCTCCAAGCCCTGCATCGTGAGGGATGTTCGGGATGATAGGCACAGCTCCAAAGTTCGGCAACATTACAATGGCGATCGAACCCCAGTTGGGCAACGGACAATGAGATGGACTCCAACGCCCTCTTTGCCTCCTCTTTCTCCGAGACGCCTCTCTGACCAACGAGGTGATCGTCGGAACAATCACGCTTCCAAAGGGCCACTTCATCAGCACATTCTCCAAGCCCAATTTCCCCGAAGCAGGAAAGCCCCCGCCCTTCCTAGGTTCAACTGTTTAAAAGGAGATCCGACGCTACACATCCTCGCCTTCAAACAAGCATTGACACCATATGACCACGACAACCAGGTTCTATGTCGCACCTTTGCTGGCAGCCTAGATGATATGTCGCTGGACTGGTATCACAACCTTCCTACGACCTCCGTAAGTCAATTCAGGGATCTGGCAGATCTCTTTATTCAACACTATCGGCTGAACCTCAAGCTGGAGAAGAAGCTGGACTCCCTCTACCGGCCCAGGATGGGATCAGACGAAACCCTCTGAGAGTTCTCTCGAAGGTTCCGGAATGAGCATGCTGCGCTCTCCGGACATCACCTCGACGATGAGGCCATCATGCTCGCATTCCAGAATGCCCTACGCTTTGACCTCCACATCTACAATGACCTCATCCGCAATCCTCCTGCCTCCCTCAGAGTACTATTCGATCGAATTCAAAAGGAGATCGAGGTGGAGGATGATCAAGTCGCTCGTAAGAAACGTGACCTCGAGAAACGCCTTTTTGGTAAGGCACCAACAAGACTAACATCTCAAGCTCGCAACGCTCAGGCTGAAGAAGTTAGAACCTCTAAGAGGCCAAGGCAGGCAGACAATAGACCCGTAGAGCCTCAGAAGACCATGGGCACCAAAGGAAAGCAGCCCATCCACCGATCAGAGTAGAAGGCCGCCGTCGACTGTCAACAACTCGGAATGTCACTCATCTGAAATCCATGATGTAACATCTTCTGAGTTATCAATGAAATGACAGTTGTTTCAAGTTATTTCAAAGACTATCAAATTCTATCTCAACTTCTACTCAACGACACAGTTAGTTCGGTTCGTGTTGCGACACGGCTGACTAACCTGCAACGGTACAAAGCTACGTGTCCCGATACGTAGGTTCGACTGAAATGGCGCTTCGCCTAAGTCCAACCGATACAAGGGCGCTACGCTGAGTACTCTGAATCATTGGTGTCGCACATGCTCCCGTTGTCACGTAAGGACACATGCACTAGTGCCTCACCACAGTTAGTTCGGTTCGCGTTGCGACACGGCCGACTAACCTGCAACGGTACAAAGCTACGTGTCCCGATACGTAGGTTCGACTGAAATGGCGCTTCGCCTAAGTCCAACCGATACAAGGGCGCTACGCTGAGTACTCTGAATCATTGGCGTCGCACATGCTCCCGTTGTCACGTAAGGACATATGAACTAGGGCCTCGCCACAGTTAGTTCGGTTCGCGTTGCGACACGGACGACTAACCTGCAACGGTACAAAGCTACGTGTCCCGAAACGTAGGTTCGACTGAAACGGCGCTTCGCCTAAGTCCAACCGATACAAGGGCGCTACGCTGAGTACTCTGAATCATTGGCGTCGCACATGCTCCCGTTGTCACGTAAGGACACATGCACTAGTGCCCCGTCACAGTTAGTTCGGTACGCATTGCGACACGGCCGACTAACCTGCAACGGTACAAAGCTACGTGTCTCAATACGTAGGTTCGACTGAAATGACGCTTTGCTTAAGTCCAACTGATACAAAGGCACCGCGCTGAGTACTCCGAATTCTTACCCCCCGTCAATCAGTAAGTCCAAGGTCCCATCCTCGGCATACAAAGACAAAGCCCGAGACGGCGACATCGTCTCGGCCCAAGGTGACAACCTTGGCATTCAAAAAGCAAAGTCCGAGGTAGGCTTCAGCGCCTCGGCAACTGACGAAGCCCGAGATGTTAGCACCGTCTCGGCCCGAGGCAAACTTCGCCTCGGCATTCGAAGACTAAGCCCGAGGCAGACTTCCTCGCCTCGGCACCTGACGAAGCCCAAGACGTTAGCATCGTCTCGGCCCGAGGCAACCTTCGCCTCGGTATTCGAAGGCTAAGCCCAAGGCAGACTTCCCCGCCTCGGCACCAAACAAAGCCCGAGACGTGGGCAACGTCTCGGCCCGAGGCGACCTTCGCCTCGGCATTCTAAGACAGTACGAGGCAGGCTTCACCGCCTCGGCACCCGACGAAGCCCGAGACGTCGGCAACGTCTCGGCCCGAGGTGACCTTCGCCTCGGCATTCGAAGACAAAGTCCGAGGCAGGCTTCACCGCCTCGGCACCTGACAAAGCCCGAGACGTCAGCACCATCTCGGCCCAAGGCGACCTTTGCTCCGGCATTCAAAGACAGTCCGAGGCAGCCTTCATCGCCTCGGCACCTGACGAAGCCAGAGATGTCAACACCGTCTCGGCCCGAGGCGACCTTCGCCTCGACATTCGATTATAGTCCGAGGCAGCCTTCGTCGCCTCGGTACCTGACGAAGCCCGAGACGCCGACACCGTCTCAACCTAAGTGACAACCTTGGCATTTGAAAGCAAAGTCCAAGGTGCTCCGCATCGTCTCGGCGCTCGCAGACAAAGTCCAAAGCAAGCTTTGCCGCCTCGGCACCTGGCGAATCCCCTGAGACGTTGGCACCGTCTCAGCCCAAGGCGACATCCTTGGTATTCAGAAGCAAAACCCAAGGCGCGCGGCCTTCACCTCGGCATTCGACGAAGCCCGAGGTCCCGCTTCGACATTCAAAGATGAAACCCGAGGCGGCCTTCGCCTCAGCATTCGACGAAGCCCGAGATGACCTGCGCCTTGGCAAACGCTCCCCCTACCAGCCATTGGCAGGGGGTCGGCGTGCGCCCGGTGGCCGAAGCTGGATGACGTGCCGGCGGGTGCGACAGCCAACGCTGGAGTTTAGGCTCGCTTGATAAACAAGACAAACACAAATAGGCTAAGGCTCGTCTCGACTCGTGGTGGAACGGCTTGGCTCACCATCCCCAAATGAGTTAGAGAGGATGAGAGAGAGTGAGTGAGAGGGGTTCAGAGAGTGAGTGAGAGGATGAGAGAAACCATCCCCACCACTCCACCCGACCTCCCCCCCCCTCCTCAAACCCGACCAACGCCCCTCCCCAACAGCTGCAAAAAAAAGAAAAAGAAAAAAAAAGAAAAGTGAAATAGAGAAAGAGAGAAAAACAGAGTGAGAATGAGAGAGTGAGGTGGATTGTGAGAGAGATCTTGACTCTTTACCCGACCAGCCCACCCGACCACCCCACCCGATAGCTATACTTTACCCGACCAGCCAAACCCCCACCTCCTTGCCCCTTTGCCCCTTTAACTGAGGCCGCCCCCAGCTCCCCCTTGGGGGGTGCGCTACATATCTTACCTCCCCACCTCGTGGGGAACGTATACCCATAAGTGACCCTCTCTTCCCCCACCCGAGCAGATCACCACACAAAACCCGACCAGGTGTTGGCCTGGTCGGTTTTGGCAGTGACACCAAAACCGACCAGCCAAACACCCACGCCCCTCTTTGCCCCTTTGCCCCTAAAACCGAGGCCGTCCCTAGTTCCCTCTTGGGGGGTGCGCTACATACCCTACCTCCCCACCCATCGGGGAACGCGCACCCATAAGTGACCCTCCTCCCCTTCACCCCTACGTCTAAATACGAGTTGGGTGCCCCGGACCAAAACGAACATTCGAGTTGTTTAACTCGCGTTTTATCTTGTTTTCCCATCTTAAAATGATAGGCTCTTCGGCTTCATTCTTCCCTCAACTCTAATTGCCCTTATAGACAGTCATACGAGGATCGTACTAGCTCTGAATTCGACGGATTCCGATCCCGGATGCAACTATTATGTCTCGTCGTACGTAGCTCCGGCTCGTATTTTTCAACCCTTTTTTTCTATATTTGCAATCACCCCCCCCCCAACCTTTTTCGTTTTGCTACCGACCCCTCATCACCCTTTGTTTGCATCTGACCCCCCATTGGGCAGTTTTCGCCTACCCCGGCCCCATGGGGTCCCCTCAGCATAACTCCGCCCCTCTGCCGGCATCGAACCCTCGATCCCAGCCGGCTAGGTGCCGACCCGTTTGCACCACGGCGTCCCAACCAACTAGGTTACCACCTAGCTGGTTGGGCGGGGGTATACGTACAGTCGGCATACGCACACCCGACCGACCCCTGGTAGGGGGTCGGTGGGCATGACGGTTAGCTCCGCACAACGGGTCGGCAGACAGACGATGGTCGGCCTCGCGTAGGGGGTCGGCTGGCAGACGACGGTCGGTCCCGCACAACGAGTCGGTGGGCGTGACGGTTAGCCCCGCGCTCAACGGGTCGGCCTCACGTAGCTGGTCGACAGGCAAACGGTGACCAACTCCGGACAGAGGGTTGGCAGACGAGTGACCAACTTTGCACTAGAAAATCCCAACCAGCTAGGTTAACACCTATCTAGCTGGGAGGGGGTAACTGTGGGTGCAAAATCTGGCTAACGCCCAATGGTGGGACCCACAGTCCTGCCTGGGGCCCACGAGTCCAATGATGGGCCCCGCAGCCCTGCCTGGGGCCCATGGGAAAGACGGTAGGACCCGCAGCCCTGCCTGGGGCCCACTTGCACTATCTGGGGTCTGGTAAATACCGGGGGATTTACCAAATCCCGAATATTCCTGGGAATATTCCAGGAATATTTCCCAGATAAACTAAGCCCTTATAAATAGCAAACCCTGTAAATGATTCCAGATCGAAAAATCCAGACCATAATTCCACTTTCTGTTTTCCAGAGCTCCCCGGACTTTCTGGTTTTCAAATCCCCTCTTCACCCTCTGATTACTTGTAAGAAGCACTCATCGGCCTGTCGAGAGTAGCTCTACTGTTTACTCAAAGATAGTGGATTCAAAGGTTGCGTCTTACCGCACCGAGACGTAGGCTTCGGCCGAACTTCGTCACCATATTCTGTGTCATCTCTTCCTCTACCTTTCTACTCTACAGTACTTTTGTGACAACCCAGCAAGTCACCACTCAGCGCTTCGAAGCACGCCACATCCCGAAGGGTAAAACCTTCAATCGACTGTTGGAGGAGGGTCACGTACGACGGCCGAAATCCTCCCCCACAGCCTTGACGCTTAACTACACTGATATACATAAATGACGGATATCCCTATTAATACTACGGTACATAACCAGGAAATAAATCTTAATCATAGGCCCTTTTTGAATCTCAGGGCAAAGTTCTCCTTCCAGCTATCGAAAGAGACGGCACACATTTGATACCCTTTAAAACTACAATTGCATAACCAAGTGATAAATCTTTAATCGTCGGCCTATTTTTAATCTCAGAACCATAAGGGCAGAGTTCTTTCAGCCTTGATAATTGAATGATGTTTGTTTCTGAAAAAGTAGAAATTTTTCAGGAAGCATGCCATTGCCCCCCCACAAGTGTCTATCAAAAGACGGTAGACAGCCCTGCATACCATAACATCGTGGAGGTATGAACAGATATTAGTAGTTATTATCTTCCTACAAGTTTCTTGAATACTTATTATGACACTATGAAATATTGCATGTAATGCTACATACTATCGACTATAACAATTCATTCCACATCAAGAAGAAAACAGGTAAATCAAAGTGTTTTCTGACTAAAAACTCTAACCTAAATACAATGAATACTAACATCCTTAAATCAACACTGTTGAACATTGATCTTGAGCATTGTGATTCAGCAGTCAGCAGAAGACCGGTACACACATTCTCAAATAGCAATTCCCCACCGACTTTGTTAGATAAATTTATTGTATTCTACCAACCAGAGGATAGGGGAGTTGGTAAGAACTAAACAACATATGCTTTGGCGATAAGGTTGTGGGTTCAATTCCCCCTCCCCCTCGAGCAACCCAATAGTGCGTAGGGAAATTTCCGAGTGGGTCGGTGTGCATTCTCGGAGGGAATACTTCGAGCTCAAAGTGGGTCCATTGTCTAAAAGGTTTTTGGACATCCACCCTATAAAATCAAAGGTGCACCTAGGCTCACCAGGCTCCTCAAGGCTCAAACTTGACGCCTCACCTAAGGACCCCAGGCCCCCTGAGGCACCAATTCACCCAAAAGCACTTAACCGCCTTGGAGTTTTTTCATTCCAAATTGGACCCTACAGTTTTAATTGTTAGCATAATACGGTTAATACCCCCTTTTGTCTGCTACTAAATTTCCTCTATTGGTAATTTCTATCTAATCAAAACTGAATTGAAGGGGGCAAAATGTAGTTTATTAACAATAGGGGAGCTTGGAAGTTTTTTTTGTTCCAAATCGGTCCCTATAGCCTTAAATGTTAGCACAATACCCACTTTTGTCAGTTACTAAATTTCCTCTTTTAGTAATTTCTATCTAATCAAAACTGAATTTCCTCTTTTAGTAAATTTTAGTAATTTCTATCTAATCAAAACTGAATTTCCTCTTTTAGTAAATTTTAGTAATTTCTATCTAATCAAAACTGAATTTCCTCTTTTAGTAATTTCTATCTAATCAAATTGAATATCCTCTTTTAGTAATTTCTATCTAATCAAAACTGAATTGAAGGGGGTAAAATGTAGTTTATTAACTATAGCGGGTTAAGTGATTTTGAGCTAAACTTCAAGGGGAGTAAAGTGTAAATTATTTTCTAATATTATTCACATCATCTTTAAAGATCTAAATATATCCTTTTCTCAGTGTCTTATCTTATTCTTCTTGTGTACTCTTTTCAAATTCAAATTGCATATCTTCGTTATCCCTCCATTTTATTCATGATTTGCATTTTCACTATTTAGCTTGACATTCAACATACTTCTTGTTACTAGACGCATTACATGGAGTGTCGGTGCCGCTGTGTGGAGTCGTGGACCAAGGAAGTGACATACACACCTGATGATACCACCAGCACATCAGGCCCAAATTTTCAATCTCATTTGTCTCTCTCCAAAAGATTGCATAGGTGATCAAGCCCCTCTAGTTCTATGGTTAAATGAATGACGTTATTTTGACTCGTTGTGTCGCTCAAGTATGCCCATAGCAATTGGATCCGCTCGGATACCAGTTGGCACAGAGCCCAATTTGAAGACCAGATGGGGAAGATAGATCACAATTAAATCAATATTCATGAGAAAATATGAAAAATAAGAACAATTAAAAAGAAAGAGACAGGTAGAATCCACCATTATTAAGAAATATCTCAAAGAAGTCTCAGACTCAGATATCTCCTATAACCCTTCCTATTCCTTAAATATGAACTCCAGGGTACATCTACAAAGCAGAATTTTAAATGGTATTTTCGAAACAATGTCACTAGAAAGGAAAAAAAATTAGAGCAAACATAATAAAGTATTAAATAACTTTAAAATAAGTGGATAAATATATTTAAATTTAAATAAATTGAGAACAGTTTAAAATCATTTTTAAAATCTCAAGAATCCCATTATAAAATTATGATGTGTATGTTAAAGTGGATTTTTATGATTTTATGATAACATCAACCATAAAAATCATTGAAGGCCATAGAAAAAAAGATTAAAAAATAATTGCATTCAAAATACAAAAAAAAAAAAAATAGAGCTGTTAAATAATCAAAATCAGTATAAAAGGGTACCGGTTACCATAGATAGGAGTGATATCCACCAAAAGAACTGCCCGGTCTCTCAGAGGATGACTGCCCAAGCTGCAAACCCTGGTAAGAGTCGTAAGACCTCATGGAGGATGGTTGCCCAAGCTGAGAAGCCTGATAAGACTGCAACTCTTGCAAGGCAGTCGCACCCTGCGACCCATAAGCCCCAAGTAAAGAAGGAGCTCCACCACCTATCCCCAACCCTCCATAGGCCTGCCCCTGGGGAGCAGCCAAACCAGCCGCCTGGGTCATTGCCGCCGCCACCATCGGATTCATCGCTGCCGCTGCCGGGTTCAGCAGCGCCGCAGCGAGCAACGGATTCTGCCCTAGCATCGCAGCATATGCAGGGTTCTGGCTGTACAGAGCGAGGTTCTGGGCAGCAGCCATTGCGGCCAGCACCGGCTGCTGGGTTGCCCCAAGAAGGGCTGCAGGGGCCATGGCCGCAGCCGGCACCTCAGCCTTCGCCTTCTCCGTGGCCTTCTGACAGTGAAGTTGGTGGCCTTCAAACATCTTGTAGGGTTCCTCCAAAGCCCTTGCCGCCCCCTCCTGAGTCTTGTAGACGAAGAGGGCAAATCCCCTAGACTTCCCGGTCTGCATGTCGAACCCCATGGGACCCAACTCTATCTCCCCGAACTTGGCAAAGAAGGCCTTGAGCTTATCAGGGGCGGTGTCGGCGTGCACGTTGCTGACATAGACCCTCCGTCCGTCGGCATTGGAGTAGGGGCCGCTGCCGGCGGCAGGGACGGGCCCCACGGAGGCGAGCTGGGAGTGGGTGAGGCGGTTCTTGATCGTCTTCTGGGGCTGCTTGAGAGCCTTGGCGGCGCCAGCACGGGTGCGGTAGAGAATGAAGCCGAAGCCTTTGGTGCGGCCGGTGGCCTTGTCGACGACGACTTTGCAGTCCTCGATCTCGCCGTAGGGCTTGAAGGTCTCGAGGACGGTCTCGTGGGTGGTGTCCCATCCGAGGCCGTGGACGAAGAGCTTGCGGTGGGAGATGTCCGTATCGGCGAGGGCGCGGATCCGGCCGACGAGGGCGGAGTCGGTGGCGGCTGCGTCGAGGAGGAACCCGATGAGCTGGTCCTTGGTGTAGGGTTCCAGGAGGCGCTGGATCCGCTCGAGGGTGGGTGTAGAGTCGTCGTCGTCGGATCCAGCGCCGCCGCCGTTTCTGCCGCTGAAGAGGACAGGATCGACAGCGTGGATGGGGTTCTTCTTCTTGGGCTTCGGTCCGGAGGCGCCGCCGCCGTTTCCGCCGCTGAAGAGGGCAGGGTCGTCGGCGTGGATGGGGTTCTTCTTCTTGGGCTTCAGTCCGAGCTTGCGCTTCTTGTTGTTGCGATTGTTGGTGCGATCCTTCTCAGCCCTCGTCTTCGCCATCGCCGCCGCACAGGGATGAGACGAATTGGGCGCCTGAGATTAGGGCTAGGGCTACTGATGCCACGCGGATCTATACATACGATACGAGGTGAATTCCGGATCGGGTTCATCCAAAAGATAACTGACCCAAATCCGAATATCCAGCATACACCCTATTGCCCCCATTTTGATAATTCTCCCCACTTAGAGAATCTCCAATCTACTCCCGACATAGCTCCCATCCTACATGGCACCATCTTATTTTCTCCTCTAATGAATAATTTTCAGACCAACCGGCTCCTACCCATCCTATGTGGCGGTAGAAGCTGGTAACAACTCCTTTCTGCTAAGAGCCAAAAAAATAAATTCTATGTGGGAAACGAAAGATTAAAAATATTTTAATGGTGGAAAACAAAGCACATTACACTTTAGGCTTGGGATCCAGTGATAGGAAGGAGTCGGTTGTAGTGAAGGTTTTTCTTCACAAACTCCCATTCCATGTGGCAGATGGAAGCTGGATATAGGAAGGATTCGGTTGGAGATGCTCTTAAGGATTTGCCTCCCCCTCTTCCCCGCTCGGCCTGTCGGTCCTCGCCGCCTTCTTTCTCCTCCTCCCCTTCTGCCACCACCACCTCCTCCTCCCTACTTTGATCGCCTCGTCGGAGCCGTTGGTATCATGCACGCCACCTTATCTTTATCCTCATTCATATAAAAGCATCGATCAGGAGCAATCAACAAGACGTGTCATCGGGGAGCAACCAACATGGCTGTCATTTGCTTTAGACCGACATGGTGTCTTCCCTCCATGTCGATCTTGATCGACATAAACCACACCATGCTAGTCAAAAAGCAACAAACCCCTATGTCGGTTACTCCCGGCCAACACGTGAATGAGGAGGAAGAGGAGAAGGGAAGGAGGAGGAGTAGTTGGTGAGGTGCATCGGACCGGTGGCTCCAGCAGGGCGATAGGAGTGGGGAGGAGGATAACAAGGAGGAAAAAGAGAGGAGGGTGGACATGGTGGCGATGGCGACGGCGGCTGGAGCGGGGAGGAGGCGGCAGTGAGGAGACTGGGATCGATATCCGGTGACTCCAGCGGTGGAGGTGACAATGTGTATATCAATATGATTGTGATGTTTGGGGGACGCATGCGGTATTTTTTATTTGTTAAGTTAGTGTATTACTAATTTGTGAATTGCAAATAGTAACACCCAATGCAAAAAAAAAAAAACCAATTTTGTTTCAGGTTAGGGCTAAAGCTCTCATGCAAACAAACAGATGACTACTTCACCTTATCTCAACTCTCAAGCTATCGGCATCTATTGCCAATCAAGTAAAGTCCAATCCCCTTTGCTTACACATCAAATTGGAGATTAGATGTGGTAATAGAGCCCGAAAAATTGAAAACCGATTCGATCCAATTGGACTCAAAAAATTGGGTTTGCTTGTAAGTTGTGTATCCAGAAAAGAATTGTGTAGGGTATGGAGATATGATATCTGCTCGATCAAGTTTTGGATTGGGTATGAAAACTACTGATACCTCAAATACACATACCTGATACCTAATTTCCTAACTCACATGTTAGAAATTAGGAATTAATAGTCTAAGGTCCTTTTAACTAACACAATATTACGATAATCCCTTGCCTTAGTTTTGTTTAGCGTTAAGTCCATAACTATTTTTTTTTTTAAATACCAATTATATCCCTCGGGTATCTTTTTTCTTTCCTATTGGGTGCCCTCGAGTATCAATTCGGTGAGTTAGAGTCACAATTTAGTAATAGTTTACAATGATTGCTACAGTGGTTCATTGTAGCAGAGTAAGGAATCGAATGAAAGTGGATTTACTATAGCTATAGAAAAATTTTCACTAAGTAACCGAATTGTCACTCTCATATGTCTTTTATTTTTGACCAATTGGTACATATGAATTTCAAAAGGGTAATTGATGTTGATATGCAAAACAAATATTACGAGGACAACGATGTTGAATTTAGTTTCATAACGACTCTCAAAGATAGTTTGAATCACTTAGCGCTTCAATCATCAATCATACTCTACTTTCAATCGTTGATGTTGCCTTGTTCTTTGTGAAGGAAGTACAAAAAATGCATCATCATTATCTATTTTCTTGATGTACTTCTGTTCTTGCAACGTCTTTTTGGTCTCTTCCTCCACAAATTAAACCCCGCACACATAAAGAAAAATAATATCCCAAATGCAACACAATTACTTTAAGAGAACTACGGTTGTACCCCAGTAGCAAACACCACAGTTTTCCTCCCGGGCAGTCACAGGATCGAATCCCGGGATTGTGTTACACCTGTGGCGTATAAGTAAAGTGGTGCACTTGTGGAAAAAAAAAAAGGCTCGGTCTTTGGCGAGGAGAAAAATACTTTCCTCTTTTGTCGTTAGCAGACTTCAAACCATGGTTTCTCTTGTGCAATGACACTTACAAGTGTCTCTCTGACCATAACAAGTATGTCATTTAAAAAAAAAAAAGAAGCAATAGGGGCAAATTATACAATCTGTCTACTAAGATATCGAGGATTATGAAGATAAAAAAGAAAATCCTTAGTTAAAAATAGTTTACAGCAACCTCTAGTCCATTTGAACCTTTTGTTATTATTGTTCCATCAAAATCTATTAACTTGTGTGCCAATGATAATCGAGATATGATCAAGTGAGCTCTTTCCGGCATTGGTAATCAATTATCGCCTATTACTACATCTCTACCTCATTACCAATTTACTACATGATGGTTTTCTTTATTCTGGTACTTCCTGTCATATGACTTAATCGATCTTGCATTGAGTCACATATCTTATAACATATCATTCACATTGCAACTACTCTCTAATGTACATCATATACCATCTTAATATGTTTCTTATTATTTGGTCATCAATTGGTGCCCAGACTTTCACTAATATACTAATTTCTCACCATATCCTTTGCCTTGCTATACGTCCACCTCAACCTCCTCAGTTTTGCAACCCTTGTCTTGTGTGCTTGAACCCGCTTTATGCCCCAACATCATGAACTAGGCAACATTATGATTTGTTGTCTTTAAAATCTAGCCTTACTTTCAAACGCATTTGCCAATCACATGACATCGCCCAAAACTCATATCCAGTTCATTCAACCATGTCTAATATCTATTGAATATATCCTCGTATATTTTTATATTGTCTTATATGATAGATCTAATATATTGAAAATAATTATATTTTTATATTTTTTAGCCATAAATTTTAGCTCATCACTGTTGTTTTTCTTACGAGATAGTTCCACATACTGATTTTTTTAAAAAAATTGTCTTAAAATCTTTCGTTTATTATCCAAATTTGCAGTTAACCCTATTATTATTCCATTAACATTAAATTACCTACAAAGAATATACATCGTGGTACTTATTTATAAATATTAACAATAAGTTCATCAAGAAAAGAGCAAGTTCTTCATGGGCTTAGTGTAAACTCTTTGTGAAATCCCACCGTGGTTGAAATCTCATTTGTGTCACAGTAGTTGCTTATCATTCTAGTTGTTACTCCCTCATACATAATATAACCGTAAAGCACCACCCTTATTTTTTAAGTTTACTAAATTACATCTTATTGCACTCTATCACTATTCTTCTTTCAATTAATAACTATATAAAGATTGTTTTTCTTCTCTTTAAATATTTTAATTAGCTGTCTCTACAAGAAAACAACCTCTATTGTTCATCTTCATGATGCAAATCCAAATAGGTTTTACAAAACCATATCATTTTTCTTGATCGATCATTGTCCCATCACAAGCTGCAAATTTTATAGCGTGACTTATAAGCTTAATTTCATGATATCACCATTGTTCTTATATGTGTACTATAATACCTCTGCTACAATCACTTGGTATCATCCTAGTTTTTAATTCATTAAGCAAGCCAATTAACTAAAGTAATCTAATTTTTCTGATGATTTTTCAAACTCAGAATTAATATCTAATCATGGACAAGTGCCTTATTGTTCTGCATCATTTTCAGAGCTTTCACCATGCCAATTTTTTTTTTTATTGAGTAATCTATATAACAAGGGACGTCGGTTTTGTGCTGACTAGACAAAACGGAACAAAAAAGCTGACTAGAACAAACTTACTGGACAAAATTGAACCGCATAGATCTAACCATTCGTTCAAAAATCAACACATGATCTCTCCTTGGTTTCAAATCCCAACCCATTTAAACTGCACTAAATGCCTAAAATTACGGCCCATTGAAACTGCACTAAACCTGACCGTTCATCCCGTGATCGTTGTTCGCATCAACGGCTATAAAACCATCTGCTGAAATTTCGGCCGCCCCAAATCATCGGGTCGATCTCGAGGAATCCGTTCGAACAGAGACAGTTGTGATTGATCGATTATTGGGGAGGGGGAGTTGGTCGCGCCAAAGACGCCCGATTCGTGCCAATCGACACGGGCGAGGAAATGGGTGCCCCTATGAATGCCGGTGTTATCGTAGAAAGTGTTCTGTTGCTGAAGGCGTTAAGGTGTGTTGCCGCCGAAGACGACCCGCTACGGTGCCGATATGTGTGTTGCCGCCGAAGACGGCCCGCTGCAGTGTCGACAGGCACGGGCATGCACTAGCAGTAAACGTGACATCTTTTTAGTCATGGTTATGCTAGATAAAACAATCCAATAGATTTCCCATTTAGTAGTTTCCAAAAATAGCACTTATATTATTTATTATTATCACCCTTTGCCAAGACTGTAGAATCACTCTTGATACACCTAGCTTTACCTATATCATGTGTATTTTTATTAGTAGAGGAACTTAATTGTAAATATCATAAAATTTAATTTCTACAAAAACATATTGTAATTTCTGCACACACGATGGATTTCTAAAAAACAGAATGTATTACATGACTTATATTTCTTCCATAAATAAAAGGAATGTAGTTTATTTTTAGAAATAGGAGGTCAGACTCCTCTACATAAGGAAAGAGTATGAGATAACTCCTACACATGGATACACCCAAGGGGGAAAGGGGTCCAGTGGCTCCTCTTCCTGTGGAAAAATAATTCTCTCTCCTTTTGATGAAATATACAGTAAATCAAGGACAAAATCAGATAAATAGAAAATCTGCAGACCTTCAAGATAGTGCTAAAAATTCAGAATTTTGAAAGAAAGTAGCAAGTCATACTACTACTTGATTTATACCTTAAACAAAGATGGAATCCATAGACCAAATTGGGTAAAGATCTGAATATACATTAAAACCATAAAAGCCTTAACATTTCTTTCTTTAATTTGAACATATATTGACACTCAAATTCAAGTCGGTGGCATTATATCATTTTGTATGCTGCCATCATCATTCGACATTCTCAGCTCACCAGTTCATTCACCATTGTCAAAAGGTTCAGATGAAGTTTCACAACCACAAAGAACTCAACTCGACTGAGGGGCTGAAACCACGGAGGAGCATTCCGATTCCCACTGAAAATCTCCGCAAGAAGCGAGAACCGTAGAGAGAACAAAGTCATCCACATCGAACCCTTCAGCCTGTGTCCGATAAAAGAGCTTTAGAGCCTCGCTGCAACGCCCATTCTTTGCGTACCCTATAACCATCGTCTTCCAAGAGACCAAATTGGGTTTAGGCATGGTACGGAAGACTCTAGAAGCATCTGCGACGCATCCACAGCTCATGTACATATTGATGAGCGCACTGCCCACAAACACATTGGACAGAGCTCTGGACTTGTTCAACGAGCCATGGATCCATTGTCCGTACCTCACAGCCTAACTTCGCACACACTGACAAAACTGAAGAATAAGTATATGGATTTGGCTCCACACCTTCAAATAACATATCACTAAAGAATCCCAGTGCCTCGGAGCCATGGCCAAGGCTTGCGTAGCCTGAAATTATGGCAGTCCAGGGGATGACACCTCTATCAGGCAACGCTTCGAACACTCTTGCGGCTTAAGCATACTGTCCACATCTACAATAGAACCAAATCAGTGTGCTCCCAATATGAACATTACAGCGGATGGAACTTTTTAATATCCTTCCATGGATTTCTTTTCCAAGGCATAATGATCCAATGGAGCCAGAGGCACTGAGAATACTCACGACCGTCAGATCATCAACAAATACACGGCATCTCTTCATACTTTTGAACAAGGATATGGCCTCCTCTCCAAGACCATTCTGTGCATACCCAGAAACCATACAAGTCCATGTAATCGTATTTCTCTTGTGACGACATCGTAGGTATCCCCCTTTTTTTTTTTGGCTTCCATACACAACTTTAATCGACTCGGGGACAATCACTTTTTGATTAGTTTCAACACATCCCCCACGAGGTGCAAGGAACCAGTCACCAGGACCTGAAAGCATGTTCATCAAACGAAACGTGTTAGTAGGTCGCTAACCAGTCAATAAGAAAGTAATACCAGTTTATACACCTGCGAAGGTAAAAGGGATTTGATAAATTCTGTTTTACTGCGTTGAGTCTCCTATCACCCTATCATGAGGGAGGGAGGGAGGGAGGGAGAGAGAGGGAGAGAGAGAAAGAGAGAGAGTAATACTAGTTTATACACCTGTGAAGGCAAAAGGGGTTTGATAAATTCTGTTTTGCTGTGTTGAGTCTCCTATCATGAGAGAGAGAGAGAGAGAGAGAGAGAGAGAGAGAGAGAGAGAGAGAGAGAGAGAGAGAGAGAGAGAGAGAGAGAGAGAGAGAGAGAGAGAGAGAGAGATCATGACATTTTAGATTAGTGTAATTAGTCTACCACAAACTTATTCAAAACTCGGACTAATCTCACTGGGAATGCGCACCGACCCACTTGGAAGTTTCCCTACAAACTCCGGTGTAACTCGAGGAGGGGAGGAATCGAACCCACAACCTCCTCACCCAAGGCATCAGTTGCTTTGCCAACTCCCTTGTCCCCTGGTGCTGGTGGGTCCATTGCCCGAAAGATTTAGGGACACCACCTGATCTTAAAAAAAAAAAACACTACCATAAATATTTTCCATCAATTACATTTAGTTTTTTTTTTGCAAATTATATTTAGCATTTTATCTCAGTTTACTGCACTGTCAGCCTCGAATCTGACCACCCACTCTAGTGTACCCTTCCCCTTAATTTTATGAGCCCATACAGTGTTAGATCAGTTGTCCTACAAATTGAGACTAGGATGAACTTGGAACTACTTCAAAGACCCCCATTTAGGAAGCTGGCAATCAGACCCAAGGCATCATCATTTAAATCATGTAAACACAACAAACTAAGATCTTAAAATGTCATCACAAGATTTATAAAGGACAACCTAAGTCACAATTAGGCTGCAAATGTATCAATTAAGATCAACCTAATTGGAAGTCTGATATTAACCAGGAAGTAAGCATACAAATCTAAACTTAGTCTCGAGGATCAAATTGGCCAGCTTATCAATTTAGATTGGGTTTTGTTCAATAACATCATACTTAGGTGCATCATTAACCACTGAGATTGTAGAGCAGGTACTAATATTGCATATTGATGCATTTCAGTTAAAAGACCTAATGTGGTGAAACCTTGGGTAAAAATAGCACTTGGTGTGATTATTGCGCTTAAATATTTTTTGGTTCCGTATTAAACATTTCCCTTGCCGAGAAGGAGTCAACTAGCAATTTTACAAGCTCGTCGAGAAGACCTTCCTATTTTACCTTCTATTTTAACATGTGGAACAATAAAAATTGCATGGTCACACATGAATTATTTCTCAGTAACATGATTAATGGTTCATCTTGTGGCGCTTATTCTTTGGTAAGAAGTCCTCAAACTATTTGATGTTCGGTTCATATGTCTTTAGGAAGTACAGATCATGATGATCGGTGTGGATCAGTCAGTGATTTGGATGGCCACTATGAATCACTGCTAGCCTCTTATAATGCATCATGTGTATTATAAGTGGACGAATATACGAATGTTCACATGTGTTATGTATGTGTATGCCTGCGAGCATTAGTGTGTGTGTCAGTACACAGTAACAAAAATCATTCCAATAAGTAAAACTGTGACAACCAAGATCCAATAGACCAAGAGCCAAGAGCCAAGACTCCTGAGTCTGTGATGCCAAGATGGATGAGGTGAGGTGTACAAGGCCACGAGTTAGCCCTACATCGTCTGAAGAGAAGGAGATCCTGAGCTACTTATATAATTTTTCCTCCCAAACATAAAAGACGCGTTTTAAAATTGTGCGTCGCTACGGATTTCGTAAGAACTCCGTAGTTAAGCGTGCTCGGGCGAGAGTAGTACCAGGATGAGTGACCCCCTGAGAAGTTCTCGTGCGGGCACGGGCAAAGCGGACAGTATTTTGTGTGTTTGGGGCGGATGTTACAAAAACACTACAATAGAGGTACAACACATATAAAAGCTACATTGACCTATATATCCTAACTCATAAAGAACAAAGAGTACATCATAGACAACACAAATAGTACAAGTAATACATCTTCACAATAAGACACTATTTCTATCAATAGAATCTTTAGATAAAAGTGTTTATGAAGAAGTAATATAATGTTGATGTATGAAGAACAGCACTAGTTGCCATACTGATGGGACCAGCTATAGTTTTCTGGCAGAGATTATCTGGATATCAAAAAAGATCTTGGATTTTTCTTAGCTGTTCTGATCAACCTAAAATAAGTAGAACATTGTACACTGCTTGAATAAGAAGGTTAACCCAAACCTGAAAATGAATTGATCGGTTCTGTTGTACACTTTCCCTGAGCCATTTAACAGCTAATGGAAGTGAAGGAAATACAGAACTGCTTTCATGAATCCCTGTCTTAGTTAGGGCTACACAATTTCTGCCCTCAAGAGAATCCATGATCTTATCATCACCTAATCATAATAAATAATAAAAACAATCAATTTTCAAACCAAAACAAAAGGTTCTGAAGATGAACAAAATAAAAATTTATAGTATTACCTTCAAAAACAAACAAAAAAATAGTGCATGTTTATGAACTAAGAAACATGGGTATTTTAGTTGAATGGTACCAGTTCCGCCATTGATGAGGTTTAGCCACACTCGTTGAAGTGTGATCTGCCACGACAGATCAGTTTGCTGAGGATCTGTCGCTGGTGTTGCATGAGAGCCAACCTTGTTATATACTGACTGGTTTGGTACAAAAAGGGCTTTATAGAAATGAACACCTGCCATTTATAATCAGTTTTGAAATTTGAATTAGCCTGAAGGGTCATCTTCAAGTGCATATCAAATAGGAATATTCACATAAGAACATGATAATATCTAGCTTATGCATTTTTTACTGATTCAACCATTGTCCTCCCTCCTAGATATATCTTAATTAAAACTACTTAAGACGTGTGAGTGCTTCCTAATCATAGCCATAACTATCAGGCCATGTCCCATCTACTTGGGGAAGCCTTTATGAATCATTCTTCGCCATTCATGTGTGTGCTTCCTAGTTACTAAAAAAGCATGGGTATAAGATTTAAGATCTGCCTAGGAGTATGAAGTCCAAGGATTTGCTTTGTCGGTATGAACCAAGTCGATGACAAAGGGCTCTGTGAATAACTTGATCCCTTTCCATAGACTGATTTGAAGAACACATTTCATAGTGTCTGTTAATGTAAATGTAATGGGTCGGGTTTACTGTATAGTCGGGTCGGGTTTACTGTACATATATTGGGCTTGAGTCCCTCAATGGAATGATTCTGTTCCTCTCCAAACCCTAGCCTCCGTCTCCTAACATGGTATCAGAGCTCTAGGGTTCTCTCGTGCGACGACGGCGACGACGGCAGCCCCCCTCCGGCCTCCCTCCACTCGGCAGCCCCTCCTCCGGCCTCCCTCCACCCGGCAGCCCTCCCCTCCGGCCTTTCCTCCGCCCGGCAGCCCCTCCCCTTCACCCGGCAGTCACCCCCGGCCACTCCTTCACCCGGCATCCCCCCCTCCGGCCCCATCTACACCCCGCAGGCCCCCCCTCCGCCTCCCTCCACCCGGCAGCCCCCCCCTCCGGCCCCATCTGCACCCCGCAGGCCCCCCCTCCGCCTCCCTCCACCTGGCAGCCCCCCCCTCCGACCCCATCTGCACCCCGCAGGTCCCCCCTCCGCCTCCCTCCACCCGGCAGCCCCCCCTCCGACCCCATCTGCACCCCGCAGGCCCCCCCTCCGGCCTCCCTCCACCCGGCAGCCCCCCCTTCCGGCCCCACCTGCACCCCGCCGGCCCCCCATCCGCCTTCCTCCACCCGGCAGCATCCTCCGCCTCCCTCCGCACCACCCGAACCCCCTTTTTCCTTGCCGAGCCCCCTACAGCCCCTCCCGGCCCCCCCCTACAGCCCTCCCGACCCCCACCCGAGCCCCCCTACCTCCTCCGCCATCCTACAGCCCCCCCTCCGACACCCCCTGACACCCTACAACATCCTCCATGGCCTCTCCAGCCGTACCGTCTGTCGTTGCGATCTCTCCACCGCTGAAGGCGGTCGCGTTTCAGTTGTCGTCGACCAGCGACTGGCCTGACTGGTCCCTCACCGTCGAGGCCGCCCTCTCCAGTCGTGATCTGTGGGGTCACATCACCGGCGAGGATCCTCCTCCCACTGACTACTCCGGCTCGTCCTCTGTCACCAGCAGTGCTGCATCTTCTGCAGCGACTGCTACCACGGCCATCACCGTTGCTGCTCTTACGTGGCGTCGTCACGATCAGGCCATCCGGGCGTACCTCCTGGACTCGGTTGCTCGTCCGCTCCTTGCTCCCATCGGCCGCCTTCCGACAGCGCGCGCGATGTGGGAGTATCTCCGGGACCGTTTTCTCCCGCGCGGCGGCGCCCGCCGGCATCAGCTCATCTGCGACTCGCAGTCTGCCCGTCAGGGGGAGCGTACCATTCAGGACTTCTTCAGTCAGATGAGTGCCTATTGGCATGAGCTGGACTCTCTGATTCCGGAGCGGTGTGACTGCCCCCGCTCCCGGGACTTTCAGCGCTACCTCGACGAGGGCCACCTGCACCAGTTCCTGGCAGCACTTCGACCGGACTTTGCTCTCATAGCTGCCCAGCTCCTGCACCGTGAGCCACTCCCTCGGCTCGAGGATGCTCTACTCGCCTTGGTCGACGAGGAGACCCGCCTTCAGACTCAGGGCGCTCGTCCTCCTCCACTTGCTCCTAGCTCCGACTCTGTCCTGGCAGCCGGGTTCTCCGATGAGGCTGTTTTTTGTCACTACTGCAAGGAGCCCGGCCACATGAAGCGCGAGTGCCCTACACGTCCTCCACGCAACCCCCGCTGGGGTCCGGATGAGAGATCCCCCCGCTGGTCTTCCACCTCTCGCGACGATCGACGCGGCGGTCGAGGTGGACGGGGCCGAGGACGTGGTTCGTCTTCCTTCCGCCACTTTGGTGGTACAGCGGCTACTGCAGAGGCCTCGCCGCTCCCCACTGCTCCCACAGCTCCTTCGCCGTCTGAGCCGGACCGTCTTCAGTGCCTCGAGGAGCTCCTTCTTCGCCACATAGCCTCCACCGGCTCCGCGACTGCGCACGGCTTGTCTGCCACCTCTGGTACTACTGCTCCATGGATCTTCGATTCGGGTGCCTCCTGTCACCTTACTTTTGACTCCACTGTCCTCACGGACTGTTCTCCCACTACCACCCACCAGGAGGTTCGCACTGCGGATGGGACTCTCGTCCCTATTCCGCAATGTGGCTCCATCACCACCACCTCTGACCCTTCTGGTCGCCTGACCCTATCCCATGTCCATCATGCCCCCCGTCTTAATATTAATTTGATTTCCATCAGTTCTCTTTGCGACTCTGGCCTGACTGTCACCTTCACCCCTTCTGTTTGTGTTGTGCAGGATTCGCGGACGGGTCAGAGGATTGGGCTGGGCCGTAGGGCAGGAGGACTCTACCAGTTGGACCATCTCCATGTGTCTTCAGTTGCGTCTGTCATGTCTGTCACCTCTGATGCCGACCTGTGGCACAGAAGGTTAGGTCATATATCGAGTGATCGACTCAAAAGCGTATTCCGTTCGGGCGCTTTGGGTCGAGCGTCTTTCTCCCCCCTCTCTGTCTGTACGGGTTGTCGACTGGCAAAGCATCTAGCTCTGCCTTTCTCTGCTAGTACTTCCCAGTCTGATGCTTTATTTGATTTAGTTCATTCGGATATTTGGGGTCCTGCTCCTGTTGCTTCTCTATCTGGTTATATGTATTATGTGTGTTTTATTGATGACTATTCTAGGTGCACCTGGGTCTATCTCATGCGTCATCGGTCTGAAGTACCTCATATCTTTAGGAGATTCACCACTATGATACATACCCAGTTTGGTCGGCGAATCAAGACCTTTCGGTCTGATTGTGCCAAGGAGTATCTCTCCTCTGAGATGCGTGAGATTCTTCAGTCTCACGGCACTCTTCACCAGCAGTCCTGTCCCCACACCCATGAGCAGAACGGCGTTGCCGAACGCAAGCATCGTCATGTCCTTGAGACTGCACGAGCCTTGCTTCTCTCTGCGTCTGTTCCTCACTCCTACTGGGCTGAAGCTGTCATGACGGCTGTCCACCTCATCAATATCACTCCGTCGTCTGCTCTGTCCGGTGCCACCCCTCACGAGCGCCTTCACTCCAGTCCACCTGACTACTCTCTTCTTCGCACGTTTGGCTGCACGTGCTTCGTTCTTCTTCCTCCCCATGAGCGCACCAAACTTTCTGCGAGGTCTGTTAGGTGTGTTCACTTGGGGCTCAGTCGTGAGCACAAGGGGTATCGTTGCTATGATCCCTTAGCTCGTCGGATCCGTGTCTCCCGTCACGTCTCCTTTGTTAAGGATGTTCCGTACTTTGCACCTGAGTCTCGGGATCTTTCCTTGCCTACTTCGTCATCCTCCTCGCCCTCCTCACATCTCCACATCCCTGTTCTACCCCCGGTTTCTGTTGCCCCATCCACGCATACTCCACCACCACCACCACCTCCTCAGTCTCCATCGCCACCTCCACCACCACCACCACCTCCTCAGTCCCCCACGCCACCTCCACCACCACCTGTTACTCGTGTCTATGTTCGTCGGTCTGCAGCTCCTCCTTCAGCGTCGGTTCACACTGGTACTCCCTCACCTGATGCTGCTGCCCCCTCCTCCCCGGTCGTGGATCCTGCTCCATTGAGCGGCACAAGGTTCGCCTCGTTGCTCGTGGCTTCTCCCAGGAGTATGGGATTGACTACGAGGAGACGTTTGCTCCGGTTGCTCGGATGACTACTGTGCGCACCCTCTTAGCTGTGGCAGCTGCTCGAGGGTGGCCTCTCCATCAGATGGATGTCACCAATGCGTTTCTCCACGGTGATCTCTCCGAGGAAGTCTACATGGCTCCTCCTCCGGGCACTTCAGTTCCTCCAGGGCACGTGTGTCGGTTGCGCCGAGCCATCTATGGGCTCAAGCAGGACCCTCGTGCCTGGTTTGAGCGATTTCGCAGTGCAGTTCTGGCCGCCGGGTTTGTTGAGCGTCACTCCGACTATGCCTTGTTCACTCGCTCCTCCAGTCAGGGCATTGCAGTTCTTCTCCTCTATGTGGATGATATGATCATCACTGGGGATGACAGTGCCACCATCGCCTCTCTCCAGCGGCACCTCCAGAGTCAGTTTGAGATGAAAGATCTGGGCTCTCTTCGCTACTTTCTGGGCCTTGAGATTGCCAGGTCTTCCCGTGGTCTGTTGGTCTCACAGCAGAAGTATATCTCCGACATCTTTGCTGATGCTGCGCTTACTGACACGCGTACTGCTGACACACCCATGGAGCTCAATTTGAAGCTTCTAGTTACAGATGGTGAGCCGCTCCAGGACGTCTCCCGCTACCAGAGGTTGGTTGGGATGCTTGTCTATCTCACCATGACCCGGCCAGACATTGCCTATGCTGTTGGCATTGTCAGTCAGTTTGTTCAGGCTCCACGGTCAGTACACCATGCAGCTGTTCTCCGGATTATCCGCTACCTCCGGGGCACCATCACCCGTTCACTACTGTTTCCCTCCATCTCTCCGTTGGTGCTGCGCGCCTACTCAGATGCAGATTGGGCAGGAGATGCAGACACTCGTCGATCTACTACAGGATACTATGTGTTTCTGGGTGACTCACTGATTTCGTGGCGCAGCAAGAAGCAGGAGTCTGTTGCTCGCTCCAGCACCGAAGCCGAATACAGGGCTATGGCTTCCACCACCGCCGAAATTGTCTGGCTTCGCCGTCTTCTGCTTGACTTGGGAGTGGTGATATCCGGGCCGACCCCTCTCTTCTGTGACAACCGGAGTGCTATTCAGATTGCTAGCAATCCGGTCTTCCATGAGCGAACAAAGCATATTGAAGTTGACTGTCATTATGTTCGCCAGGCGTTTATCGATCACACCATCTCCCTGCCTTTCATTCCCTCATCGGAGCAGACTGCTGATTTTCTGACGAAGCCACTGACGACTGCTCGCTTCAGACATTTTCTAGGCAAACTCTCGGTTCATGATCCACCGTGAGTTTGAGGGGGAGTGTTAATGTAAATGTAATGGGTCGGGTTTACTGTATAGTCGGGTCGGGTTTACTGTACATATATTGGGCTTGAGTCCCTCAATGGAATGATTCTGTTCCTCTCCAAACCCTAGCCTCCGTCTCCTAACAGTGTCAAAGGATTTTCTTTGTCAATAGAAACCAGAGACTCGAACCCTTTTCAAAAATAAATTTAACAAAAAGCTTGTTTCGAGATTGTCCAAGGACGTGTTTCCTTGGTGCAAACCAAGGCGATGCCACGGAATCCGACAATGACTTGATTCCTTTGCAAAGACCAACCCTACTTGAAGTTCGTGTTACAGTGTTGGAGGACTTGCCCCTTGGTGCAAACAAGGTTCAGGATGTGGGGGTATCGCAAGGACTTGATCCCTCATAGAACACATTCAACTTGATGTTCACGGTGAAGGTGTCAAAGGACTTGCTTTCTTGGTGCAAATCAAATCAAGGACGAGGGGAGGCCAATAAGGACTTGATCACTCTCCATAGACCAATTGAACTTGGAATTCATAGTGATCCAAGGACTTGTTCCTTTGGGAGAAACTCCCACCAAAAGAAGGAGGAAGCCTTCATAACAATGATATGAAACTCATGCCAAGAAAGAAAGAGGCAGCCTTCATTATAGTGAGCTAATTAAAGCTCCATCCACCAAAGAAGGGTGAAGCCTTCATGAGAGTTGGTTTTTCTTAAAAGAAACGGGGGTGTTAGCCAGATGCTAGCACGAAGCACAGAGGCGATAGATGGATGCCGTGGTGGAGACAAGTTATGGTGGGTAATGATGATGCATTGGACGGGAATGGTGGAGGCGACGGGTGCGATGGAGATGGTGAATAGTGAAGGAAACGATGATGACAATGCTTATCAAAGATGTCGGTGGGTGTTGTGCCCAACATTGAGGTTGGAAGTGATGATGGGCAGTATGGTGGATGCATGTTCAATGGCGAATGTGACATTATGATGGCGGGATGGTAAAAAGAAAACATGGTGATAGGCGACAATAGCCTGATGGTGGAGGTAGTTCAATGTTGGGTGCAAAATCAATGAGCTACGGCGCAACAACAAAAGAGACCTACACAAATAGGAAGTTAGAGTCTTGACTACATGGGAGTCATAGCACGTACTAAAGTATGGCAATCCATCATTTGGCCAAAAAATGCATGAACACATCCTATCCCCCCCCTCCTCCCCTCGCGCACGCGCACGCGCACGTTTGGGGAAGGAATGAGAAAGGAGAATGCAAAGATTCGGCTCAGTTGAGGTAGATAAATGAGGACATATGATAGGAGTCAATTATATTTTTAGTCTTTGGTGAAGAGGATAGGAAAGTGGGAAAACCTGGATGTAAATTAGTTGGTGGAAGACTTTAGATAATGATGAGTGGACGTAACCAGAATGATGTGGGGAGTTAGTTGATGGTTTCTAGAATTATAAAAGGTGGAGGGTGTCTAGGTGTGTGATGGTTTAATGGACTAAGGGTGATGTGATGTAGATGCAAACATAGTTACCAAATCGGTCGTTTTTTTGAAAAAACGCGTATAAAACACGTATCAATCCGAAGTCGTAGCAAACAGGAAAAAAACTCGTTTTTTTTAAAAAAACGTCCGTACGAGTTTTATACGCGTTTAAAACGGGAAAAACGCATATAAAACACGTCAGGTTTGGTCCGGGTTTAAATTGGGTTTGGGTTTTATTTTGTTCGTGCATAATAAACACATATGCTATATGTTTTGAACTTTTGATTACTTAATGTTGGAAAATGACATATATACATACTTGGTATAACTTTTAAGATTTTTTTTGTTTTTTCCGATGTTTTCACGTTTTTTTCCCCGTTTTTTCCGTTTTCATCGTATCTTTCAGATTTTTTCCCTTGCAATTTTTTTCTCGTTTTCTGAATCGGTAACTATGGATGCAAACATGTGAGGTGGAGCAAATCATGGAGTGCTTAGGAAAAGGTGGAGAGAGATGATTGAAGTGGGTAGTACGCATACATATAAGACACATTCATTATCTCTAAAACAATCGCTTGGTGCTTTTGTTTAACCGAAAAGCGATAGTCAGGGGATTTCTACAAATACAAACCCAATAAAAGAATAAGTCCTAGATTCTAGGGGTGCAACTCGGGTCGGGTTGGTTCGGGTTTGAGCCAACCTAGAATTGAACCGAACTAGCTCGGTTCTACCATATTGAAACCCGCACCAACCTGAATTAGGAAAAGACCTGAACAGACTCGACCCACACTAAGGTCGGGTCGGGTTGGTTCTTGAGTCGTTAGTTGATCTAAAAAAATAACGACTATTGGCTATTTACTTGCAAGCCAGGGGCCTATATTAGGCTTTAAGCTTTAGCCACATGTTGGGTTCTCTTGGTAGTTAATTCAACGTTAGCAAACAACAAACAATTAATCATGTGTTAAGGTGATGTAGACCCCAAGTCAAAACACGTGACATATATGCGTGGATTTTTCATATATGTGGACTAATATATATGAGTTCAGTTCTCGGGTTAGGTCGGTTCAACCCGAGACCCAACCCGACACTACCCATATTTAGTCGGATCTACAAAACTTGGAAATCGAACCAACCCATTTGGTCAAAATGCCCGAACCAACCCTGCCGATTTAGGCCGAGTTAGGTCGGTTCCAAGGTTTCAGGATTCTGGTTTGGTAAGGGCAAAAACAAACCGGTTCGAGGTTTTTGATTCGGGTTCGGCAGTTTTGGCCAAGAATACTAAAAAATAAAATAAAAAGTAAGAAATTAGGATGTAATTCACCCAATTTGGGATTAAATCGGTTGTTTCAGATCCAAATCTTGTGAAATATGAACCATGAAATAATTACTAATTACATATATCATTTAGATTAATAGAACAATGATATGAACCAATACCAAATCAAACCCAATTAGGAGGACATAATGCGGGTGCAGAGGTTCGGATTGGCCAAAATCCAAACCGGTTTGGGTTCAGATGAACCCTCAAATCATGGCTGGTTCTCGGTTTTACCTGACCAAAGTTGCATCCCTACTAGTAAATTCATGTGGCTTAGGATTTTATTTGGTTGGACTGGGTTGGAGTTTTTAGGCAGCATCATGTCATGATTTTTCCTTCATAAGTTAACTGATATTGAGCTTACCAGCACCAAAGTGTATCACTAACTCTTTGATAATGAACATGAAAAGAGGAAAAAGTCATATGAAACTCAGCTACAAAAATAATGAAGAAGTAAGGATATTTAATCCGAGATTTGCAACTACTGTTTTGATTTATTGAAATGAATCATTGTTTTTATTTTTTGTCTTCCTTTGTACTTACATGAACATTTGGAAATGCTTTCATTTCTATAGACCAATAAACCGGCTAGTCCATAAACGAGTGCTACTGAGGAAATAAAACCTATACTACAAACTAAAATAGAATGTCTATACAAAATAACATGTATTAGGCTATACAGACTCGAACCACAGACCTGCTCAGTAAAACAGACTAGATTGATTATTATCGAATGATTTGAAATGTTTCAAAGACCCAATATGCATTTTGTTGCATTGGGCTTTCTCCTTACCTGATGTAGCCAATGTTAGAGAAGGTGAAAGACTCTGTGCCAGCTCGAGCTAACGCTGCACTGTTGAATCAGCCACCTCAAACTCGTAGCATGCATGTTGACTTGTTAAGTCAGGCTATTTCCATCTAAGTCAATCTTGTATCCCTTGAATTACACCAACCATGTCAGCTCTGGTCCAAGTCGAACTTGATTTGAGTGAGGCACGTGGAGTGCATGGGATCCCCAAAATGAAGTGGCACAGGTCCATCTAATATGTGCAAAAGTAGGAACCCAAGCAACACACATCAAGTAGAATTTAAACTTCTTACACAGATCACAACCTAAATTAACCATGACACTAATATCGAATAGGATCCACATGAAACGGCATGTCCGTGTTGCACTCGTTGAGTTGATTTCCCATGTTTATTTCGGGTTACACAGTTAAAGTCAATACCGCCTCCAGCTACATGTGTTAGGTCAGATTCAAGTCATATGCATATGGTTGGACTACGTTAACTACAACAACTATTTCAAGTAATGCCTGAAAAAAAGCAACAATCATACATGAACAGCATGGCACGAAGTGAGAATCACCTGTAATGTCCTCGTACAACTTTACTTATGTCCATTGTTGGGCCTTGCTCGCATGGAGGCGGGTTTGGCCCCACAACTGCCAAGCTGATAAAGCAACTTTGCAATATTATCTTACTCATATGATGTCTGTTTCGCAAAAGATTTAGCCCATTGGAAATTGTAACAAGCGGAATGTCTTGACACAGGAGTTTTCCTAAATTGCAAAGTTGCTTGATCTGTTAGCTTGGCGGTTTTGGCCCCACAACCGCCAAGCTAACAGATCAAGCAACTTTGCAATATTATCTTACTCATACGACATCTGTTTCACAAAAGATTTAGCCCATTGGAAATTGTAACACACGGAATGTCTTGACACTGGAGTTTTCCTAAATTGCTGGATGAATTTGGAGTGGTGGAACTCACCTTTTATATCCCATGGCGAATCTAGGGTTTGCAGGCTTGCAGCTAGCCTCTTCTGGCTTGGTAGTCCTATAGATGGCTTGAGCCATGAAACATATGTTTGACGTGATTTTTTTAACGTCAACGGCGCCTAAAGATCTATACGGATTATATCCAACTCCCAACAAACAAGCTAACACACACATACAGTTCATAAAAAATCTATTATAAACAATATGGAAAATGCTTAAGGATAACTTGGAGTCAGATGCAATGTTTTATATTATTAATATAATATTTGCAAATGTTCTTTCCATAGATTCAGAAAACTAAATCACCAAATTTTGTACAGATACACTCCCTATACCAATGCAAACGAAACCATCGGCAGATTATTTTGAATCATAAATTTCTCTAAATGAAGAATAAACTAATAAACAGACCATGTTCCTTCCCCACACATGCACACACAATTGCTTGAAATTTAAGAAAACTCTTTGGCTAAATTGAATGTGGTAGCAAATCAGCAAAAGCATCTCATGATGCTTAAAGAATATCTGTAAGCACTTAATAGTAATAGGTGGAATATCAATCATGGGAACAGGCAGAGATTACAACCAAGCTTACATTCCTAGTTTTGTGGACAAGAAGAAAAATAATCCAGTCACGTGCAAAGAAGATGACAGAATGATGTACAAATGCAACTAAATATAAAAGTTGTTACCCAAATTTTTTTTTCTAAAACTTGGCCAAACTCAACTACTGCTTTTAGTCAATAAGTAATCAAATCACCAAAGAACGTCAAATGAACATGAAATCCACATAAAACCCACCTGCCCTGGTATCTAGTTGTGTGTATGAGAGAGAGGTGATATAACAAATGCTGAAAATTAATTGACATCTATTTGACGTCATTAACTCAAGTGCAAATATTTTCTGAAACAACTCGATGTTTTTTAAGAAAAAAAAAAGTGGAACTTACCATTATGAGCACAAGTGTTTACTAGGCGCGGAAGCAGCAGCTGAGGGTCTCTTACTGACATGCAATTGAACAGCAATATCTGTGGAATGTTCACAGAGAATATTAAAGCATGTATGGTGTGTTTGGGAGCCTGAAAAGACGGGGATTCCCCCATGGGAGATTACAAATCTCTGGGAGCAGAGATTGCTCCTAGAGATTTTGACTCTCTTTTCCCCTGTTTGGATGGTTGGGAATTCCCTTAAGCCCTCTTTTTTTTTTTCTATGTTTGGGAGTCAAGAAATGGGCCTTCCCTGGTGGAACAAAGTTTGCCGTTTTGGAATACCTCGTATTACTGGGGGGAAACAAATCCCACTCAGCAATGAGGTCGCACCGCCTAACCATGAGAATTTGTGTGCGGCAAACAGGGGTTTTTGGCTCCCCGGGATTCCTGAAAGTGGGAATCCCTCCATCCCAGGTTCCCAAACAAGCCGGTAGAGAATTGGTACAGAGGAACATGAGTTAAAAGGTTTAGCTAAATGTTAAGTGGGTTAACACTTCTGCCCGATTGAGTCTAAATGAGAATAAAAGGAAATAAGACCTTACCTGTCTAGCATTGTCACAATTGTTGGGTAGTTCCTCCGAGTGATCTGAGCGTTGATAATCTCGTCTAATAACATGAGAAAACCATTTCGCACACATTTCCATACTTTCTGGGCTGTGTGCTCCATCTAAATAGAAAACCAAGCCTCCATCGCTGCAGTACTGGTTTTGCATCCTAACATGCGGATCAAGGACAACTTGTGCTCGTCCTTGCAAATGGGCTATTGTGAGCCCTCTGACAAACTGCTCTGGTAGAATAGCCTGTTTTCATGCAGAACTTCACAAGTTACAATACTCCTGCATTTATTGGGGCAAAAGAATCTCAGAAGATAGAACTTACAGTTTGATCAAGATGCATGCCTTCTATATGTCCAGTTTTTTGAAGCCAAGCACGTGACAAGGCAACTGCAAGGCCTGCATTTAGATATTGATGCTCACCATCAAGTCCAAGTTGTTGACCCTTCAATAATCCATTATCCAAGGGTGATGCTACTTGAAGAAGAATCTGTACGGAATGAAGTGGACAATGCTGTATAAGCGCTTTACGATAGCTTCTCTTTTTATTATTAACCAAAGGAGGAGTGTAATATCCTCAATAACCAAAAGTACAAGTGGTTATAACACATACACCAAATTGAGAAGCCTTAGCCTCAAGCACAGACATTGCTTCTTCCGGCTGAGGTACAGTATAGGCTGGGACTCCTTCCTGTATTGAAGGTAAAAGAGTTAATTTTAAAAGAAAAAAATTATTTTTCTCATAGATAACAGTAAAATGAAAAGAAACCTTGAAGATACCAGCCTTCTCCCCCGCAATTTCTCCCAGTGTATTACCTGTCCATAATACATTTAGCAATAAGAAAACATTGGCATTAGTTGGTGACATGAATAAGTCAAGGTAAAAGTTGGCAATTCTTCGGCTTTAAGTTTGAATTTAGAACTCGACATTTTCAACAAGTTGGAGCTTTTTTTGTCACTAAGCTTTAGTCACATATCAAGGAAATGACACTATGTGTGTGTCACATATTGAATGTTTGGTGAATCCAATTCATACAAATATTAATGGGTTAATTGGTGATGAGTCCCCGGTAAAACAAATCTTGTATGTGCAGGACAGCTAAACATTTCAATTAACGATAAATCCATGATTTGTTTCAAAAACCCAAAATTAACCCTCTTTTCTGCTCCCATCTCTCTCGCGAGCGGCAGCGGCGAGAGTAGCAGTGCGAGTGAAGGCGGCGAGATAGCAATGGCGTGGCGAGCGGCAATCTCAACGACCCTGGCGATCTCGACGACCCCGGCGATTCTGACCTTGACCTCGACCCCAACGAGTTGCAGCTCGTCCCGGCGGTGAGCAGCGGCAACGAGAAACGCCACCATTCGATCTTAGGTTAAGAAATCCTAGGTCTAGGGTTCATCCCATGGCCCATAAATCTTGGGTTTATGGTTAGGCTTAGGTTCGGTTCGGCGGCGGTGAGCAGCTCCGGCAGCGGCGAGCAGTGGTTTAGGTTCGATTCAGGGGTGGCGGCGAGAGGTTCGTTGGTTCGGTGGCATGCAAAAGAAAATTTGAAATGTTGTGGAGGGCATTTTTGTCCACAGCATTTCAAACTCCTTTAGTTTAAAGGATTTGTTTGTTAGGGACTGCTCACACATTCCACCAATATTAATAAATTTAAGTGGGAAACATGATATACATATGCTTAAGATAGTCCATATATGTTTATTCAAACAAGGACAAAAAATAAAACTCAATACCGGTATGCTAAAATGTTCCAACGGTAATTTTTCAATAGATACAAAATTAACAATATAATTTGTCTCATCAAGTTGGGAGCCCTTGTATCCAAACCGTAGATCAATTATGGGTTTGATAATATCTTTCCCCAAGAACTGGTTCTGGATAGAGATTGATGAAAAACTATTGTATATAAGGCATGTTCAATTTCTAAAACACCAATGGCATATTCAAAAGAGTCAAAAGACACAAAAAATTATTATTCAAATAGTGTAATGGACTACACTAACTTAGGTATGACACTTGCGTACCCTCGCTTGCTTGTGGAGCATGTCAATGATCTATTACATACTTTGTAGGTTCGGTCGCACCCAAAACTGTTGAGATTTTGCCTGATCCGAACCGAAATACCCCAACAATAACTTTTGTATGACACTTGTGTACTTTCACTTGCTTGTGGAGCATGACATCGATCTATTCCATATTTTGAGGGCTCGGTTGCATCTGAAACTGTTGAGATTTTTATTGATATGAATTGAAACACCCCTCGAACCGAAATATGTCCGATCTGGATCCGATATAGCCGAAGCTTTAGGCCAAATTGGGTCAGAATTTGCTTACTCGGATCTGAAAAGGCCGAATCAGACATGAATTGGTCAGCTCGGATCCAATTCATAAATTTTTATGAGTTTTATAATTTTTATCCAAAGTGTTGTATCGTCCGAACCTGAACATGAATCGGCTAAACTAGCTAAACTAGTTCTTTTTTGCTCGATCCTAACCCGAACCCAAGTTCTCAAACCTTGATCTAAAGGATTCATGAACCGACCTCCGTGCCAAGCCCAATATATAAAGGTCGTCAACCCCAGGCTTACCATTATTGCTCCATCAAATTGAACACTAACCTAGCATCAGCAACTTCACCACATTTTGTGTACATATTTACTAAAGAACTTCCCACGTATACATCATCTTTTATCACTCCTTTAACTATAGAACCATGCAGCTGCCTCCCAAATCTCACAGCCTTCTGTTTCCCACAAGCCTTCAAGATACTGCATATTGTGAACTCATTAGGGTGGAACCCATGGTGCTGCATCTGTGAAAACATCGAGAAGGCCTCGTCTTCGTGCTCATGTTGCGCATAAGCTGTTATCATTGTCGTCCAACCGATGAGATCCCACGATGGCATCCTATCAAACACTACAGAAGCACCGAAAAGATCGCCACATTGAGCGTAGAAGTATACAAGGGCACTATCCACTATCAAATTACTCCATTTCCCTTTCACGACGCAGGTATGAACCTGCCTCCCGAGCTCAAGATCAAATTTATTGCCGCACAACTTCAACAAACATACGAAAGTCAAACTATTAGCCTGAACTTCGTTTTCGATCAATTCCTTGAATAGCCGCAGGGCTTCATCATCCAGGCCCATTTTCAGACACCCACTGAGAATGGACGTCCATGAAACAACGTTTCGATCGAGCATTCTATCAAACATCTTCCTGTGATCGACCAACCTGGAAAATCTCATATAGGAACTTATCAAATTGTTATCCACGAAAGTTGAAGGGCGGTTGAGCAATCTCAGAGTGCTTGCATGTATACATTTCACCTCCGCCAAACTCGAACAGGACCGAAGTAAGGAAGACAATGTTTTAGGATCCACTAATGTGTTAGCCAATAAGGATTTGGGTGATTCGGCATCTGGGCTTTGCAGAGAATACCGGCAGTCTGGGCCTTGCGGTATCTGGGTAGGAATCAGGTGATTGTTGCAAGGAAAGAATCGGGTTTTAAGGATGGGTTTGTGGGTTTTATCTAGTATGCTCCCTCTGACTCTCTTTGGTTGGTACTGGTTGTGGAGAGAATGGGGGACTGGAGAAGCAATTGATTTGTAAGTGGTGAATTCTCATAGAGACAGTTGCCAGCATTGAGAGAGAGAGAGAGAGAGAGAGAGAGAGAGAGAGAGATTATTCAGGACCCTGTGAATTCCAAAGAGATGAGTGCTCAAAACTCCTCTTACTTGGCCCTTGAGCTCTTTCCTCTATCCTCCTGATCCTTGGAGCCAAAGGGCAGAAGGATTCCTGCGCCCTGGCATAGCACCAAATCGCAGCCGTCCCTTTACCTGCGGACAGGGCTGAGTGCCAAACACCAGTTGGGGCAGAGCCCAATGGATGGCTATGATCATACCACATCAGTATGGACAAAAGTGAGTTGGACAACAGATTGGACTGGTTTCACTTTCAAAATATCCTTTTCCATAACACACTTATAATATCCGTTACTATAAATTAAGGGCTAATGTGTCTAAGGTCTTGACAACAGATCAGTAGGGTGAGAACAGGCAGGAGATGGGTTTCGCCTAAGGTCTGTGGACAACAGATCGGTACGATGCAAAGAGCTGCCAATAGACCAAATCATCATCACCGTCGGCCTCCCCTTTTCTCCAGTTTTTGTCAAGCTGCGGTGGCGGAAGCAATTCACACAATCATAACAGTTTGTTGGCCTCCTTGTGCCAAAAAGAAAACAAAATATTAACCCGCAAACACCCGATAGCCAAGAGTAACTCAAGATCCCATCCAAGTACCACAACCAAACGATGTTGCCGTCTGCTAAACCGGAAATTATGACCGTCCAAGCGACATTCATCGCAACCAGGAATGTTTCAGCCTATCCTTCATCGTAAAAGTTGAAGGAGGATTAACAAGCGTGACGAAAACTCTGCTACTGAGATTGATTGAGATCTCTTGGATCAGCATCTGCATGAATGAATGGATGAACCTAGATGTTTGGCTTGGAGAACAGGTAAAAATAATCCTGTTGATACATATTTGCATAAAAGTCCATGGCTTTTCGGGGAATTATCGATTCCCTTCTCCTCCACATACTTGTATTAAACTGATCAAGACAGATGAAAATGATCAATAATAAAACCATTTTCACAAAATATTACTTACTTAAAGAGATCATCCCATAAAAAAAAATTAGCGACATCGATACACGATTTTTTTTATCAAACGTTTAATGTATTTACTGACCATCTACATTGTACAGTTCCAATACACTAGGACAAAATAATACATCATTGGGCAAAACAAGACTAGAAAAATAAAGCAATAACGGAAATTTACTAAGACAATGATCTCAAAACACTTAAATATCAGAGAAATTTATCAGAAACAAAATATTGTTTGATTGAAAAGTAGCATAAAGCCCACACCAAAGCCTGCAGACTTTAAAAGGAGAAAGTCTACCAAATTTTACAAAATATGCTCGATCCATAAAAAGTAAAGATAGCACCAAGGTGAAACACCTTCCAGTCATGCAATTGAAACAGAAGTCTATGACAAGCAGCTGGAACATTGCATCAACTTCCATCTTATTGCTTCATTACATCTGCAAGGGGCCCAAGCATGTTAAGACCACGCACACAAGAGATCTTGTGATATCATGTCTCAAACTAATCTTGAAAGCTTAAATAATGAAAGAATTACAAAAGGACACTAAGACTCTTAGAAGCAATAGAACAAAGGAAGCATAAACATCACATTAGAATAGCACAATTTAACACACTTATTACATGAACTTCAAAGTAGTAAAAGAGTAAACTTAAATGGAAAGTGTCGTTAAAGGTCTAAATAAATGAAGTATAAAAGAAAATTCCAAACCACCCCAATCTACCACCACACTTCTATGCCCTGCCGATTTACCCCATCTCACTTTCTCAAGTAGTCGATGGTATTCTTAGATACATGCCTACATTGACAATCAATAATATACCCCAAACCGTGATTTGTCTAACGCCACATGTATTCTCAAACATTGATTTAAAAGTCAACCTAGATTGCTTTTGTCAATCTACGTATTGCAGCAACTAAATCTAGGTATTGCAGCAACTATAGAGCTCCTATTGGTGTCTAATCCGCCAATGTAGAAACCTTACTGCCTAGACCCTTTAAGCCCTAGTAGCAATAGTGATCGTAAGTTCTACTTCTTTTTGTCTTTCTTTTATTTATTTCATTCTCCCTATTTACCATGTTCTTCCTCCTATCAGCTGCAAAAGATTCAAAACAGTAATAGTAGCTGCAGAGGAGGAAGAAGGAAAGGGAAAGGCTGAGAAGTGAAGGAAAAGGGAGAAACAAAAATAAAGAAATATAAACGATTTTGGGTGTCAACTTCAAAAACAATTTTTGAAGAACCATAAACAAAAATTTTCTGAATTTTTTTAAATTTTACAGAACCTCTATTGAACTTCAATCTTTATGTTGTTTTCAACCTGAGCATATATATAAATCAAGGAACAAAATGAACAGGACTCCCAAATTTTCAAGGAATCTTACTTCAATTAGGGTGTCTACTTCAAAAACGATTTTGGTTGTTTAGTCAAAATAAAATTCCTACTTAAAATAGGATTCTTTGATGGGTTATGAATTATTCCTAATAAACATATGATTTCTACTCAAATTAGGATTCCATAGTAAGATAGGATCCCTATTTAATAAAGTGGCTTCCATTATGAAGCTATTAATTAAAAGTCTAGAGTTGTTTTCTGATGTTATTTTTGTTGCAGCTACTGAGCATGTCTTTTTGACAAATTTTTAAAGCGAGTTTATAAGTTATACCTAAGCTAGAAGGGGTCTCGAGAATCCTGCTTTGGTAGTATAGGCTAAGGAAGTGTTTAAGTCAATTAGGATTAGGGTCGAGGTTAGTTTGAGAGTCTATAATCCATGTGCGAAATTAAAATGGATTTATGAAAAAAATTTCCAAAATGTTCTCCACTTTCTCCAAGGAAGTGTGATTCTTTTTGTCTCAATGGTGTGACTCAATGTCAAATGGGTATCACTACTTCGACCTTGATTCCTAGGCAACCTTTCATTCACCTAATTGTTTTTACCTTAATTTCAGATTCCAGTACTCCAATTCCTTAAAGTTCACTAGCAAAATTTTGATCCAACACCAGTCTTTATTTTTTTTTCTTGCATGAAGCACCAATATTTCTTTAATTCCATATATTTTCCTTTGTTTACTAGTAAACCACCTCTCGTCCTTCCATCCTCATCAATACCCATCCACTACATCCGTTACAACTTCCCTCCAACTACTTTCACAATTCAATTTCAGACTAGTTTGATTACAATTGAATTACGGTGCGTTTGCAATAGTTATCTTTTGCTTTATTTTCCCTCTTCCCTCGTCATCAAAATACGATATTAGAGATCTCTTTGATTATTTTGCATAACCACCAGGCCCACCACCAAGCACTTATGCACTAGGCGACGTAGGCGTCCCTTTGCCTGCCAACCAACCTTTTTTAGAACTTCAATGTTTTATGTATTGACTACAACCAATCTAACAAAGTTTTATCAATTCATAATTCCTTCATAATTTTCAAGCATATTTGAAGAAAAAAATTCATTAGATTTCCTCGTAATATTAATCTTACATTACTTTCTACCCATGAATATGCCACCTATCACCTACGAGCTAGCCATCATTCCGATTAGCACATGCACCTTTCAAAACAGTCCTTTCTACTCTCGACCTCTTGACCTAGAGCTCCTCGACCTCCTCCCCTATATATATAAACGACTTCCTCTTAGCGCCTAAGTTTAGGCCACAGCCTTGGCCAACCATATCGTGCTTACAGTCATGCAAAGATTGAAGTTTTAGATGTAGAAGGTTAAACGATTAACTTTTTGTGGGCACAATCCCAACACTAAGTTCATATGATCATTGGATACTCTACTTTTGGGGGCACAATCCCAACACAAAGTTCATATAATCATTGGATACTCTACTTCCTCATCAAGATTTACAATTAGTAATGGTTAAAATCAAAAGTTGCGTATAACAAATATAAAAGGAAGCATAAATTTCCTAATTTGAAAATTAGTAGGCCATTTCTTTCAATGTTATTAGGTCTCAAGGTTCTAAATGTGATAACTATACCTAGATATACATCAGTGTAGTCAAGGCGTCGCCTAGGCCATCGCCTAGGCGTTTTGGATCTCCGACCACCTAGGCTGTGGCTAGGCGGGCGGTGGAGTCTAGATGGCCAGGCTTTAGGCGCCGCCTAGGCGCCTATTTAATAATTGGTTTCTTTTTTTGTTTTTTTTTAATATTAGTCGGGTTCAATTGAGTTTTCTTGGCTCTCGTTTGGTTTTATAGGGTCCATGTTGCTTTATAAATGACCAAGACCATGCCATCATTAATGGAAAAAAACTATTGTGTCCATGTTCTCAAGGTTTGAGGAAAAAGGCATACGAGAGGATGATTCATATAAGAGTGATGATGATGTAGATGGCTAAGTGATTTAGATGAGTAATTTTAATTGTTTTTTGGATACGTGGATGTAAAATGTTCAAAAAATAATAGATTACCTAATATGATTATGTTTATGCTTATGATATTTGCTTGAATTTATGAGTATGATAGGGTTATGTTTCTCTTACTGATATGTGATTCATATTTGTTGCCATATATAATCATTGTGGTTGATATGTGATTCCTATTTGCTGCAATAATAATGGTTTTGTAGGTTATTATACGCTTTGTATCATACCCATTATCAAATATTATTATTTCGACCATAACTATCTCTATAAATAAAATTTTATTATGCATAAAACCATAAATTACTTATGTATGTATATTATTTATAATTATTTAATATATTTATTTTTTATCGCCTAGGTTTCGCCTAAGCAGGCCAAATCACCTAGGCATCGCCTTGACGCCTAACTACACTGATATACATAAATGACAGATATCCCTATTAATACTACGGTACATAACCAGGAAATAAATCTTAATCATAGACCCTTTTTGAATCTCAGGGCAAAGTTCTCCTTCCAGCTTTCGAAAGAGATGGCACATGTTTGATACCCTTTAAAACTACAATTACATAACCAAGTGATAAATCTTTAATCGTAGGGGCCCATTTTTAATCTCAGAACCATAAGGGCAGAGTTCTTTCAGCCTCGATAATTGAATGATGTTTGTTTCTGAAAAAATAGAAATTTTTCAGGAAGCATGTCATTGTCCCCCCACAAGTGTCTATCAAAAGACGATAGACAGCCCTGCAGACCATAACATTGTGGAGGTATGAACTGATATTAGTAGTTATTATCTTCCTACAAGTTTCTTGAATACTTATTATGACACTATGAAATATTGCATGTAATGCTACATACTATCGACTATAACTAGTAAAGAATTCACAGCGAGTCCGTGTACTTCAAAAGGTGACAATTCATTCCAAATCAAGAAGAAAATAGGTAAATCAAAGTGTTTTCTGACTAAAAACTTTAACCTAAATACAATGAACACTAACATCCTTAAATCAACTCTGTTGAACATTGATCTTGAGCATTGTGATTCAGCAATCAGCAGAAGACCGGTACACACATTCTCAAATAGCAATTCCCCACCGACTTTGTTAGATAAATTTATTGTATTCTACCAACCAGAGGATAGGGGAGTTGGTAAGAACTAAACCACATATGCTTTGGTGAGGAGGTTGTGGGTTCAATTCCCCCTCCCTTTGATGAAATATACAGTAAATCAAGGACAAAATCAGATAAATAGAAAATCTGCAGAACTTCAAGATAGTGCTAAAAATTCAGAATTTTGAAAGAAAGTAGCAAGTCATACTACTACTTGATTTATACCTTAAACAAAGATGGAATCCATAGACCAAATTGGGTAAAGATCTGAATATACATTAAAACCATAAAAGCCTTAACATTTCTTTCTTTAATTTGAACATATATTGACACTCAAATTCAAGTCGGTAGCATTATATCATTTTGTATGCTGCCATCATCATTTGACATTCTCAGCTCACCAGTTCATTCACCATTGTCAAAAAGTTCAGATGAAGTTTCACAACCACGAAGAACTCAACTCGACTGAGGGGCTGAAACCACGGAGGAGCATTCCGATTCCCACTGAAAATCTCCGCAAGAAGCGAGAACCGTAGAGAGAACAAAGTCATCCACATCGAACCCTTCAGCTTGCATCCGATACAAGAGCTTTAGAGCCTCGCTGCAACGCCCATTCTTTGCGTACCCTATAACCATCGTCTTCCAAGAGACCAAATTGGGTTTAGGCATGGTACGGAAGACTCTAGAAGCATCTGCGACGCATCCACAGCTCATGTACATATTGATGAGCGCACTGCCCACAAACACATTGGACAGAGCTCTGGACTTTTTCAACGAGCCATGGATCCATTGTCCGTACCTCACAGCCTCTAGCTTCGCACACACTGACAAAACTGAAGAATAAGTATGTGGATTTGGCTCCACACCTTCAAATAACATATCACTAAAGAATCCCAGTGCCTCGGAGCCATGGCCAAGGCTCGCGTAGCCTGAAATTATGGCAGTCCAGGGGATGACACCTCTATCAGGCAACGCTTCGAACACTCTTGCGGCATAAGCATACTGTCCACATCTACAATAGAACCAAATCAGTGTGCTCCCAATATGAACATTACAGCGGATGGAACTTTTTAATATCCTTCCATGGATTTCTTTTCCAAGGCATAATGATCCAATGGAGCCAGAGGCACTGAGAATACTCACGACTGTCAGATCATCAACAAATACACGGCATCTCTTCATACTTTTGAACAAGGATATGGCCTCCTCTCCAAGACCATTCTGTGCATACCCAGAAACCATACAAGTCCATGTAATCGTATTTTTCTTGGGCATCAAATTGAACACTAACCTAGCATCAGCAACTTCACCACATTTCGTGTACATATTTACTAAAGAACTTCCCACATATACATCATCTTTTATCACTCCTTTAACTATAGAACCATGCAGCTGCCTCCCAAATCTCACAGCCTTCTGTTTCCCACAAGCCTTCAAGATACTGCATACTGTGAACTCATTAGGGTGGAACCCATGGTGCTGCATCTGTGAAAACATCGAGAAGGCCTCGTCTTCGTGCTCGTGTTGCGCATAAGCTGTTATCATTGTCGTCCAACCGATGAGATCCCACGATGGCATCCTATCAAACACTACAGAAGCACCGAAAAGATCACCACATTGGGCGTAGAAGTATACAAGGGCACTATCCACTATCAAATTACTCCATTTCCCTTTTACGACGCAGGCATGAACCTGCCTCCCGAGCTCAAGATCAAATTTATTGCCGCACAACTTCAACAAACATACGAAAGTCAAACTATTAGCCTGAACTTTGTTTTCGATCAATTCCTTGAATAGCCGCAGGGCTTCATCATCCAAGCCCATTTTCAGACACCCACTGAGAATGGCCGTCCATGAAACAACGCTTCGCTCGAGCATTCTATCGAACATCTTCCTGGCATCGACCAACCTGGAAAATCTCATATAGGAACTTATCAAATTGTTATCCACAAAAGTTGAAGGGCTGTTGAGCAATCTCAGAGTGCTTGCATGTATACATTTCACCTCCGCCAAACTAGAACAGGACCGAAGTAAGGAAGACAGTGTTTTGGGATCCACTAATGTGTTAGCCAAGAAGGATTTTGGTGATTCGGCATCTGGGTTTTGCAGAGAATACCGGCAGTCTGGGCCTTGTGGTATCTGGGTGGGAATCAGGTGATTGTTGCAAGGAAATAATCGGGTTTTAAGGATGGGTTTGTGGGTTTTCTCTAGTATGCTCCCTCTGGCTTTCTCTTTGGTTGGTACTGGTTGAGGAGAGAATGGGGGAATGGAGAAGCAATTGATTTGTAAGTGGTGAATTCTCATAGAGACAGTTGCCAGCATTGAGAGAGAGAGAGAGAGAGAGAGAGAGAGAGAGAGAGAGAGAGAGAGAGAGAGAGCGAGCTTATTCTGGACCCTGTGAATTCCAAAGATATGAGTGCTCAAGACTCCTCTTACTTGGCCCTTGAGCTCTATCCTCTATCCTCCTGATCCTTGGAGCCAAAGGGCAGAAGAAGTCCTGCGCCTTGGCATAGCATCAGATCGCAGCCATCCCTTTACCTGCGGACAGGGCTGAGTGCCATACACCAGTTGGGGCAGAGCCCAATGGATGGCTATGATCATACCACATCAGTATGGACAAAAGTGAGTTGGACAACAGATTGGACTGTTTTCGCTTTCAAAATATCCTTTTCCATAACACACTTATAATGTCCGTTACTATAAACAGAAATTTTTGAGAAATGAAATAAAAAATATTAATAATTTAATAAACGGAATGAAAGTTGAAAAATTGACAAAAACGGAATATTATGCCATCTCAAATGGCGTATAGTCTTTGCGCCATTTGAGATGGCGTAAAACTATGGCGAAAAAAGAGGACGTCGAAATTGTCCTTTATTTATGCCATTTCAAATGGCGTAAATTCCTTTTACCGTTATAAAAAAATTGACTTTTTATTTATTTAATTTTTTTTCATTCTATCCTGAAATTTTTCTTTTTTTTTACGCCATTTGAAATGGTGTAAATTTCTTTTTTCAATTTTTTTTTTCATTCTATCATCTAACGGCTATTTTTTTTATTCTCATCGTCTAATGACTATTTTTTTAACCGTTGCCTAGGAAAGTGTTTTTTTTTTTATTCTCATCTTCCTAATGGCTATTTTTTTCTATCTCCCTATAAAATTTATTTGAGTACCTCACTTCTCGCTCTGCTCATCTTTCTGCTCAGTCCCTCAGTTCTCTCATCTCTTTCCTCACCTTTCTGCTTTTTCTCTCTGAACTCTCAAACTTTCTTATCTCTCTCCCCCTCTACACTCAATTTTACATTCTTCCATTTACATTAGATGGCGACAATGATTCCAATAATTTGTCGCTATAGAGGTCGGTGCGAGATTGATAGCTATTGGAGGAAATACAATGGTCGTTTTCATTCAACTGGGTTCGACAATAGTAGAAGTGCAACACGAGATAGCGACCCGTTGCAACCTCTCTTCGGGTTTCGTACTAAGGTCAGCTTGTATAGTTAATCAATCACAGTCATATCTAATTGAAATTTATGATAATGCTAATTGGGAATGGATATTACAAGATAATATTTCTCGTGCTACTAGGCTAACTATATTTATAGATTATCCCCCAAGTAGCAATGTAAATATTAATTATCAATCATATTATGTTCATGCTAATGACCCTAGTTTATCGGCACCACCAGCAAATGACCATGATATGCTTGATAATATTAGTCAACCCTTATCTATTATACCGATACCGATACTAATACCGGTATCAACACTAGTATCAGCTCCAGCACCGATTACCTCTGATAGTGATATGGATTTAGAGATTAGTGAGTCTAGTTCATCATCTTCGGATGATAACGAGATTTACATTGGTAAAACCTATTCATCGGCAAAATTATTTAGAAAAGCCATGCTTGATATTGCAATTAAAAAAAAATTTACTTTAGCATATGATTGCAATAATAAAAGTAAACTTGCGGTAAAATGTGATATGTCAGAATGTACATGGCATATTTATGCAAAAAAAACTTGTGATGGTGATACCTTTGGCATTGTGACATATAATTTGACTCATACATGCACAGGTAAGGTAGTGCCAAGAAATCATCCTCAAGCTACTTCTGAATAGATTAAATGTAAGATTGTAACTCGTTTAGCAAATAATCCGAACTATCTTCTATCTTCTATAATAAAAGATATGCTTCATGATTTTGGTGTATCTGTATCTTATAATAAAGCTTGGAAAGATAAGGAAAAAACTAATATAGAAATACATGGTTGTGATGTAGAATCATATATGAATCTACACCATTATTGTTTAACTATTTTTGAAACAAATCCTGGTAGTTTTGTTATAATTAAAACTAATGATAATAATAGTTTTCAAAGAGTTTTTATTGCTTTTAATTCTTGTATAACTGGTTTTAAAAATGGATGTTTGGCGATTATAGCTATATATGATACATTTTTAAAAAGAAAATACCAAGGTATAATGCTTACTGCTATTTCCTATGATCCTAACGGTGGGATGTTTCCAATATCATATTCAGTTGTCGAGGCTGAAGATAAGCATACTTGGATTTGGTTTTTAGAGTGTCTTATGATTGGATTAAATC